>CM035413.1:9747161-10177161 GCA_020310875.1 Ceratopteris richardii | reverse complement strand
GTTTTGCTTTTGGTCCCTCCTTAATTTTGGACTTATATTCTTTTATCAAGGCTTCAATATGTTTTGGTAAAGCTTCTACATTCACTTTCTTCATGTTTTCCATTAAATATTCTAATTAGATTCCTATAATAATTTTTCCAATTCTTCTTTTCTTAGCCCACTTTGATTTTCTCTTTGCCCTTATATTCTTCCAAGAGAATTTCTTCTTAGCGTTATTTATGGGTGTTCCTAATTTCTCTTCACCTTATATCCCTAACTGCATTGTTTGAGCTTTAGCTTGTGCCCTTTTCATCATTTTAATGGGTATAATTTCATCTTGTTCACTACCAAACGAAATGTTTATTGTCTTTCATGGAACTTGGTTGTGAGAAAATTGTTTGTTAGGGCTTTTTGGACAATCCTTAATCAGATGCTCTCTTCCACAATCTTTGCAATAAGCACCTTCCACTCTTAAAGTTGGAGGTTGAGGAGACTCCCTCACAAAATGCTCTCCTCCACACCTATAACACGTTACCTTGTGAACATAATTAAATCGGGGTTTTGAATTTTTCATAGAATTATTGGTAATATACATGAATGTAGTAACATCCATTTCAGTTTTTCCATTTCCCATATCCAATGCTTGCAAGTCAAGTTCTTTGATATACATATGATCCCAATTAGTATCCTCTAAACAGTCATTTAAATGATTATTTTATATCCATCTGAATATTCCTTAGTCAAGACCAAGGATCTCTCTAAATTTTCTTCGATAGGTGTGTACTTGAGTGGAACTACGTTTGTTGGTATTGGTGGTTGTTGTCCTAATACTAGTCTAGATCGATCCAAAAATTCTCTTTCTTGCATTTTCATTGGTTGATTCTAGTATTTGTTCTCTTAAAGGTTGTTTATGATAGAAAAACTCATCCCTTGTATGATTTTTCCATTTTTTCTATAGGTTAAAATATTTCAAAGTCATTTTATCTTATAGATAAGGTGGTTTTTGAAGAATAAACTTTTGTGTGGAATGATTTTCTCCACAAATACGACACCTTCTTATTTGTGTCATTCTAGGGCTAGAAGTATTTTGTTTTTTCGTTGCTCCCAATTACTTTGCTATAGCTTGAGCTAAGTCTTTAGTAGGAGGAATTTACTTTCTTGACCGGCTTTTTGTTCATATACCATGAGATCTGTCCTCTATTTTCCTCTAAATCAATGTCTTCTTTTACACAAGAATCTAGATCATGATATCTTCTGCAATAGAACATGGTTCTTAATTGACTTTCATCAATCCTTCAATGTGCATTGACACCCTTTTTGGCATGGGTGGTTTTTTATCATTAGGACATCTATCTAGGCATTGTTTAAATCTTCTTGTAGTAATTCTTACACTCCCTTAGGGTTTTGTTTAAAAGATTGAATCAAAGTAGTTATGGTATGCTTGATTCCTCTTTTGCCAAATTCCCTTATGAATTCCACCACAAGCCTTTCAATGTCCAAAACCATCTCCTTTCTTAAGGGTTGATGGTAACACTAATGTCCACGTAAAAGGCCAAATAGCTATTGGAAAATTTTGTATCTATTCTTCAATAAAACACATAGCGGCCTTGACAACCATAGACTCAATGTTCAACCACATTTGTAAACCTTAGAAAATCTGGGTTCGTTCTCTTTTTGTACTCTGTACTTCTACATACTCTATAGGTATGTGTAAAACATCGTGCTCAGTGTGAGGACATCATCATGAAGATTGTGCAAAGAAGAATCCTCTGTGTTGCATCATCATCAGACCAATTCAGTCGTATCAGAACAACATGGTATCGATCTTGAGGAAATTATCTCTCTCTAGTCCAAATGGATTTGAAAATCACTTTCTTGCATGGAGACCTTATACATGAGATATATATGGAACAACCAGAGGTTCTATATTTCTTGGCAAAGAGATTCTAGTTTGTAAGTTGAAGAAGAGCTTATATGGACTTAAACTATCCCCTAGACAATGGTAGCAAAAGTTTTATGCTTCTCAAGGCTACTTTCAAAGCAATGTGGATCATTGTCTCTACACAAAGAGAAGCTCAGAGGGTAGCTTGATATGCATGATACTTTATGTTGATGATATGTTGATTGCCGGTACATCCTTGTCATTTGATGATGAAGCCAGACCCTCCTGAGGTGGAAATTCACATATCATCATAGTATAGTGTTTGTGTCCTCTTTGACTAGCTGATGTCTCTGCTTTGAAACAATGCAAGATCCCAAACTCTTCCAATGTGATCTCTTTTCCTCTTTTATGTTGGCTTATGCACTCTTCCTTGAGAATGACACATAAAAAGACTTGGTACATTCTATATTTTTTAGTTATGTGTTCACCCATTTCTCTCTTACAAAGATGAAAAAAATATGGGATGTCATATATCTTTCCATCTCTTATTTTGAATCAAATGAAGCAACAAGAATCTTGAGAAGCTATGCATTATCAATATGCGGTAGATCTTAAGGGAAAGAGTTGAAAACTGATGAGATGGTTAGTATGTGCAGGTGTTAAGGGAAAGAGTTGACTATAGAGTGTAGTGGTTGGAGTTTAGCTTGAGTGGTAGTAGAGAGAAATGTTTCATCAAGATGTCCAAGGGGGGTTATATGTATGTGTATGAAATTTTGGATGGTTGGGAAGAGACTTGGAATTGAAAAAAAAATAATAATAATTGTATATGTGTGTGTTATCGATACACTGGTGTAATAGGCCTTTTGGTAGAAATTCATTTTGAACTTTCCATTATACATTATGGGGATAATGTTTAGAATGAATAATTAGGTCATTTTATGCAATAGGCAATATTTAGGGATGACAAGTTTTATATTCTCTCTAAACCTTATCTGCATCATGTTTTCTAGTTGAAAATTGAACGTGAAGATTAAACAATTAAGAGAAATGTTGTACGAGAGAAAGGTAGAGAATGCATAGGAGAACACAAGTGTCTCTATAAAAAAATTGTGAATGATGTTTCTAGTACCTCGTTTCGGGCTCTACATTTAGTTCACTTGAAGATAATGCCTTGGTTTTATTCTCTCTCTAGAGTTTCTAAAGAAGGGCTCAAACGTGATATTTGGAGGTGGATTTGGACTTAGGGCACCTCTAGCACTATTGTATAGATCGAAAAACCAAACAGTTTTATCTCTCACAAGCATTTTGGAGTTCCACATTATTTTTGAGTTACAGGACCCATAAAAGTGTGGATTTTTCTGACGCTTGAAAAAAAAATATGGGCTTCTCTATTTCTATTTGAATCCATGATTTTAATGCATACTTTTTGTCATGCAAACTTGTGGAAAGGCAAGGTTCAAGACACCAAGGTTGAGAACAAGCCAAGTCCATAGGCAAGTGGCCAAGAAGTGGAAAGGCAAGTCTCAAGACACCAAGGTTGAGAGCAAGGCAAATGAGTAGGCAAGTGGTCAACAAGAAAAAAGGGAAGGTTCAAAAGATCAAGAACAAGAAGGTTCAAGAGATTGTGCAAGGGTGAGGACATCAATTCAAGGGGAGATCAAGGATTGATCATTGAGGACAATGATATCTAGAAGGGGAAGAGAGTGTTAGACTCAAGATATGACAAAAACCACACCCTAAGAGGAAGGATAAAGTAATCTTCAACCATGGCTTTTGGGGCAAGTGGTTATCCCATCATACTTCTAGACGGTAGGTCTTGAGCTCAATTCCACAATGTGGAATCTGATGGGATGTGTCGATACCATATGGAAGTGAATCCTCCTATTCTTATGAATGATGATAATTAAATGGGTATGATGTGGGTAGATTTTGCACACATGCATGGGGAATCATGTATGTGATTCTCTTTCAATTTTTTATGGAATTGCATAAGGGGCAATTGAATTCAATTTTTGCT
Organism: Ceratopteris richardii; assembly: GCA_020310875.1. NCBI lineage: Eukaryota > Viridiplantae > Streptophyta > Polypodiopsida > Polypodiales > Pteridaceae > Ceratopteris > Ceratopteris richardii. The sequence goes on along the minus strand of CM035413.1, from coordinate 10,173,283 downwards.
TTGATTTTTTATGTTGCCATTATGCCTTGATGAAGTTACATTCTATTGGGGTATGTTGTGATTGTTCATCTATAATTAACCTTCAAAGTATTGTTTTTAAATGCATTGGAATGTTTATTTATCTATTGTTACTGTTTGATCTCTAATATTTTTTGGTCTTGGATTAATGTGGAAACACACTGAATGTGATTTCACTACAGAATTTAGTGCCGATGTTATAGAAGAATGTTAATTATTATGTTGTCGTAAAATTTATTGGTTGGTAGTTTTTGATGAATTTTAAAGATGTAGGTTAATCTCATGTAGGGCCAAATTCTCAAGACTAAAGACTTAAACATAGGTGTATGTTCTCTCTAAACAAGAAAAGATGCATTGCCTAGTGGTTATGTCATATGGATAGGAATGAGGAGGAGTTGGGTTCAAGCCTTGGGAGAGTGTTTTGCCTGAAGAGCTCTAGAACCTTCTAGAAGCATCCACTTGATTTAACTCCAGTTAGCAACGACACTAGGTGCACATGTAGTTACATGTTTGATGCTTAGATGTTTAGCATCCACCTTCCATAGAGGTTAGTATGTCTTAATCATATGCATCTCAAGGTCTACCTTGAATAACTTCATCAATCTTGGAATTTGTGCATTAGGTACAACTATAGGTTTAAGGTTCAGAGGTGCATGGGGATTTATAAAGTTTATCATTGATGGTATTAGCCTTGGACCTATGCATCTGATCTCTTTGGGTTCAAAGACTAAATTTTTCTCATATTTACAAATCATTCTTCTAAAATTTCCCCTTTCTCTTGAAGTTAAGAAATTTTTATCCCTAAGGTTTTTAGGTGTAAAGTGATTACATTTTTTTTTAATCTTATGCTTAAAAGGCACTTCTTCTAACTTTTCTCCACTCTTTTGGGGAAAATATACAACCATGGGTTTATATTTTTTGTATGGTTTGTACTTTGTGCAACCTTAGGTTCAAACTATTTGAAAAGAATTCTTGAAACATTATTTTGGAACAACTATGTTTTTTAGTGATTTCAATCAGTTAAAACATTTCTAATATTTGTATAGGAATAAAACTCACATGTTCATTTGCTTTTTTTTAGGTTTGTATGATTACCAAGGCCTCATCATGGTATGTCCCTTCATTAAACTCATTTTCATCTAGAACCTTTAACTTTATAAATTCTTTTTCTTATATTTTTATGTTTTTTTCTCAAACTCTTATCAGGAAAAGGCAATTTACCAAGTTCCACAAAAGCTAGAATACAAATTACTTATGGAATTCATATCAAGAGTCAAGTCATTCTAATAATTTTTTATGCTTCATCTTTTTAATGAAAAGATGCACATTAAAATTTGATCCATAATGTCCTATTGGTGAATCCCTTAGATGTTCTCTATTTTGTTGACGATTGACACAGATAATTTGGAATTCGACACTCTTCATTCATCCTTGATTCTGATTCATCTTGGATTCTGATTCATCTTGGATTTTGATTCACCTTGGATTCTGATTCCAACATCCAATACGTTAGACTTAATGTGAGATGAAGTGGTTAATGTTTGATCTAGAACTATAGGGTATGAGCATCCTTCTTGAACAAAAAGAACATGTCATCCTTCATATCATTGACGGAAATCTTTACATCAAAGAAATCACTCATCATTTAGGTTGTTCTTCTTGTATTGAACTATCAAAAGTCTCATCTACAAGATTTTTTATTGAAATCCCCAATAAATCCCTAGAGCTATGGAAACCTCATTTTTAAGACACGATTCTCATATACCTATTTCAAATCCATTTGGTTTTCAATTTCTAGAAGTAGTTTCAAAGAAAATGTTTCCTTTTGTGTTCCCCCTAGTTTTTCTTGTCCCAGAACCTTGTCCTTATCACCTATCTATTGCGTCTTCATCATGTTTCCTCTTATGGATGGATAAGAAATAGTCTCTACAGCAAATCTATTGGATTATCCCATTGAGTTTGTTCCAGTCACATTGTCGATTTCACTCAAATGACTCGGACTTGAGGTTGTATCATTTATCATTTGGAATGTTCTAGTCCAATTAGGTACTTGATAGTCATTTAATGGTGCATCAATTAACACTCCATATGCAATCAAATCTTCCCTTTTGAATTCTTCTTATCTATTTTACACATGTTTAAAAGCATACGAAATCCTTTCTCTTTTGGAAATGTACTTCATGTAATTGATAATTTGGTTTTGGATTCCCTAAACTCCCCATAATTCTTCTTGATATTTTCTTGATTATCATGACAAAGAAACCCTAGTGTATCGTTTATATTCTTGCATGAGTTGTAATTGTTATTTTTCCTAGAGTCGATCCAAATGGATGTGAAGAGTGATTTCTTGCATGGAGATGTTATAGATGAGAGATATATGTAACAACAAAATTTTTATGTGATTCTTGACTAAGAGGTTCTAGTATGTACGATCAAAATAACTGCTATTGACTTAAACAATTACTTACGCATTGGTATCAGAAGTTATATGTATTCATGAAGTTCCAAAGCTATTCTAGAAGAAATGAGGAATTCTCCACCAAGGAATTTGGACCAATGCCAAAGTTGAAAATTTTTTTGGGGCCCCCCATTGGTGTAAGCATTGTTATAGGGCTACGAAAGACATTGGCCACCTCTTCTTGTCTTGCCCCAAGAGCCTCTCAATTTTGTAAGAACTTGCAAGGGTTTTGAAGCTCAAAAATCATGTCGATTGGAAATAAGTGATGATGGGGAAAGTGATTGGTTTCTCTATTGCATAAGAACTCTGAAAGAGGCATAATGGTCGGGCTAGCTTAGGCCTGACAAAATTACATCACATGAGTGCTCTAAAACTCTTGCAGGAATCCCAAGAATCATTCATATTGAGTGTATATCTAATGGAAGATGTTTGGTGACTATTGGATTCAAATTCATCTCCAAAATATCCTTGATTTTCTGAGGCATGATAGTTAAGATTTTTTCAGTTAGTTAGAGCTCATGGATTGACTTGTTAGACTCACCAAAAAGTGAGTGGTGACAAGGGATCTAATATAATCCCCCATTCACATACTTGACCTTGTCAAATTCAAGAATTCTAACACTCAAGCTCAAATGAGCTAGTCTCCAATGATCTCCTTCATGTTGAGGTTTCCTTTGAACTTTTTCAATTTACTTGCATCCATAAATTTTTTTCAGAATGTCTACCATTTACTCCTTGGTGTTGATGTATTTTTATACCTGACTCTTTGGTTAATACCTTCTCTTTGATAAAATGATAAAATGTTATTGCTTCTTGCATGGAAGATTGTGTTGCTTGCTAGATATATAAATGATGTATACATGAACTTCCATTTTACTTTTAATCACACATCTCCAAATTTTCTTGTACATGGGCAACAAATTATTGTCAACATTTCTTTCATTTTGCATTGCTCTTTTTTACAAGAACATATAATTAATTAATTCAAATATTTAATGTGGGAATATAGAGATGCATTTATTGTTGATTTATCAAGTGACTTACCACTCAAGAGATGGGAAATCAACCATGATATAGATTCAAAAAGTGACAAAAAAACTATTAGTAGAACACATTATAAGAGTAGTTAGGCATATCATAAGGAAACATAATGTCATGTCAAAAAATGTTGAGATAGAGGAGTTACTACATCTAGAAATTCCCCATGGGTAGCACGTTTTATTTTTTTTTTCAAAAGGAAGTTCGACAACTTCCTACTCTCCCAAGCTTTAATTAATAGAAAGAACAATTGTACATGTGAATGGGCCTAGCACCCATGAGACCCCCAACTCCCACAAAGTAGGGGTTGTTTAAAAACTTTCTAGAATTAGAGAACATTACAAAGAAGGTTAATAATTATTGATATATTTAGGTAGTGATGTGTGTGAACACACTAGGACCACCGGGGCACTTTTTTCCCTCTTTAGGAGGTTTTTTTCCTATCGCTTGTATGTATGCCTATAACCCTAACAGGTCACTCATCTTTGTACATTCTCTTGGTAATACATTCAGTATTGTGTGTTGTGCTCCAAGCTTCTTCTTCTTCCTTTTGTTTGTTCATGTGCTTCCCCAGACCTCAAACTCCAACAATTGGTATCAAACTAGGTCGCTCCTTCATCTAGGGCATCATGGACATTTCTCATGTCACAATCTCAAAATCGCACAAAAATTGGTGAGCATATGCAAGGTAATTAGGACTTCAAAACAACTTCACTCTTTGGTGTTGAAATCACGATCTGAGCTTGTTTTGGCCTCTGAATGCACTATCACAATGCTTGTGCAAACAATTTTGTTTTCTTTGTGCCAAAGATATATGCACATTTTGGTTTGCTGGTATAAGCTCCCCGAAGTCTAATATAGGTTTAGTAGAACTTGATGGGAAATTCTATTCAAAATTTTGAGATACAGTCATTTTTTTGCATCAGGGTATTTTAGTCAGTGGCCATGGCTGAAAGCAGTGATGTATTCTGTATGTTGGTTGTTGAGGATAAGTTGGATGTACCAATTACCCATTATGGGCTTATATGATGCATCATGTATTGGTTGCAAAAGGACTATGGAATATTGTGTGGGGTGTTAAAAAACAACCTATTACACCTATTAATATAGTTACTGATGATAATGCAGATGGCATTGAAGATGGTAATATTCTTCATGTTCATGTTCGAGTTGTGGTTTCCGCTGCACCTACTGTAAAGCAACTTTGTTGGGATGGCATTGATGCTCATGCACATGCATTGATAGCATTTTCTATCAAACATGCCATTATTCCTCACAGGCAAGGAATGAGGCTTGTGTTTCTTACCTCTAGTTGGAGAGTGAGCACATGAATAAAGAAGATTCAATGGATAGTTTTGACAAAGATCAAAGATTTGAAGGAGCAATTGATTTATGCTGATGAAGTCTTGCATGATAGTTCACTTGTGCAGATTGTTCTAAATGGTCTTCCAGATTCATATTAGAGTTTTGCTTCTACTCTTTCATTGATTATAGGCAATCCAAATGCCTTAAAATTTGAGGATTTATTCTTTGTTCTGTTGCAAGAAGATCAGTCTAGGCAGAATAGGTCCATTATGCATGTTGCAGATCAAGCTTTCCTGGCTAGTCAGAAGGACAAAGATAAATGGAGCTCATCTACTAGTACGTAGAAATCTGCTAATTTTGCACAATCAAAGAAGGATGACAGAGATGAGATGAAAATAGAAAAACAAAAATTGTTTTGCAAATATTTTAAAGGAAATGATCATGTCATAAAATTGGTTGCAAAAGAGGCAAAGAAAAAAGAGGTTGCAATGGTTGTTGCAGAAGCCTCTAGACCCAAATCAAAGTCTACAAATCTTGTGCATACTATTACTTGCAGTTGTCATGGAAAAAGGAAACCATCCTAAACCTCAGATTGCATGTGAATCCTATATCTCATGATTGGTTCAGAATTAAAAAGAAACCAATGCTTTTGTTGCATCCAAAACATGCCAAAACCCTAAGATCGACTATCTATTTGCTAAATTCTGACATCTGGAGGTCCTGTTTGGATTGCTGACATCATGAACTCATAACCACCCTTGGGAATTACCCTTGAAATCCTATATAAGGAGGTCTTGGCCACATACATATTCAGTCTTTCCAATACCAGTCTTGGGAGCTCAAGGAGTCGTGACCGCCAAGTAAGTACTCTCCAAGTTCTAGTTCTAGTTCTTGTCTTGTTCCTTGTTCTAGTCTTGCCTAGTCTAGTTCTTGGACATCCTATCTTGTCCTTTTGTAATATTGTAGTATTAGATCTTGTCAAGTTCTTTCTTGTATCTAGTTCATCTCCCAAAAGGGAGTTCTTGTAATCCAGATATCTTGTTTCATACTTACGATCTCATGTTGTGGGATCTCCTGTAACATCTCTAGTCGAGTTATTCATACCTATCAGTCTCGAGTTGTGGGACATCTTGTATCAGTCACGTATTCTTGTATCATTTTCCCTTCATGGGTGTTCTTGTAATCATAAGTGTATTTCCAAAATCTTGTCTAGTGTACTCAGAGAGCACAATCTAGTGCTCCCCTGACATTTTGGCAAGACTATCTTCTATCCAAGATTAGGCATCATGGAGAATGCTTATGAACAGATTGCAGCATCATTTCAAAGTCTCCAACAACAAGTCGAGGACCTAACTCATTGACAGACACAAGTCGAGATGGGACATCTAGTGCATGTAGGTGCATTGCTCCAAGAATTACAAGAATGATGAGTCTTCATACAAATCAAGGGATTATGAAAGTAAATCAACAGCCTAGTACATCCTTCATGAGGGAACCCAAGATCTGCATGCCAGAAAAAGTTCGATGGGGATCGCACAAAGTTTTGCGGATTTCTCTAGCAAGTTAAATTGTACATCCATATGCAACCTGATAAATACCTGGACGAGGCATCCAAGGTTTGGTTTATTGGAACCTTGCTCTGTGGCCAAGCATTATCATGTTTTGCACTAATCTTGGAGAAGAACATGGCAGTACTTCAGGATTATGAGGGGTTTCTTCGAGAACTCACTGCCACATTTGGAGATGCAGACACAAGTCGAATGGCAAAAACAAAACTTCGGAAGTTACGTCAAGGTAATCGTCTTGCCTCTACCTATGCATCAGAATTTAGGCAGTTTGTGTGTGATCTTACTTGGCATGAAGATTATTTCATAAGACAATTTAGATGGTCTTTAAGAGATGATGTGAAGGACCTTCTGCTCACGATGCGAGAGGTTAAGACATTGAATGAATACATCATGCAAGCTATTCAATGTGCGATAAGACTACAAACAACCAACAAGGAAAAAGGGCGGAAAGAAATGTCGAATGAAACTTTTTAGGTGATCTATATCAAGGGAGACATATAGATAGAGATTGTCTTACATATCCATCCATATAGAATTGAAGAAACAAACACTTGATGAAGGGTGCATGCACCTTAGCTCCAAAGTGAGCATTGTCATACTGTAAACACAGAATTGAACACTTCATTCTTCAAGCCACCGAAGATCTTTGATCCTGGGAGAAGCTGTATGAGGTGAAGGAAGGAAGCTTCACATACAATTCTAAAGCTAGGCTTGTCCAGCAGCAATGGGGTGCCCTAGGGACCGATATAATGATTGGTTTAGGTACTAATTTTTGGGCCAATTTTTTGTCAATGCTATCCAAAAATGAGATTCTTGCTGAATCTGAGTTTTCTACTCCGATCACTATGAAACTAGTACCTATTACATTTAACATATTAGGGGCTTTTACGACGTATAGTGTAAACCTTTTCACGAATGAAGTCCTTTTTGCTTTTGGAACCACTACTTTCGGTAAGAGACATTATTGCTTCCTGAATAAGTGCCGGGTTTTTTTTTCAATAAAAGGAAGTTCAGCCTTGGCCTATTCTCCCGGACTTTAATTAAAATAAAAGAGAAATGTTACAAGTGAATGGGACTAGTGCCCAGGGGACCCCCCAAATTCCACACTGCTGGGGACAAGTTCAGAGAGCTAGAGGGCATTACAAATGAGGCGGATAAATCTATCATCTCCCTCATGCGGGACCCATTTGGGTTTCAGCATGTTATCTTCAAGAACATAAATACAGTGATGCCTAAACGGTGGGGATCTAGTATCACGGGAGATTCTATTTCCTAGAAGGAACAAGGATTTCTCAATCGACCATTCCTTTGGAATTTGGCCAAAATTGACAGCACATCGCTCTATCCAAATCTTCCAAAGAGTCTCACCCCTGATGGCATTCCACAGCCTTGATGAGCAGCCAACCGCCTCCCCCAACGGCGCCTGTTGCCAACTTATTTGGTTCGTGAGTCTCAAAACGCACGTCAAGTGGTGCCAGATAACACGGGACTTGGGGCAATCGAAGAAAAGGTGAACCAAATCTTCGATGCATCGATGGCATCTGTTGGAGTTAGACGTCTGCGGAAGCACGCGAACAGCACAAGGAAGAAGAAGAAGCTTGGAGCACAACACACACAACTGAATGTATTACTAGAGAATGTACAAAGATAAGTAGCCCATTAGGGCAATAGGCGTATATACAAGCCGGGGGAAAAAAACCTCCTAAAGAGGGAAAAAAGTGCCCCGGCGGTCCTAGAGTGTTCACACACATCACTACCTAAATATATCAACAAATCCCCCCTGGGAGTGATGCGGTGAACAAGGAGCTGGCACTCATGTATAAGGAAGTGCCGAGCTATGTGGAAATCACTCCACAAAAGGAAGTAAGCCCAAAGCTTTGCGGAAAGCTTCAAACTTCTCCCTAGGCAGAGCCTTCGTGAAAAGGTCTGCAATGTTCTCCTGCGTGGGCACATATGCCAAGCTGATCTCCCCAGCAGAGAACCTCTCCCTGACATAGTGATAATGCACCTCAATGTGCTTAGTGCGAGCATGGAACACAGGGTTCCTCGCAACTGCCAATGCGCTCTGACTGTCAGTGAAGATGGTGGTGGCAGAAGACTGGCCAACACCCAAATCAGCCATAAGGCGTCTGAGCCACACACACTCAACAGTCGCTGTGAAAGTTGCCCTATACTCAGCCTCACAACTGGAAGTGGCCACAGTAGGCTGCTTCTTGCTCAACCAAGATATACATGAGCTACCAAGCATGAAGCAAAAACCACTGGTGGACACACGAGTGTCATAGCAACCAGCCCAATCTGAGTCAGAAAAAGCATGCAAATCTGGCGGTAGTGATCCCCCCTTGGGATAAAACAACCCAAGTAGCCGAGTACCACTCAAGTAGCGAAAGATGCGCTTAACCGCTTTCCAATGCGTGACTCCTGGGCAATGCATGAACCTGCTCATCTGTGAGACAGCAAACTGAATATCTGGCCGAGTAATGCATAAGTAAATCAAGCATCCAACAGCCTGCTGATAGAGAACAGCATCAAATGCATCTCCAGCATCATGAAGACTCAATCGTAAACCTGTCTCCATAGGAGTGGCAATAGGCTTACAGTCTTCAAGGCCAAAACGCTGCAATAATGTGTCAATATATTTCGTTTGACACAAAGCCATTCCACCATCAACGTGCATAAACTGAATGCCCAAATAGTGATGCAAATGCCCCAAATCAGACATCTCAAATGAGGCATGCAAATCAGCCTTAAAATCAGCAATATGTGTCTCAATAGGACCAGTGAGCAGCATGTCATCAACATAGACAACAATGATCAGAAGCACATCATTAGCACGCTTAACATATAAGGTGCTTTCAGTTGGACTGTTCTCAAAACCATGTGCAATCAGATAGGCATGTATCTTCTCATACCAAGCACGTGGTGCTTGCTTTAAACCATATAATGCCTTCTTTAACCTGCACACCTGGTTTTCATGCCCTTTCTGCACAAAGCCACGGGGCTGAAAAACATACACTTCTTCATGCAAGTCACCATTCAGAAATGCTGTTTTAATGTCCAACTGATGTACATTCCAACCATGATGGGCTGCAAGTGCACAAATGCTCCGAACAGTAGTCATTGTTGATATATTTAGATAGTGATGTGTGTGAACACTCTAGGACCGCCGGGGCACTTTTTTCCCTCGTTAGGAGGTTTTTTTCCCCCGGCTTGTATATACGCCTATTGCCCTAATGGGCTATTCATCTTTGTACATTCTCTAGTAATACATTCAGTCTTGTGTGTTGTGCTCCAAGCTTCTTCTTCTTCCTTGTGCTGTTCGCGTGCTTCCGCAGACGTCTAACTCCAACAATTGGTATCAGAGCAGGTCGTTGCTTCTTTTAGGGCGCCGTCGACACTCCTCCGTTTGCAGTCTCAGATTCGCACAAAATTTGATGAGCATACTCAGGGTGTTTCCGAGATCAAAACAGCTTTGCTGTGTGGTGCCGAAATCGCGATCTGAGCTCGTTTCGGCCTCCGAATGCACTATCACAGTGCTTGTGCAGGCTATTTCGTCCTTTTGTGCCAAAGGTATATACCAGTTTCTGTTCGCCAGTTTAAGCGTCTCGAAGTCTGCTACAGGTCTAGCAGAACTCGTCTGGGCAGTTCTGTTCAACTTTTTGAGATACAGTCAATTTTCTGCATCAAGGTATTTTAGTCACCGGCCATGGCTGAAAGCAGTGATGTATTCCGTATGTTGGCTGTTGAGGATAAGTTGGATGGTACCAACTACCCATTATGGGCTTATATGATGCGACATGTACTGGTTGCAAAAGGATTGTGGAACATTGTGCAGGGTGTTGAAAGACGTCCTGTTACACCTGTAACGACAGGTACTGCAAATACAGGTGTTGGAGCTGATGAAGATGGTGTCGAAGATGATATTCCGCAGATTCCTGTTCGTGCTGCTGTTTCTGTTGCACCTACTGCAGAGCAGATTCGTTGGGATGGCAGAGATGCCCAGGCACATGCATTGATAGCTTTGTCTGTCAAACGTGCCATTATTCCTCACATTCGCTCTTGCAGAACAGCAAAGGATGCTTGGGATACACTTACCACTTTGTACCAGGCTAGGAATGAGGCTCGTGTTGCTTACCTCCGAAAACAGTTGGAGAGTGAGCACATGAATGAAGGTGATTCTATGGACAGTTTTCTTACAAAGATCAAAGACCTGAAGGAACAATTGATTTCTGCTGATGAGGTTATACCAGATAGCTCACTTGTGCAGACCGTTCTGAATGGTCTTCCTGATTCATATCAGAGTTTTGCCTCTACTCTTCGGTTGATGATGAAAGGCAATCCGAATGCCTTGTCATTTGAGGAATTAGTCTCTGTTCTATTGCAGGAAGATCAGTCCAGGCAGAACAGGTCCATTATGCGTGTTGCAGATCAAGCTTTCCTGGCTAGTCAGAAAGGCAAAGGAAAATGGAGCTCTTCTACTAGTAAGCAGAAATCTGCAAATGCTGCACATTCAAAGAACCAAGACAAAGATGAGAAAAAATCAGAAAAGCAGAAATTGTTTTGTAAGTACTGTAAAGGCAATGATCATATCATAAAGAACTGTCCAAAACTGGCTGCTAAAGAGGCAAAGAAGAAAGAGGCTGGAATGGTTGTTGCAGAGGCCTCTACACCAAAAACAGAGTCTGCAAATCTTGTGCAGGAAGAAGAATGGGCGTTTACTACTGTCTGCAGTTTTGACCCATCTTCTCATGATCAGTGCATGTCTGCAGTAGACTCAGATGTTTGGTACTTTGACAGTGGGGCAACCAAACATATTACCTCGCAGCGCAGTTTCTTCTCTTCACTTGAGCCTGCTCCTACAGGGAATACTGTCACATGCGCCAATAACTCCTCTTATCCTGTTATGGGAGTTGGTAAGATCATTCTGACTACTGCTGATGGTAGTTCTTTCACTTTATCAGATGCTTTATTTGTGCCAGGGATCAAAAAGAATCTGTTATCAGTTTCTGCATTAGCCAAGATTGGCTTGGTTGTGAAATTTGTTGATGACAGGTGTACAGTCCATGATCTCTCAAATGGCGATGTGATTATTGCTTCTGGCATTTTATGTCGTGGGCTGTATAAGCTCATAGACTATGAAAGATCTGTGAATGATTCGGCATGTGCAGTTCATGATTCTCAGGCTATGTCAGATGCAAAGCTTTGGCATGCACGCTTTGGTCATCTGAATTTTGCTAGTTTGTTACGCCTGCAGAAATCTGAAATGGTGTCCTCTTTGCCCAAACTTGAGGCACCTGGAAAACATGTTTGTGAAGGCTGTATTTTGGGCAAAATGCAGCGTTCTTCCTTTCCAAAAGATGGTTCAGTTCGGGCTACGCAGAAATTGCAGCTTGTACATAGTGATGTCTGTGGTCCTATGCAGACACCCTCTTTTGGAAATTACCTTTACTTCGTGACTTTCATTGATGATTTTTCCAGGCATGCATGGGTATATCCACTCAAAGCAAAGTCCGAAGTGTTCATGTGCTTCAAACAGTTTTTGGTTTTGGCTGAAAATCTGTCAGCATGTAAAATGGGCACCCTCCGTTCTGATCGAGGGGGGGAATATATGTCTTCAGATTTTAATGCATTTCTGGCTGAACGTGGGATAAAACACCAGTGTACAGTGCCGTATACACCTCAACAGAATGGAGTTGCTGAACGAAAGAACAGGTCACTCATGGAGATGGCGAGGTGCATGGTCAAAAGTCAGGCTTTACCACATAGTTTCTGGCTTGAGGCTGTCATGTGTGCAGCATATGTACTGAACAGGTGTCCCACCAAAGCGTTGCAGTCTATCACTCCATATGAGGCTTGGCATGACCGCAAGCCATCTGTTGCTCATCTGCGTGTTTTTGGTTGTTTGGCATATGCATTAGTGCCTGAACAACATCGCAGAAAATTGGATGATAAGGCAGTAAAATGTATTTTTGTTGGGTACAGTTCTGAAAGTAAAGGCTATCGTCTGTATCATCCACAGACTAAACGCATTCTGGTTAGCCGTGATGTTGTCTTTGTGGAAGATGCTATTCAGCCATTGCTTTAATGTACTAAGGAGACATCTGTTAGCTCCAAAGACATGTATGATACTTTGATGCCTCTTTTTACAGGTGGACAGACTAGCGCTGGTCCTAATGAGGCAACTTCTCAGCCTTTGCAGGTTTCATATGATGATGCAGATCATTCCATTTCTGATGCAGATTTACATGATGCACTTGTTGATGAGAGAGCTGATATTGAACAGGCAAAAACTATGCCAAAATGGCTGGTGCAGACTTTGCGTGACAGCAAATTAGATGCACCTTTGTCATATCGTACTCGTTCAGGCTCTCATAGTACCTCCTTTGCATCAGATTGCTATGCTATGGCTGCATCTAGTCTCTGTGATGAGAATGAGCCTGTTTCTTTTGATGAAGCACAAAATTCAGAAAATTGGATGGCTGCTATGCAATCTGAATATGATGCTATAATGAAGAATGGTACATGGTCTTTATGTGACTTGCCTCTTGGCAAGAAGGCCATTGGCACTAAGTGGGTATACAAGCTGAAGCGTAAACCTGATGGTACAGTTGACAGGTATAAGGCTAGGCTTGTTGCAAAAGGTTATGCGCAGGAAAGAGGCATTGATTTTGATGAGACCTTTGCACCTACATGCCGTATGACTACTGTTCGGAGCATTTGTGCACTTGCAGCCCATCATGGTTGGAATGTACATCAGTTGGACATTAAAACAGCATTTCTGAATGGTGACTTGCATGAAGAAGTGTATGTTTTTCAGCCCCGTGGCTTTGTGCAGAAAGGGCATGAAAACCAGGTGTGCAGGTTAAAAAAGGCGTTATATGGTTTAAAGCAAGCACCACGTGCTTGGTATGAGAAGATACATGCCTATTTGATTGCACATGGTTTTGAGAACAGTCCAACTGAAAGCACCTTATATGTTAAACGTGCTAATGATGTGCTTCTGATCATTGTTGTCTATGTTGATGACATGCTTCTCACTGGTCCTATTGAGACACATATTGCTGATTTTAAGGCTGATTTGCATGCCTCATTTGAGATGTCTGATTTGGGGCATTTGCATCACTATTTGGGCATTCAATTTATGCACGTTGATGGTGGAATGGCTTTGTGTCAAACGAAATATATTGACACATTATTGCAGCGTTTTGGCCTTGAAGACTGTAAGCCTATTGCCACTCCTATGGAGACAGGTTTACGATTGAGTCTTCATGATGCTGGAGATGCATTTGATGCTGTTCTCTATCAGCAGGCTGTTGGATGCTTGATTTACTTATGCATTACTCGGCCAGATATTCAGTTTGCTGTCTCACAGATGAGCAGGTTTATGCATTGCCCAGGAGTCACGCATTGGAAAGCGGTTAAGCGCATCTTTCGCTACTTGAGTGGTACTCGGCTACTTGGGTTGTTTTATCCCAAGGGGGGATCACTACCGCCAGATTTGCATGCTTTTTCTGACTCAGATTGGGCTGGTTGCTATGACACTCGTGTGTCCACCAGTGGTTTTTGCTTCATGCTTGGTAGCTCATGTATATCTTGGTTGAGCAAGAAGCAGCCTACTGTGGCCACTTCCAGCTGTGAGGCTGAGTATAGGGCAGCTTTCACAGCGATTGTTGAGTGTGTGTGGCTCAGACGCCTTATGGCTGATTTGGGTGTTGGCCAGTCTTCTGCCACCACCATCTTCACTGACAGTCAGAGCGCATTGGCAGTTGCGAGGAACCCTGTGTTCCATGCTCGCACTAAGCACATTGAGGTGCATTATCACTATGTCAGGGAGAGGTTCTCTGCTGGGGAGATCAGCTTGGCATATGTGCCCACGCAGGAGAACATTGCAGACCTTTTCACGAAGGCTCTGCCTAGGGAGAAGTTTGAAGCTTTCCGCAAAGCTTTGGGCTTACTTCCTTTTGTGGAGTGATTTCCACATAGCTCGGCACTTCCTTATACATGAGTGCCAGCTCCTTGTTCACCGCATCACTCCCAAGGGGGATTTGTTGATATATTTAGATAGTGATGTGTGTGAACACTCTAGGACCGCCGGGGCACTTTTTTCCCTCGTTAGGAGGTTTTTTTCCCCCGGCTTGTATATACGCCTATTGCCCTAATGGGCTATTCATCTTTGTACATTCTCTAGTAATACATTCAGTCTTGTGTGTTGTGCTCCAAGCTTCTTCTTCTTCCTTGTGCTGTTCGCGTGCTTCCGCAGACGTCTAACTCCAACAGTCATACGGCATGTAGGTGCAAAGGTCTCATCAAAATCAATGCCTCTTTCCTGCGCATAACCCTTTGCAACAAGCCTAGCCTTATACCTGTCAATTGTACCATCAGGTTTACGCTTAAGCTTGTATACCCACTTAGTGCCAATGGCCTTCTTGCCAGGAGGCAAGTCACATAAAGACCATGTACCATTCTTCATTATAGCATCATATTCAGATTGCATAGCAGCCATCCAATTTTCTGAATTTTGTGCTTCATCAAAAGAAACAGGCTCATTCTCATCACAGAGACTAGATGCAGCCATAGCATAGCAATCTGATGCAAAGGAGGTACTATGAGAGCCTGAACGAGTACGATATGACAAAGGTGCATCTAATTTGCTGTCACGCAAAGTCTGCACCAGCCATTTTGGCATAGTTTTTGCCTGTTCAATATCAGCTCTCTCATCAACAAGTGCATCATGTAAATCTGCATCAGAAATGGAATGATCTGCATCATCATATGAAACCTGCAAAGGCTGAGAAGTTGCCTCATTAGGACCAGCGTTAGCCTGTCCACCTGTAAAAAGAGGCATCAAAGTATCATACATGTCTTTGGAGCTAACAGATGTCTCCTTAGTACATGAAAGCAATGGCTGAATAGCATCTTCCACAAAGACAACATCACGGCTAACCAGAATGCGTTTAGTCTGTGGATGATACAGACGATAGCCTTTACTTTCAGAACTGTACCCAACAAAAATACATTTTACTGCCTTATCATCCAATTTTCTGCGATGTTGTTCAGGCACTAATGCATATGCCAAACAACCAAAAACACGCAGATGAGCAACAGATGGCTTGCGGTCATGCCAAGCCTCATATGGAGTGATAGACTGCAACGCTTTGGTGGGACACCTGTTCAGTACATATGCTGCACACATGACAGCCTCAAGCCAGAAACTATGTGGTAAAGCCTGACTTTTGACCATGCACCTCGCCATCTCCATGAGTGACCTGTTCTTTCGTTCAGCAACTCCATTCTGTTGAGGTGTATACGGCACTGTACACTGGTGTTTTATCCCACGTTCAGCCAGAAATGCATTAAAATCTGAAGACATATATTCCCCCCCTCGATCAGAACGGAGGGTGCCCATTTTACATGCTGACAGATTTTCAGCCAAAACCAAAAACTGTTTGAAGCACATGAACACTTCGGACTTTGCTTTGAGTGGATATACCCATGCATGCCTGGAAAAATCATCAATGAAAGTCACGAAGTAAAGGTAATTTCCAAAAGAGGGTGTCTGCATAGGACCACAGACATCACTATGTACAAGCTGCAATTTCTGCATAGCCCGAACTGAACCATCTTTTGGAAAGGAAGAACGCTGCATTTTGCCCAAAATACAGCCTTCACAAACATGTTTTCCAGGTGCCTCAAGTTTGGGCAAAGAGGACACCATTTCAGATTTCTGCAGGCGTAACAAACTAGCAAAATTCAGATGACCAAAGCGTGCATGCCAAAGCTTTGCATCTGACATAGCCTGAGAATCATGAACTGCACATGCCGAATCATTCACAGATCTTTCATAGTCTATGAGCTTATACAACCCACGACATAAAATGCCAGAAGCAATAATCACATCGCCATTTGAGAGATCATGGACTGTACACCTGTCATCAACAAATTTCACAACCAAGCCAATCTTGGCTAATGCAGAAACTGATAACAGATTCTTTTTGATCCCTGGCACAAATAAAGCATCTGACAAAGTGAAAGAACTACCATCAGCAGTAGTCAGAATGATCTTACCAACTCCCATAACAGGATAAGAGGAGTTATTGGCGCATGTGACAGTATTCCCTGTAGGAGCAGGCTCAAGTGAAGAGAAGAAACTGCGCTGCGAGGTAATATGTTTGGTCGCCCCACTGTCAAAGTACCAAACATCTGAGTCTACTGCAGACATGCACTGATCATGAGAAGATGGGTCAAAACTGCAGACAGTAGTAAACGCCCATTCTTCTTCCTGCACAAGATTTGCAGACTCTGTTTTTGGTGTAGAGGCCTCTGCAACAACCATTCCAGCCTCTTTCTTCTTTGCCTCTTTAGCAGCCAGTTTTGGACAGTTCTTTATAATATGATCATTTCCTTTACAGTACTTGCAGAACAATTTCTGCTTTTCTGATTTCTTTTCATCTTTATCCTGGTTCTTCGATTGTGCAGCATTTGCAGATTTCTGCTTACTAGTAGAAGAGCTCCATTTTCCTTTGCCCTTCTGACTAGCCAGGAAAGCTTGATCTGCAACACGCATAATGGACCTGTTCTGCCTGGACTGATCTTCCTGCAACAGAACAGAGACTAATTCCTCAAATGACAAGGCATTCGGATTGCCTTTCATCATCAACCGAAGAGTAGAGGTAAAACTCTGATATGAATCAGGAAGACCATTCAGAACGGTCTGCACAAGTGAGCTATCTGGTATAACCTCATCAGCAGAAATCAATTGTTCTTTCAGGTCTTTGATCTTTGTAAGAAAACTGTCCATAGAATCACCTTCATTCATGTGCTCACTCTCCAACTGTTTTCGGAGGTAAGCAACACGAGCCTCATTCCTAGCCTGGTACAAAGTGGTAAGTGTATCCCAAGCATCCTTTGCTGTTCTGCAAGAGCGAATGTGAGGAATAATGGCACGTTTGACAGACAAAGCTATCAATGCATGTGCCTGGGCATCTCTGCCATCCCAACGAATCTGCTCTGCAGTAGGTGCAACAGAAACAGCAGCACGAACAGGAATCTGCGGAATATCATCTTCGACACCATCTTCATCAGCTCCAACACCTGTATTTGCAGTACCTGTCGTTACAGGTGTAACAGGACGTCTTTCAACACCCTGCACAATGTTCCACAATCCTTTTGCAACCAGTACATGTCGCATCATATAAGCCCATAATGGGTAGTTGGTACCATCCAACTTATCCTCAACAGCCAACATACGGAATACATCACTGCTTTCAGCCATGGCCGGTGACTAAAATACCTTGATGCAGAAAATTGACTGTATCTAAAAAAGTTGAACGGAACTGCCCAAACGAGTTCTGCTAGACCTGTAGCAGACTTCGAGACACTTAAACTTGCAAACAGAAACTGGTATATACCTTTGGCACAAAAGGACAAAATAGCCTGCACAAGCACTGCGATAGTGCGTTCGGAGGCCGAAACGAGCTCAGATCGCGATTTCGGCACCACACAGCAAAGCTGTTTTGATCTCGGAAACACCGTGAGTATGCTCACCAAATTTTGTGCGAATCTGAGACTGCAAACGGAGGAGTGTCGATGGCGCCCTAGAAGAAGCAACGACCTGCTCTGATACCAATTGTTGGAGTTAGACGTCTGCGGAAGCACGTGAACAGCACAAGGAAGAAGAAGAAGCTTGGAGCACAACACACACGACTGAATGTATTACTAGAGAATGTACAAAGATAAGTAGCCCATTAGGGCAATAGGCGTATATACAAGCCGGGGGAAAAAAACCTCCTAAAGAGGGAAAAAAGTGCCCCGGCGGTCCTAGAGTGTTCACACACATCACTACCTAAATATATCAACAGCATCTCTTGCACCAAGGAGGAACCCCACAAGTTTTGTTAGCCCTTGCATTGGACTAGATGCCCTTATGCAAGATATGCCACATGAGAACAGACTTTTTTATCTCAATTAGGGGGTGCCAAATAGACATGAACTTAAGTTCCCATAGAAGTTTGGTCCAAGAAAGGCACCACATCTTATTGAGGGTGTGATGAACATCTACGTTCTCTTTAATGTAGGTTTATTGCATCATTCAAATGAATACAAATCGAGATTATAAAAACATAGGCATATGAGATACCTACACCTTATTTTGAGCTAGCTAATGCAAATATGATCGAAATGGGCACGAGATGCACTAATAGCGGAATACCCCTTATGGATAGCATGGTCCAAAGCCACTCAAAATCTTGATTAAACTTTGACCAGCCATCATATTAATGAATAACCAGATTCTTAAACTTAGCGCACAAAAACAATAGGAGATTACCTCCAAAAGTACTAGGAAAGGTGCTAATAGCAAAGGTACCCCATGCGGTAAAACTTCAGCCTGATTTTGTAGAAATGCTTCTTGCAAATAGAAGTCGTTTGCCACTGCAACATCTCTTCGTAACTTGGCTTCTTCAATCTCTGCATCAATCCAGGAAATTTGCTCCTGCTGTATACCAAGTTGTTTTTACCTGTGTTCTAATTCTTGAGCTTGGAACTGCATAGTGCGGAAGAAATCCTATCTTTCTTTCTGAATAGTGTCTATTTCCATCTTCAGTTTGATGGTCCATCCTATTTCATCTTTGAGTGACCTGCTTTTCTGAAAGAGTTCTTTGGTTACCTAGAGGGATTAACAGATATGGTTGCTGAAGAGGAAGGGGGAGAATAATCTGAGGAGGAAGGGATAGGTTGAGGATGGCGAATGGCTACCGAATGATGAGGCGAAGGAGGAGGGCTAGGAGGTAAGGGCACTTTGGAAGAGGAAAGAGGAGGTGGCATAGCTTTTGGTGAAGAAGGAGGGACAAGCGGGCTTACCGGAACGA
This sequence comes from Ceratopteris richardii, assembly GCA_020310875.1. Classification (NCBI taxonomy): domain Eukaryota; kingdom Viridiplantae; phylum Streptophyta; class Polypodiopsida; order Polypodiales; family Pteridaceae; genus Ceratopteris; species Ceratopteris richardii. The sequence continues at coordinate 10,154,030 of CM035413.1, read as the reverse complement.
GTTGAGCATCCGGCTGAACCAATACTTCCTTGGTTTGTGCTTGCTCCGTAATATTCACAGCCTCCGTGACTGTGTCGGATGCTTGCTCATGGGAGTGGGTCTACGACAGAACAACCATATCGACAGGTTGAACATCTTCCATTACTGTGTTTGTAACAGCTTGATCCTTAGGAGAGGGTGGGGCAGAAAGAATAGGCGTAGAAGAGGTGGTATCTTGCAAATGGACGGTTGAGGAGGGCTAGACTTGACTTTGTGAGGGGCTCAATTTACGATGCTTCCCCCAAAAGAACTGAAGGAGATCGTCGTTGTCTTAAACCTCCATAAACCTGCGCGGATTCTTCGTGGAACAGGAGGGTATTCATTGGAGGAGATTGCACAAGGTGAATCGCCGAAAGAAGGAAGGAAAGAAGATAGGGAAGTCTCATTCGAGGAATGTCGCGCTTTGCAAACTGTCGGGATATCGCTTGACATTCCGAGTGAATACACCGGAAGAAAAACAACGACCAATTAATTGCTTCTCGTGTAGCGGTGTCGATCATAGAGTAGAATGGACAAAAAATATCGTAGGTGCGTTTTTGGAGGTTGAGTGCAGCCACCAGGAATTGTAAGGCAGAACACTCCAATTCAGGGCGATAGAGAATAGCAAATTCATTAGACGACTGGCATGGGAAGAGTTGCTTCATGGTCATCATCGGCAAGAGGGGCACATCGCCAAAGTTTGAACTTGCCCGCTGAATGATTAGACTTAGCATTATAGAACAAAACTAATTGTCCTTTGGTAAAAACGGGAGTCCGGAGAAATCGATCATGTGTCTTAGCTTGCCTTAGCTGTACTTCTTGCAGCATCAGAAAACTTTCCAAGCTTTGTTCATCCAAGGACCACAACACATCCAACTGGAAAGGAAAGGACTCTTCTTGTAATAGCTTATGATCCAGTGCCACCCTTAGACTAGGTACCACCAATTCCATGGATGCAATGGCCTCCAACCCATATGCCAATTTAAAAGGCGTATTTCGTGTAGCCACTTTGTAAGTAGTACGGTAAGCCCATAGGACTGAAGGAAGGAATTGATCCCAATGCTCCGAACATTCCAACACTAGTTTTCGGAGCATGTTAAGAAGGGTTTTATTGGTGCTTTCCGCAAGTCCATTGGCATGAGGATAATAGGGGGAGCTAAATTTATGGACAATCTTTAGGGTACGGGTAAGCGCTTGCATCAAAGAATTAACAAAATGTGTGCCTTGATCTGAAACAATCTCTAAGGGAAGACCGAAGCAAGGAAAAACATCAGTCATCAAACATTTGACCACCACCGATGCAGTGGCGGATCGTAAAGCCCAAGCGTCAGCCCACCGAGTAGCATAATCAGTACAAGTAAGTATATACCGATGATTAGTAACCATAGTAGGAGGTGTAATGGGACCAATGAAATCCAAGCCCCATTTTTGAAAAGGCTCAAGGGGAGAAACCGGCTGCAGTGGGAAATAATGTCGTTGTAAGGGCTGCCCCGATCGTTGGCAAGCATCACACTGTTTGACAGAAGCAGCAATGTCATGCTGCATAGTGGGCCACCATAAGCCACTGTGTAGAACTTTCCAGTAAGTGAGATCTACCGAAAAATGACCACCGAAAGGAGTGGAATGGGCCATGGCAATAACCGAAGGAACTTCATGGGGAGGGATACAACGTAAGAGTGCACCAGATGGATCCATGTAATACAAATATCCTACAATGACTTGAAATCGTCGACTATACATCGCCAGTTTACGTCGAGCCGCAGTAGAAGTATTAGTCGGGGAGCTTCCACTCGTGAGAAAGATCATAAGAGTATCATAATACGAAGGTGCCACAGGGAGCTCCTGACAAACATCTTGGACCAAATCAGTCGCATAGATAGCAGGGATAGTATCATCAATTCCGTCGGGAAGTTCACCGAAATCAAGTCGAGATAAGAAATCAGCTAGAGCATGTGTTGTCCCCAGACGATGTACAACCTCATAATCAAATTCTTGCAGTAACAACACCCACCTGGCTAATCTGCCCCTTAAATGTTGCTGGCAGAGAAGATAAACCAGAGTGGCATGATCCACATGAAAAGTAAATGGTTGTCCTTGTAAATAATGCTGGAATTTCTTCACCAAATAAAAAAAACCCAGACATTCACGCTCAGTAATGGAATAATTCCGTTCAGCAACAACTGATCGTCGACTAGCATAATAAACAGGGCAGAACCACTTATCCTGTTGTTGCATGAGCACACTACCGATTGCGCTGTCCGATGCATCCACAAAAACATGAAACGGAAGCTGCCACTTTGGTGCTTGCAGTATAGGAGCCTGGGTTAAGAGTATTTTCAGTTGATCAAATGCAATTTGGCACTCCTCAATCCACACAAACTGTCACGGATGGCTAGTAATCAACCAATTCAGGGGTATAGCTAAATGTGTGAGCCACCGAAGATGCCGTCCATGCCAGCGTATCTGTCCAAGGAATCACATAACTTCTTTTGGTGTCGTAGGGGCAGGACCCTTCAACATGGCTTGCACTTTATCTAGGTCCACTTGAATACCTTGCTGTGAAATAATATGATGGTGGGATTTAAGCACAAACGAAACTCCCTACACTTAGAGAAGCAGCATCATAAATGATAGAGGTGAGCCGATGCATCACTAGATAACGAAAAATCATCCAGATACACCAGGTGGTTAAATAGGGGGAAAAAATTTCCTGCATGCATCGTTGGAAGGTACTAGGAGCATTGCGGAGACCAAACCACATCACCGTACATGCATATATGCCCCAGTTTGTAATAAACGCAGTCTTTGGTATATCCATTTAAGCCATGCGCACTTGATTATAGCCACTATAACCATCCAAAAAGGAATACATTTCTTGTCTGGCAACATCATCGAGCATCGTATCCAAAAAGGGAAGTGGGAAGGGATCAGGCACTGTCGCTACATTTAATTTTTGGTAATCCACACAGATACGCAACTACTTGTTCTTCTTTGGGACAATGACAATAGGCAAGATCCATTCTGCATGCTCAATGGGGACAATGAAACCTACTTTCAGCAAATGATCCAATTCAACTTTCACTTTGAGTAGCATAATTGGAATTCATGCGATAACTAGGTTGTTTGATTGGATGCGCATCTGGTTTCAGCATCACACAATGTTCATAGATGCGAGGGTCCAACCCTTTCATATCTCAATAATCCCAGGTTAATACATCTTGAAACTCGGCCATCAACTGTAGCAGATCATTTTGAAAAGTTTCCAATAACCAAGCCTTAAGCTTGACTGGTCGCGGTGTAACCTCATTTCCCAAATTGTAGGTGATGAGCTGATCTTTCGGTACATAAAACTGTCGTGGCATGGATATATCCTCAGGTGAATGGAATAATTGGTGTAAATTTGTGGCATTCAAAACTTGATCCGAAACTGGGTCCACTTCTTCGGTAAGCAAAACTAACATACAAATGGCTAGATTCCAATTATCTGCAACCACTTTGTAAGTCGACTATACCCAGGGCTAGTAGATCCTCGTTAGGATTGAGAAAAGCTTCTTCTTTGTCATCTGAAAGTCCATCCAGCATATGCATAGGTTCGGCCACGTAAGGTCGAGCATGAAGGTCGCAAGGCTTCATCTCGTCCAAGGATACTACATATTTCCGATGATTGTTTTGAAAACAAGTTCGTGTGCATACCAATCTTGCAACACTTTGGCTTGTTTCAGCCAGGGCCTCCCGAACAATAAGTTGTAATCCAAGCTTGATTCAGGTAATTCCAGAACAACAAAAGTCATTTTGAACACCGCTCTCTGAAGAGTAATGGGTATATCACGTACCAAACCCACTGGATGGACCCTAGATTGATCCGCCATTCTCACAAAAAATTGAACAGGTTTGATCTGAGTCATCCTAACCGTTTACAAAGTGTGGTTGTAGCAAAATTCACATTGGAGCCTCCATCAATTAACACTTGAGTAATTTTGTGGTTTTTATACCATACCGTAATTAAAGGAACAGCATGGTCCACCATACAGGTGTGCACAAAGATCCTGAACTAATTTGTTGCTGGAATTGTTGTCGTACACCCGGAACTAAGGCGAACAGTTGCCCCAATGGCATTGAAATAGATGCTTGCGATAGAATATTCCACTCAAAGTCAAGATTTGACGTACTCGATATCGAATTCGGTGGACTCTCTGGTGACACTTTCACCGATCTTGGTTCTTCTAGTGGTAGATTCGGTACTGTCTGCTAGACCACAGGTACCGTATCGGGGAAGACAATTGGTTCTTGACTGGCCCACATACTAGCTTTGGTAAAAACTCTCTGTTGTTCTCGAATGCCAGGCTCAAAGATCTCAGCGGTCGGTTGTAACTTCTTTTCGGACTGTGTTTGAATTGCTACCACTTGGGTATCTAATGCTGAAATATATACCATATTTGCCATTGGATGTTTTTGTTATTTTCTTTGTTTATCATACTCGGACACCTCTTTGCAATTTCTGCGGATATGTCCAATCTCGCCATAGAAATGGCATCTTGGTGGTGGAAGAGATATACCTTCACCAGATTGACCTGAGTTCCATCGGGTCTGGCCGAAATTGTTTGCTCGCTGTCCCCTATAGGTTTTGTAACTTTGGCAATAAGTATTCCTCAAATGCGGTGGTACATAGTGGGTAGCCTGTTGTCCCTGCTCCTATATTATAGCATTTACGGTCGCTCTGGTTTGTACTTTGGCATTATATGGACACATTTCAGTAGAATGACTCGTCGTATTACAAATGGCGTAGTACATTTGGTTTAGTGCACATGCAGAAGTGGTGTGTCCCAGGTTCTTACATTTTGTGCAGTACACTTGTTTCAATGGATCCTTGATTGTGCACTTGAACACCTTTAACCAATCCAGATCTTTGGTGAACCTGCCAACTTTATGCTCCAATTGCAATGCCATAGCTATTATCGCATCCAAGGTCATACTGCCCACACATCATATAATAATTACTTGTTTGAGCTGAGGGTTTAATCTATTAATAAACCACTGAGTAATCGGGTCATCCGGTAGGTTAGCACACGCCGGTGGCAGTTGCCGTAGATGAGTACGAAATAGAGTTGCATACTCTTGCACATTCTAATGTGGTTTTTGTCTATTGTTTTGCAAATAGTCAAAGATCTCAGCCACATTTTTCTTCAATAAAAAACATTTTAAGAAGGCATCCCTAACATCGTCATATTGACCGAAATTTCCACACCGCTTACACAGACAATTGTTATAAACATAAATCTTTCATACTGCATAGTAGACAGAGTTGTAATACCACAATAGCAAGTAGATTCTTCGATTACAGAGAACATATTATTGCAATACAGTATCTTCTTACAATTGAATCCTTCGGATACTACAGACTTCACCAACTTCTAGTCTCTGCGTATCTGCTCTTCTTCGTACTCGTCACTTTCAGAATATCCCCATACTGGATCTCACCGTACTTCTTCGTAAGTGCTACACCGTTCCGAACTTCCGGAATACAAAATCACTGATATTAACAACTTCAAAAACTCTTGCTATCTCTGTAAATTCCATTCCTATTACATTGAATTGGTAATTTTATTACAAGAAAGTGGTCATCCACACTGGCATGCATAGTGGATCCAAACCCACTGATTACAAAGTAGAAATGTTACAAATCATCATTTTGTTTTTGCATCTCTAGAAACATAATTCTCTCTATGTCATAGTGTAACTCATTAAACATTTCTCTAATATTTTCCTCCCCTAATAGTAACTTCGCTTCAAAAAATTCTTTCATATCTAAAAGCTGCCGACTAGAGCTTCTATAGCTAACTACAGAGGCTTCTAATTCAGGGATATGTAGCTGAAATCTCTCTAATAATCTGTCAAAAGCTAAAGTGACATCTAATAATTGAGCTATATACTCTACAGTTTTTTTTGCCATTTCCTCTAACTTCGATTTACAGGTTAAATCCAAAACTGTTGCATCCTTTTTGAGTTACTCCACCTCCGCTTCCTTGTCCGCCAAAACTGTATTTGCATCCTCACAGTGTTTCTTCCATTAATTGACTTGTCTTTCCAACTCTAGGATTCTTGCAACCTATGCCATCACTGTATCCAAACTTTCCTACACATTTCGGAGCTTTTCTTCTAAGGCCGTAAACTCCAAATTCGGGACTACCAGTCGCTCTTCCACTTTTGTGGTTGATATACTTTGTCACTTCATTTCACCACTCTAGTCCTTGACATTCTCTTTCAACCTCTGTACTTCTTGCTCCACCTTCTTTAACTTAGCAGCTAACTCCTGCTAGGCCGCTGGAAAGGAATATTATTTAGTAGAATTGTAATTAGGAAAAGACACACACCGAAATGGTGTCGAGCAGAACATTGTAACTCTTTTTTTATTAATAGAGCAGTGATTGGAAGAGAGCGACAAACACATCGCCGGACTGTTTTGTCTGGGCGATCGGCTGAAGTTTGATTCTATCACAAATTTGTCAAATTGCGGTGTCATATGTATGGTCATTGTTAAATATTGAAGTAACTACGGTACTGTGTTAATATCTGATTGCGTTATTGATGAAGAATGCATATAACAATGATGTTAAGTGCATAGTAGAAGTTTTTTGTGCATGTGGATATGGTAGTTGCTAGAAGTTGGTATGCGCTGGAGAGTGGTAGTTAAATCTATTGTAATTTCGAGAAGGTAATGAATTGATCAGGAAAATACATAAAGGGCCTCTGTATTACAGACCCCTGACCACCCCAAGAACTGACGTACAGACCTTGTAACACCAGATTAACAATTAAGATTAACACTAGCACCGGCCATGGGGCATGGAGCAAACAAATTAGGATTTGAGAAATAATCCTATGATATATGCCTGTAATGCATTCTGGAGAATCGTACCCGAAGTACAGAAGGGATTAGCATCCCTAGAAAGTTCCTAGCGCATTGGGAACACCTCTTAGTGGTAGTGGTCATGGACAATCGTCGGAAGGAAAGTGAGAAATATGGGCTAGTGGAGTGCCACCTCAGCATTTCCTTGTCCAAGGATTAGAGGTTATACCAGAAGTGCAACCAACCCCATCCACGAAAAGTAAGGTTGGGGAAGTAATCACTGGTTCCAGTGACAGTGTGGAAATTTTTGGTAGTTTGTAGAATTTTGGTGGTAGTTCGGATAATTCCGGGGTCGGTTTGCAGAATTTCGGTGATAGCTCTACTTTGGGCTCTCATTTTGAGGAAACTTGTGTATTGTTGGATGAAAGTTTTGGTGAAAAGTTTACCTCAGAAGTCAACTACGAGGAATGGTAGTTGGGTGTAGGCGTGGGTGAATGACTTGACAATATCAGATTACCGGAGAACGTACAAGATGGTGAGACGACACAGCAGCAATTAGGTTTAACTGGTTCAAATCACTCGGTAGTGATACTTCCTCTTGATTTAAACAACATGAGTGGTTCGCAATAGCAACAACACCAACAACAACAACAACAGAACCACCATCAGCAACAACAACAACAACAACAACAATAGTAGCAAGTCATACCACCACGATCCATACCTGCTGGAGTTACGTATACAAAATTTGGAGGATTTCCTGGTGATGATCCTAATGCCCATGTGCGTACTTTCGAAATCAATTATGTTGTACTCAACTATCCAGCGGATCTCGCATATAAGGCTATAGTGTTCCAATCTACTCTAGTTAATGAGGTTGCCCGATGGTTAACCGAATATGACATCATACAAAAATGCATGTTTACAAATATTGTATATTCATAAATCCCCATTCCCGAACCTATCATTTGGGATACTATGACCCACAGTAAATAGTAATGCCCAAACATCTCGGATGATTGAATCAGTAGCCATAACTAAGCCACTTATTGGGTAGCTTATGGAGCGACCAAAATGGCAGATAGCCATCAAAAAGTAAATAAGCAGCTCCAAAAAGGAAATATTTTGGCCTTTCCTCCGTCGACTCCTCTGGAAGAAAGACCTAGTTGACTAGTGGTCACCCATGCCATCAAAGCCTTAAAGTTGGCAAAGTATTGAAAAGAAAGAATCAACAAATTCCATCGATTCATTATGAGATTTCAAGGATTTCACCTCAGCCTTGTTTGACCCAAAAAACAAGTTAGTAGTGAGAGGGGTTCAACTCCCATTTCCTCTTACTCGATAACCCATTTGGTCAACTAGCTAATGAATAGGTTGGCTTATTTTTGTTTCCTTCTTGCGAGAAAAGATAAGCCTTGAAAAAGGGAAGGAAACGAGAACAAACATGTAACGAGGGCATGCATAGGTGAAAATTGAAATCGTATTGGCATGGCCCACCTGCATTAAATAACATAGCTTAGGAAAAGAGCCGCGTCACCATGTCATGTCATACAACCTAATAGCATAGCTTAGGAAAAGAGCCTCATCACCACGTCATGTAATACAACCTAATACCCAACTTAGGTGTAACACTAGAAGCAATTGAACTCCTAGCTTAGCTTTCAAGGAGAATACATGAAGAAATTGAGGTGCTAATACTAGGTGAACAAAAACTAATTTATTACTTTAAACGTTTAAGCTAATACATTTACGTTCACGGTTAGTATTAGCTTCACCCCAATAAGAGTAGAGCTAGTATTGTTAAGGTATAGTATTAGCTTAATTGTGTTGTAAATGAAAACTAAGCACATTACGGTAAACTAACTATGCATAGCATGTTCACCATTACTACATTAGGAAAATCTTAGATGAACGATCAACTTTAGCCCCATAGGTAAACTTTAGCACCTTATCGATCGGTGCTTCTATGTTAATTTTCTTTAGTTTTCATGCAAATATGTTAGTGTTCAGTAAGATAGCTAAACCTATGCAATTGAAGTCATGAATGAACACACACAGCATAATAATGACTTATTTTGATGGTTAGAGTAAGTATTACTACTCTCCAAAGGAGGACAAAGGCACGGTTCATCAACCAAAGGGGGTGTTGATGAACAATTGTAATTTTGTTCTTTATTTTGGTCGGGAAGATAATGAAAAAATGGGATCAGATATCCCTTCACCCTTGTCCTAGCCATAAACGATGGATACTAATCACTGTGCACATCAGTCAGCCCGAAAGTGCTATATCTAATGTGTTAAGTATCTCACAGTATCATTCCCCTAGGGTTTGTTCCCAATCTAGGCTAACGTAACCTCTTGGTCTAAGGGTAGGCTAGTGTGTACCTAAGCACAAACTTAGGGACTTGTGACAAAAGAGACTATTCATCGACTATTCCTCTATCACCAACAAGTGCATATAGTGGAGATTATGCATTTAAATTATCAATTTAAGAAGTATCTTGAACCTAACTGAGTGTATGAAGACATGCACTTGCACAATGGACCATGAAGTGAGATAGCTATTATGGAATGCAAATAGGTATTATCATGCACATTCATCACTCTCATAGGTGGAAATGGTGTCGCGATAGATGATATAATAGTAAGCACAAAAACGAACTTTTCTCTTAGCTCTGAACTCGGAATGTGGTGAATAGCAAGTTCCTTTCGAAGCTCTCGATGATCCGCATCCAATGGTCTACTCTTGTCGGATTCTAAAAAATCTACTTCAAGATACAGGCAAAAACAGAGCTGCGCAACTCACCTAGTTTCACCACACACCTCCTCATGCCTCACACACACATTACACACTTCAAAAAAGCAATGAATTGGGTAGACAACACTTCCATGCACTCATTCCAAGCTACAAACACACATGCAAGCTCACAAGCAAGAAGATGCAAGAGGAAGAAGAAGCAAATTAAAAAATCAGAGCTCTCTTACTCACAATGGCAAAAAAAGCCTTTACAAAGTGTCATCAAATGACTTATATACATGTGCCCTAAAAATGGTCCTTTCACACAAGAGACTGGCACTTTATTGTAGAAACCCTAATTTCCTACTATTCACAAGGATTATGATACAGTGCTTGGGATTTATGCATCTAGAGGACTCCTCAGTGCATTTACATGGCTTTATGTGGTTTTCATAGGAATTCGAAAAAGAAAAATGATATCCATAATTTGAAAATTTTGGGGCTCCTTTTTTTGTGCTCCTTTTACCCTGCAATAGTTAGATGGTCCCTATGCTGATGGGCAACAAACCCCATTGCCGATCTGGGTGGAGCCCATCATGCTCATGAGCTGAAGACAACAGGTTTGAAGGTTGTCAGTAGTGTCAAAGCAAATGAAGATTCTCATATAATAATCCATCTACACCACCCCCACAGAATTCATTCAATCCATGCGATGATGACATAGGATTGTAACCAATTGCTTCTTGGGGGTTCATACTTCTCCCTAGTTGTGCAACTCACTTGTTTGGAGAAGCGAGTCTTCCTCAACATGGAAAAAATTAACCAAATAGGACTCCGATTTATTTATTATAGTTTGTTTCATGTGGTTCATTCATCGCTGATGACATTCTTTGTCACTTACTTAGCAACTAGAACACAACACTTTGTGTCCATTTGCTAGATTACATTCTTTGTCACTTATTTAGCAACTAGAACACAACACTTTGTGTCCATTTGCTAGATTCAAAGACGATTTAAATCCTTAATCTCACCATCACCATGCATTCCGAAAGTGGTTGGGATTGGGGTGTTTTGTTGATTGGACAAGCAAAAACACTTGTATAAATCCACCAATGTTCAACACTGCATTGCATTAAGGGGAGACTAGATTGGATGTGCTTATGGCGGCAAAAACAAAGAGAGTAGGAAAGGAACTACCATGAATGCAGGAGATTGCATGCCTAAGGTGCTATCACAAGTAGCACAGAGCCATAAAACAACAATTTTGGATAACAACTGATTAGTTTTCCTAACAAGGAAGTATCTTTCTCTTTCCAAGGTAGAGGATGATGTTTATGGCCCACAAAACAAAATGCATGACAACACGTTTAACCTAGAATAAAGCTTGGGTTCATCTTTAGAACATCTTCTTCGTGGAGATGATAATAGCTCCAACATTGATATAGAATGAACAACTCCTATTCCCCAAGAACAACATGCACACGCACGTCGAAAACTGGTTGCCAACAAGTTGATTTGAAATGAGGGTTAATCTTGTCAAAGCACAAATTTAGACAATACTAGGCAAAAAAGATGCTTGTTGGTTGAAAAATGAAGTCTTTGTATTGATGGCCTAGCCAGCAAACAAGAAGTCCTCCTCCTAGGTGGTTGAAAAATCAATTCCAAAAAGAGCAAGAGCGGCGAGAATGAGAGCAACAATAAGTATCATAATGTCCTAGAATGCCTGCCAACCAGGTAAATGTCTCATCAAGTTCATTGGCAAAACAACTTCTTCATAGATGACGTGGCCAGATGCAAGAGTGAGAGCAACAATAAGTAGATGAATGAATGTCCTAGCATGAAAAGCGACACCTATGTGGACCGAGCCAAACCCACCATGTGCCGATCTGGGTGGAGCCCGTTAGGCTCATGAGCTGAAGACTACAGGTTTGAAGGTTGTCAGTAGTGTCAAAGCAAATGAAGATTCTCATATAATAATCCACCTACACCACCCCACAGAATTCATTCAATCCATGCGATGATGACACAAGATTGTAACCAACTACTTCTCGGGGGTTCATACTTCTCCCCACCGCCCGGATTATCGCATACTTATCTAGCGTGGTAGGTGGTGGATAACCCGTCGGATTCGTGTGGAGTAAGTAACCCTTGTCTTTAGTGATTAACACTTCTTCTTGCTGTCTTTCAACACTCCCTACTTTGTCCACGTCCTGTAGGGCAGTTGGTTGAGCTTTGGCCTCTTGAGGCGGAGGTCCAGGGTTCAAGTCCCAGACTGGACATGTTATGGCTTAGGCCAGTTAAACCCAGTTGTAACCATGTCTCCTTCAGTTGTAACATTGTCTAACCCCTGCTTTGTGGGATACGGGGGGTCCCGCAGGTGCTATGCCCATTCACTTGTATAGTTGCAATTTCAAAGTTAAAGTTCGGGGGAGTAGGCTTCGGTTGAACCTCCATTTAAAAAAAAAAAAACACTCCCTATTTTTGTAAATTGTCATTCGATGGTTGACTTATCATCAATGGCGATTCAATACCTTCGTACTTTAGGCATCTAATAAGTGTTACCTACTATTGGATTCAAACCAATGACTCTTGCCATATGAAAACGATACTCTAACCCCTTATTTAAGTAGGTTGGGCATCCAATCTCATAGCAGCCAGCCTTGAAATTCATGCACGATCTAGTGCTTACCTATGCACTTCTTACATAATAATCTTGGAAAATCGTCGAGTTTTTTTTTAGTTAGGAGAACGATTTGGAAAAATGGAAGTTTGGGTGCTCTGTGCAGACAAATGCACACCTTGTAGAATCGCAAATTTTGGAAGATATGTTAGAATTTTAAAGAAGAAAATATCCCGTACATTTAAAATAGCCTGAACCATGTACATACAAGGAATCATTGATGATTCTTAGCCTTTGTAATATTACCTGCTAGGTTCGAGTCCACCGTGCATGCTAGTGTTAGGCTGCCGGAAAGGAATATTATTTAGTAGAATTGTAATTAGGAAAAGACATGCACCGAAAGGGTGTCACACAAAACGTTGTAACTCTTTTTTTATTAATAGAATAGTGATTGGAAGAGAGTGACAAATGCATTGCTGGACTATTTTGTTTGCGCGATCGGCTCAAGTTTGTTCTATCACAAGTTTGTCAAATTGTGATGTCATCATTGTTCAATATTGAAGTAACTATGGTACTGTGTTAATATCTGATTGCGTTATTGATGAAGAACGCGTATAACAGTGATGTTACATGAATAGTAGAAGTTTTTTGCACATGTGGATATGGTAGTTGTTAGAAGTTGGTATGCGCTGGAGAGTGGTAGTTAAATTTGTTGTAATTGCCAGAAGGTAATGAATTGATTGGGAAAATACATAAAGGGCCTATGTATTACAGACCCCTGACCATCCCAAGAACCCACATACAGACCTGACAACACCAGATTTGTTGGGGATGTAAGGGTCATGTGACCTTACCCCCATATTCATATATATACATCATATATAGAGCATTGCCTCAAGAGAGATCATTATGTGGGTTTCGAGGCTCCCACGCATATCCGCGCGTCTTTCCTCTCTTCTCTCTCCCTCCATCTCCTCCTTCCTCCTCTTGTTCTGCACACCAAAACCCTTCATTGGAATCAGAGCATGCTGAAGGCTTGTGTGCAAGAAGCTTCAATGGAAGCTTAGGTGAGAAGAGGTAGAAGTGCAGGTCGGCATCTCTTGACAACTATTCAGTATTTCGATCATAACTCGAGCTAAGAAGCTCGGATTGATGCGTTTTAAAGTTCTGTGCGTAGCTAACATGAAGAGCTACAACTTCGCAGAAGGGCGCAGAACCTGGTTCGGACTTCTGAAGTGCCGAAAATTCGAAAAACGCAGAGAATTGTAGAAAACGAATCTACATTGAGTAGGACAGCAGGTCGGTTTTTGAGTCATAACTTGAGTTCTACAGCTCGGAATTCGATGATTCAACTTGCTGTGCGTAGCTAGAAAAGATAGTTACAAATTTGTAGAAAAAATCAGATCCAGATTCTAAGTTTTAGGTTTCTGAAATTGCAGAATACAGAGCAGTACTGTTGCAAGTGATAGTGAAATTGACAGCAGGTGCTTGTCTTAAGCATATCTTGAGCTACGCACCTCCGATTGAGGTGTTCTTTATGTCGTTACGTAGCCAAAAAGCAGATCTTCAAGTTTGTTGAAGACCAAAAGTTCAGATTCAGAGGTTATCACCTCTGAAACAGCAAAACACAGAGCAGTATAGTTTTGCCCAAACAACCCTAATTGCACTTGGAGGTTGAATTTGCTTTGGAACTTCTTCGAGAGAGAATTTTTGGTGTGCAAGCTCTTATTTTTAGAGCTGCAAGGCATTGTACATGTATGATCACTGTGGTAGCTCCTCCATATGAGAGTAGAGCATGATCTTCTCACATGTTTGGCATGTAAGATGACATTGTGGTATACTCTTCTTTGAGGTTTATGTCATCATGAGTTCGATCATGGATGTATAGTGGCATTGTGGTTTATATCTTGCTTATGCCATTTGGTTATGGATTTACTTGCCGGTTGCACATACTTTTGTGAGAGTTGACATTGGATCTTAGTTGGTACTTGTATCTTTGTTTTCTTTGCAGGTACAGGATCCGGATTGGAGCCTCAGTTACACGTTTGTTTGTCACCATTATTAGCATTTGATCATTGATTGATATATATTTGCCAGTGTGATTCTTGGCATATGTGGATGGTGATTCCCACATGGTTATTTTGGTTCTAGAGTCCATTTTACAAAGGAGATGCTGTCGAAATTTCACCGGCTTTTATGCTAGAAAGGAGCTCTAGTGGATCTTGAAGCTTCTGTGATAGCTTTGGATCATTGTTTATCTCCATTCATTTGGACTTGGTCACAGGTTATTTGTGATAGGTTGGACCATCTTGCAGGATTCATTCTTGAGTGGGAGGTGCATCACCATTGTATTGGCATGTATTGCTATCACTTTTTTGGCATATGTAGTTGCCATTATCTTTGGTTGTATCAGTGACAGATGGTGACAGGATACTTATTGTTCTTTTGCTATCGGTTATCTTGTTTGATTGCTCAGTTTACAGGGGATACTCTGTCGAAATTTTCCCAGGATTCTTTCACATCTATTTGGTCACTTTGGAGACTTGGTGAGCAGGCTTATGCTCATGGTTTTATATGTATGGTAGATGCATGGTTATGTGACAGGTGGTTCACATGGTTCCTTCTCCATCGAGACATTTGTGATGTGAGTTATGCATATGGATATGCAGGTGTGATCCTATTGAGGATAGAGTATTGTTTCTAGTCTCTTGTTACATTGCTAGTCTTGGATTGCCAGCATGGTATCTTCTCGATTCGATGGTACTGACTTTCCAAGATGGAAAGCTTAGATGTGGCATACATTGGTTCGTGCAGGGTTACACATGTATGTGCATAGAGATGCACAGAGGCCTCGTGACATGCCCGATCATGTATGGATGGATATGGATGCATTGGCCAGCTCCACTATCCGATTACAACTTGTGGATTCTATATATGAGTCTGTTATGTATGAGGAGACGAGTAGTGCATTATGGCAGAGACTACATGATATGTATGCGAGTCCATTGACTCATGTGAGACATAGATCACATCGACGACTTCGATGTTGGCACTGTGGTCATGAGGGCCATATTCGACGACGTTGCTTCAGGCGGATGCGACGACGACGTCAGAGATATGCACATGATGCACGTCAGGTAGTGATTTCAGGAGAGTCTATGGAAGTTGATTATGCCAGTGATGGTGATATCACTTTCTCCTATAGTTCATCTCATGATTCCTCTTGTTCATTGGATAGCACACATATGGCTTGGTTGCTTGATGCATTAGCCACTTTTCATGTTACTCCATATCGTGAGTGGTTTTGGCGATTCTCAAGTGAGAGTCATGGATGTGTGCACATGCCTGATGGTACGACATATGACATTGAGGGTGCAGAAGATGTATGCCTTATGCTACCTAGTGGAGCATCACTTATACTCAGACATGTACGCTATGTGCCTTCATTCCCTATGAGCTTGATTTCAGTTAGCCAGTTACAGGAGAGCAGATGTTATGCATTCCTTGGTGAGCATCATTTTCAGTTGCGGTTGGGACAGCTTATGCTTGTCAGAGGTGCCAGGGTTGGGCACAGGTATCCACTGCAGGTACTTCCTGTGAGAGACAGTATCGTCTTAGTGGGAGTTCAGCCTTATGTGCGATGTGAGACTCGTCATGTCTCATTCTGTCTACCTATAGATAGGTCTATGGACATTCTTGATGCACATGTATGGCATGATTCTGATGCTCAGATGGATGCACATGTAGAGCATGTTTTGGATGCTCATGATGCTTCTATGGAGCATGGTTTTGTTGATCATGTGGATGCTCATTTGGAGCATATTTTGGATGATCAGTTGGATGCTTTAGAGCATGATGTGGATGCTCATGTAGAGCATTGTGATGATACTCAATTAGAGTGTGATCATCAGTTTGACCTTGGTGTTGATGTTGTGCAGTTAGCTCATGTAGAGCATGATCATACACTTGGTGTGGTAGAGCAGGATTGCTCTCATGGTACACAGTGTATGGTAGAGCATAGTAGCTCTCAGGATGCACATCTAGATACATCTTTGGTTGAGAGGATGACTGATTTAGATGTTGATGAGTCAGCGATCATGCAGTCATTCTTGGATTCGCTCATGCCAGATGTTGACACAGATATGTCAGGACATGTTGGTCTTGATGATGGTGCTTTGGATGCCTTGGATAGAGGCATGGCTGAGATGCTTAGGTTAGCCAGGGTAGCACATGTTTCGTCAGCATTTGGGAGTTTGATGTACGAGTTGTTATGCTCGAGACCAGACATTGCAGTTGCGATTGGAGCATTTGCACTTGGAGTTGTCAGTCGTTCGATGATTGACATAGGCATAGAGCGAGTGGGAGCTTTGCAGGAACTTCATCAGTTCTTGCATCAGTCATATGTGAGCTCGACTCTTATCGATATGAGTCTAGAGCAGTTTGAGGTGCATGGATACACCTTGTTCGAGGCAGTTGGTGTAGGTTGATTTGGTATGGGTAGAGATCCGGACTCTTCCTGTACATTATTGTATAGTCCTACATCATTCTTTGTATATGTTACCACTTATGGTCACATTGACCCTTAAGTGGGAGATTGTTGGGGATGTAAGGGTCATGTGACCTTACCCCCATATTCATATATATACATCATATATAGAGCATTGCCTCAAGAGAGATCATTATGTGGGTTTCGAGGCTCCCACGCATATCCGCGCGTCTTTCCTCTCTTCTCTCTCCCTCCATCTCCTCCTTCCTCCTCTTGTTCTGCACACCAAAGCCCTTCAAGATTAACAATTAAGATTAACACTCCTTATTGGTTTTCTTCAGCTTATGTTGGGATTTCTGTGTCTGTCCAACTTCTGCTTGTAATCTAGCTATGGTTTTTTATTTTTCTTCAATTGTTACCTTCAAAGCGTTATTCTTGATGATAGTTTTGTTTAACTCATCCATGATTTCTTCATGAACTATGCTTTCTCGAGCAGCACTCTCTGTTCTACCAGCTTCTACCTTAGTCCGGAGTCGATTATTTTCTTCCATCATCTAGGCACCCCTTTCCATAAACTTTCTCCAAAGTCATTGAATTATACTTATTCTGAAATTCTTCGAGCTTCACCGCACTCCACTACAATCCTTTGGTTAAGTCACCAAGTAACTCCGATTTGACTATTTCATTATTGTACATCCAAGGATAAATGACATCACTACACCGAACTATGGGCAACTTTACCTTTCCTTCATCCATCTTCCACTTATCTGTAAGTCTTCAAGAACTAAATGTGTGTAATATTGGAATTTTTTGGGATGAGCCTCCCAAACGATCTCCTTGTTCCTGTTGTTGCTTCCAGCATCTTTCCTCCTCAACAGTCTGTTTTTCCCTTTCTTCCTCTTCTCTTCTCCGGGCTTCTTCTTCCTCCTGTTGCCATTTCCTTTCTTCTTCCTCATGTTTTTGTGCTGCCTCTTCCTCTCTTGCTTTTCTCTCTACTTCTTCCTTTTCTTTTCTCTGTACTTCCCTCCGTTAATTCTCCTCCACCTGTCGTCTCTGATCTAAACTTGATCCTCAATGACCACATGCCAAACATCCTTCAAGATGATAATAGAGTCCGAACCTATAGGTGGCTATAAGGCCGACGACG
This sequence comes from Ceratopteris richardii, assembly GCA_020310875.1. NCBI lineage: Eukaryota > Viridiplantae > Streptophyta > Polypodiopsida > Polypodiales > Pteridaceae > Ceratopteris > Ceratopteris richardii. Next base: position 10,136,175 of record CM035413.1, on the reverse strand, counting down.
AGGATGGCATGGAATTGAATACCATCCATTGCCATTTGATTAACAAAATTGTGTGGCATAAGTAACAACCTACATGAATGGTGTATGGAGTAGGTTAGACCAGCCTTCTAAGTAATTATTAGGTTTTAGGCCACATTACATGTGGGAACACTTTAAAGATCTAAGTGCACTTGATGAAGTTTAACTAACGTGCTAAAGAAAACCCATTATAAAGGCTTAAGCTTAACCATGTAGCTCTTGCTTAAGTGCGCAATGTGCTTATCTTTAGGTATTAGTGCTAAAGAAAACCATAAAGGAGCCCGATTCCCTAACCGGTAATAGCTACACTTAATCATTTACTAATGCATGAAGTTAAGCACGATTGCCTAATTGAGTTTTGCTTAATCTTTCAATCCTAAAGTAAATGTTTTCGATGAAGCATTTATCTATTGGGTTTTGGGGCTAAAGAAAATTGTTAGGAACAATAGGAGTGAACCTATTATGGTTACAACACATATTAAGCCAAAACTGTTTACAACTCAGTAAACTATCACTCCTATTGAGCTAAAGTTGATTGGTAGGTATTAGAGCTAAAGTTGACTGTTAGGTAAACGGGTTTCTTTAGCCCAAAAATGTTTACTAAATTAAACTAACGCACCTAATAGTAAACGCTTAATCTTTAGTGCTTAGCTTAGCTTCTCCCCTTTTAGGCTTAAACGAAGACCAAGCTTAAGCGTTAGTTGTCTTTAGCTCGTTTACAAAACATAACAGGATAAAGAAAATATTTAGGCTTAAGCATAATAGCTTAATTTTTAGGCTTAACAGATCCATTAAGGTCTTGGTTAAGCGGTTTAGCTTAAGACTTCAACCCTACATGGTATTAGTTTAAGCCTAAAAGGTAAACACTTAACCATTAGGCTTAAGCGTTTTCTTTAGCTCAAAAACTTGGTAAAATAATGCTCTAAAGGGTGAAGCAATAAAATTTAGCACCCTAAAGAAATCAGGCTAAAGAAAACCTAAAGGCTTAAGCATAATAGTTTCACTCCTATCGAACCTTAACGGTTTTCTTTTAACATTTTCTTTAGCACAAATACCTTAACTTTTTCTTTAGTAATAATACCTTAATGTAGAAGCTAATACCTATACCTTTACGCTTAGGTGAAGATCAAGCTTAATTAATCATTACTTAAGCAAAATTTTTGCTTAAACATTTATTTTTAAGCACGTTAGCTTCTCGGGTAGGGGTGTGAGTTTCCCATATAGACTTAAGCTAACCCTAATTGGGCAAGACCATGTTGGTCTTTGCTAAGTGCCTAGCGGGCTAAAGAAAATGCTTAAACCTAGTAATAGCTCTGCCCTAAAGGTTTTGGTATTAGCTTCTATGTGAAGGGAATGTGTGTTAGTTTTTGTTTCCCTTAAGGTGTGTGACTATCTGTTTCTCGTTAAGGTACGTGAGTTTCCTAAAGGGAAACGAACACTTTAGCACCTGTGTGGGAAATAGTTTTGCAAAGTGCTAAAGAAAATGTTTCTTGTATTTTCTTTAGCTCCATAAGGTATTAGTGCTTAGCTAATACCTGCTTGCGAGCTTACTAATACTGAGTTGTAAACATTATAGCTTAATTGTTAGGTAAACATAAACTAACCACCCCAAAGACTTAGATATAACACAATGGACGATCGACAGGATCAGGGAATGAAAAATCATAGCACAAAATTTATCTTGAAAAATTTATCAAGATAAAGAACACATCCTTAACAAAATTTTCAACCAACCCAATCAATAAAAATTAAAGTTATTAAAAGGGATGACAAGTAGAGCAACCGTGCTTAGTTGTTATCATGATGACACCTTAAAACATCTATTAGCTCAAAACGGATGTGTGAAACTTAATCAGCTAAAACTCGAATTTTCTTCAATCCTAAAACATAGATGCATATCACCACTATAATTTAATGTTCTCATCTCAAACAAGAAACCAACAACATTTCATTGAAGTCTCTACCAAGGTCGAACTTATACATTTAGATTAAGATTTTCTTTCACTAAGTTTTAATATGCCTTTTCCATAATACTCATAACATATATATAAAATAATCACGTCCATCAATTGGCAAGTTGCCTTATCATAGCTTCCATAAGCTCAACTGTTAGACTCAAGAAATGACACACAGGAGATTGTTAAACCAAACTCTAAGAGGGAGTTTAGGAAGTAATCTTCAACCATGGCTTTTGGGGCAAGTGGTTAACCCATCATACTCCTAGCTAGTAGACCATGAGTTCGATTTCCACAGTTCGTATCAGAGGCTAGGAAGTAGGCTTGAGCAAGGTGGATGGAAGGCGCATGTAGTGCTTTCAAAAATGAACCCAATAAAGATTACACTGTATCTCCCAATTTGTAGGTTGGGTTTAGACATGTAAGGTACCATTCGAAAGCTCTCAAAACCAGCTTTCCAATGAAGGAACTAGATTGAGGATCCAAGATATCTAGCATGGGTGAGAACTAGGTTCAAGATACTGAAGTTGAGAACATAGGCTCAAGACATCGAGGTTGCAAACAAGGCAAGTGCATAGGCAAGTGGCCAAGAAGTAGAAAGGCAAGGCTCAAGGCACCAAGGTTGAGAGCAAGGATTCAAGAGACCAAGGTTGAGAACAAGAAGGTTCAAGTGATTGTGCAAGGGTGAGGAGATCAATTCGAGAGGGAGATCAAGAATTGATCATTGATGACAATGATCTCTAGAAGGAGAAGTGAGTTTTAGACTCAAGAAATGACAAGCAGGAGATGGTTGAATCACACCCTAAGAGGGAGTATTAAGAAGTAATCCTCAACCATGGCTTTTGGGGCAAGTCATTAGCTCATCGTACTCCTAACCGATAGGCCATGAGTTTGATTCCCACATCAACAAGATTCAATAACATATACTAGAAAGAGAACTAAACAAGTAAGTTTCCTGACCAATATATGATGGCCAAGGAATATAAGGAAAAACCATTGAGTGGGATTGACCAAACGAAATATATCTTGCGATACATAACACTACCCAAGTTAATCAACATTAAATTACCTCATACTATTTTCTATCATTTTTTGTCAAAGGGTTACCCATTCGCTTGTCTATATCATTTTAAATACTTTTGGGACAACAAAAACAAAAAGATGACCTAGGTCTTCTCTTCCACGAGAGCATTATTTACATGAAGGAGGGGCTTGCAAATCTTGTTACTATGACAAACAGAGAACCAAATCGAGTCGAGAACCAAATCGAGAACCAAATAGAGTCGTGTTGTTTTATTCAAAAACACAGGCCAGCGGTAATGACCATGTTAAGCTCTATAATAAACAAAATCCATGAATGGAATATCTGCAAGCTATGTGGAATATGCGACGAGCAATTCCGAATAGGTAGAATATGCGAGGAGGAATATCGTAGGTGCATTCTATGCAGAATTCTAATCTACTTTCATGCTGCGGCAGTAGCGCGGACTCTCCGACACAGGGACGGTCATTTGCGAGAGAACTGCCTCTGGTTATCACGTTCAAAGTTTCGCAAGTATGCATACGGAATCACTCCTCTTTCCTTTGAGAGGTTCGTTGTTTCTGCTTGCAACGGTATACAGGGAGCAGCCATGCTTGCGTTTGTGTGTGTGTGTGTGTGTGTGTGTGTGAGAGAGAGAGAGAGAGAGAGAGAGAGAGAGAGAGAGAGAGAGAGAGAGAGAGAGAGAGAGAGAGAGAGAGAGAGAGAGAGAGAGAGAGAGAGAGAGAGAGAGAGAGAGAGAGAGAGAGAGAGAGAGAGAGAGAGAGAGAGAGAGAGAGAGAGAGAGAGAGTTCTGTGAACCTACGCCCAGTGGAGCAAGCACTGACATGCGGTAGTGTGCAAGTCTATCTGCTTGCTTTCTACGCATTCACATGATCTTTTGTCTGTACGTCGCTGGAAACTATGTATTCAGGAACATGTGCACCTGACTTATTCTCGACCCTTTTAGCTTAACCTATATCTTGCTTCCTCTTCAGCACTTCTAAGGATATATTACGCATGTGTTTGCTGTCATGTTGCTCATGTTTGGGGGAGCTAGAAAAGATCAAACGCAAACTATACTTTATCCTTCCTGCATAACGTATATCCTCCAAACTCCCAATCTGAATTCCCACAATGAGGCTACACAAATTTCTTTACACGGTGCCCTGTGCATAAGTGTTGGAAGATTAGGCGTGTGTCATTTACATGGTGATCTTAGCATGTGGTATGTCAGCACATGTAGACAGGACTATTTTCATGCTGATTACTTGTGTGTTCCTGTATCTTAGTCGTTGCTCTTATTGAAGAGCTGTGTTTTGTTTTAAGTAACAAAATTCACAATATATTAGAAATTTTATGGAAGGTCACGAAAATCTCCTCGATATTTTTTTTCCCGGGACCAAAATCATTTCCAGCCTATATTTTATCAAAAACTCTTGGGGAAGTCGAAAGACTAATCCATCTTTTTAGTTTTTGTTTCCCTCTTAATCAGGAGAAGTATCAGTACGTTCTAAAGGAAGAGATTGCTATTCCCATTTCTAAAGATTGTCGTAGTCTATAGCCAGAATACCTACAATATTACCACTCTTACTCAAGTCTAGAGCTTTTGCAGAGTTCCGCTGCTCATTTCACTTTTGTTGGTTTTGAAAAGAGTGGCGACCTTCTTTAGGACAGCATTCTCCCATTCTCTCCAAATATTTATCTGCATATTTTATTGATTTTCAGTATAGTATTTTCTAGTTCTCTTAAGTAGCTGTATTGTGAGAGCGAAAGAAAAGGTTGCCCTCACATTATAGCGTTTTGTGCACCATGGTCCTCTAACTTGAGCTTTTCTTTGTAGTAGTCTCCATATGCCTTGATGGATAATAAGCCTCATTATAAACATTTGTTTTGCTTTCCTCTCATGGATACCACAATATTTGCGACTGATTCTCACCCTTTTTTTCCATGGAAACTCCCAATGTTGATTGAGATTGAAATAGAGGTGAAGTTCTTGATGTAAAATTGGAACCCTTGTAAAGGTTGAGCCCCTCCTTACATGTGTAGCCTCTTTCAGATCATTGTGGATTTGTTCCAGCAAGCCAAGTTCCTCTAGCTTCCAAAGAAAGGGCTTTCTTTCTTTCTTTAAACATGGCTTTTCATTTCACTTTATAGTTTTAATGTAAAATTTATTTAGTTATTTATTAGTTTTTTGTGCAAGGCTTTATCACATTAGAATTTGCCCTTCACTTCTTTTGGAAGTGATAGAAACAAATCTTGTTGGCTTTATTAGAAGTTTTTAATTAGAAACACTCTTTATTGAAGTCTGCACCTATGATAGGGCATTGATGACTCTATTAGGGGTGTCATTCCCATTTGTCCAAGCTATGCACGATAAATTTTAAAACCCAACATTTCTTGTTTTGGACAGACAGAAGTTGAAGATGTACTCTTTATTTTGTTTTGTTGTTAATAAAAAAAATTCTTTATTATTATTCCTGTTTTTTTTCTATATCTTTCTTTTTAAACTTTTTTATTATTTAGATTTCCTTTTTAAATTTTACTTATTATTGTAATTTCATTTTCTTTGAACATTTATATATATGTTTTGTTGCTATTGTTGTGTTTATTAAATGACCATTTATTCTTTTTGGATTTTTATTTATTATTTATTTATTTGTTGATTAATTTATTCTTTTCCATTTTGTACTTGCTTTCTTATTCGGTTTTACTTTTCTATTCTTTTATTTGTTTACTCTCTTGCTTTGGTGTTGGTTTTTTCTTATGGTTATTTTGTGCTATTTATCTTGAGTTCGTAAGTCTGGATAACTATGAACTTATAAAGGTATATTTATGATTGGGATTGTATGAGGATCTACTAGCAACCCTTGTCCCCTCTTTGCTTTAGAGTCTTCTTGACCTTCTTATGAATTCCTTTGTCTTTCTACTCCTCAGTATTCTTTGATCTTTGGATCCTTCATCTAAATCCTAATGTAGATCTTCTTTTTCTTTAAAGCAAGTTGTTGGGATGATATGGGGATCTATTAGTGATCCATCCCCACTCTCAAACTCTCTTGTTTTCTTTGGAGCCTCTTTTCGATTTTGGAATCTTTCCATCTTTATTTCTTACATAGATCTTGGATTTTTTAGTCCTCTTGGACTTCTTGTGGATTTCTTTATTTTTTGCCTCCTCCTCTTCCTCATTGTACTTGGTTCTCAAGAGCATAAATGTGATTCTCCTATCATGCGTATAGATTTCAGAAGACTTTTCTGAAATTGGAAGAAGAGTCTGGAGATAAAGAATTGAAATGTTATGTTCTTTACTTTGTGTCCACTGTCTACACTCTCCTGGTTGCAGTGGCCCATTTCACTATTTCTTGCCCTTAATGAAAGGAATGGAAGCATTACATTCTCATTAATCACACATGTGCTAAGCTAACCCACATAGATGGACATTTTGCATCAGCTCAATGCATTCAATAACTATTCTTATCTTTTGCGAAATCCATGTTGATACATGTTTTATGATGAAGGATTGGCAATGTAATATTCATATGGCTGAAATGGAGCATGTAAAGCAAATTCTATTATTAATAATACATATGCATCTTTTGGGAGCATTCAAGATTTCTTTTCTGATCACATTTTAGATTAGAAAGGAGAATACCACTAAAGGAAGGCGTTTCTTCTCTTTGGGTCTCAATGGTTGCAGGCATTTATCTGAGCATCAAATCAATGTATTCTTACACTATGAAGATGAAGAACCAAACTGTTAGTGATATATGTTTACGATGGATGATTGGTAATTTGATATTCCATTGATCAACATAGAGCTTGAAGATATTTATAGTGTAAAGTATATCAAAATAATGAAAATGGATATGAAACATGAATAAGACTATGCATTAAGATAGAACATGAATGATTCAGTTAGGAAATAAAGGACAGTTTGAGGTGGAGAAGAGACGATGAAAAAGGAAGAAGAGCAAACACTGAACGAGAAAAGTGAATGCGAAGAGAGGTAAGGGGAGTAGAGCTATGCTTTCAATGAACTCTCATGGTACAAGTCTATATATCAGACGAATATGGGTTATGTGTGAAGTAGAATAGATATGTTCATATTGTGTTCTAAAGCAAGTAGATACGTACACTGTAGTGCAGTGATCAGATTTTCTTATTACAAACTTATCCAGATGATGTGTAATCCCAAAGGTGGAAAGGTGGATGGTGTGGATGGATCTGCATGGATGAAATCAGTACCACCTATTTGAACTCTAAAGCCATGAACGGCTGCTAGGAATCTGTTGTTCTTGTGCACTGTTTTCAACATATAACTCTTTTTATCCAATGATAAATAGAAGACTTATCAGATGTGACTTAGTATGGAACTTCGATAGTGGAATCCAGATAAGAACGTTGTTCTACTCGTACGTTGTGTATTAATTCAATTAGTTATGGATGGTTTCACATTACTTTGTAATCCTGTGCTGTTTTCACGTGCGTGCTGTACAGAGAATATTTGTCATATTACAAGGTGCTTAGCAATCTTCATATTGGTGTATATCTGTGCAATGTTTATCCCTGCATCTCAATCTAATGTCATGGCTGTTAAGGTGCTCTATTATTGGTCTTTGGGGTAGTTATTGTTCATTAATTGACTCAATTCAACTCTGTACATTAATTTACTTATCAAGCTAGTCATAGAATTTATGTCATTTGATCTTAGTGAATAGGATAATATATGTGTTGAGTTGATATCGTGCTTGTTTCAATAAAGCTATGGAAGTTCAAAAAGATGCTAGTCTTCTTCATCACATGATTGATTTACTAGTGTGTCAGTGTCGACATTCGTAAACTCAAAGTTGTACCATTGAATTCCAACTACTGAATTTTGATGACTCATTTCACGAATCACAGCACATAACAGTTTTATTTTACTTTGAATCCAACTAATTTTATTTATTAATCATAATGCTTTGAAATCCAACTGCCGAGTTTTGATGATTCGCAATGATCTTAGCATGTCACACTTACATGGCGACTTTTTTTTTGGGAAGTAACAGAATCCCCCCCTTTTTCTTTTGGAAGGGGACCCAAACCATTTCCAGCCTACTTTTTGCCAAAAACTCTTGGGAAAGCCAGAAGAGTAGTCCATCTTCTTAGTTTTTGTTTCTCTCTTAATCGGGATAAGTATCAGTACGTTCTAAAGCAAGACAGTGCTATTTCCATTTCTGAAGATTGTCGAAGTCCATAGCCAAAATGCCTACACTATCACCACTCTTACTCAAGTCTAGCAGAGTTCCGCTGCTTATTTCACTTTTTTTGGTTTTGAAATGGGTGGTGACTTCTTTTTAGGACAACATTTTCCCATTCTCTCAAATATCTATCTGGATATTTTATTGATTTTAGTATGATATTTTCTATTTCTCTAAGTAGATGTATTGTGAGAGGAAAAAAGAAGATTGCCCTCACATTGCAGGGTTTTGTGCACCAAGGTCCTCCAACTTGTTTTTTTTTTTTTAATAATAAATTTATAAATAATAATTTTATAGTAGTGTTCATATGCTTTGATGGATTATAAGCATTATTAGAAACATTCATTTTGCTTTCCTCGCATGGATGCCACAAGATTTGGGACCGAAATTTTCATCCCTTTTCATTCCATGAAAAGCCCCAAATTGATTGAGATTGCCCCAATATTGATTGAGATTGACATGTAACTGAAGTTCTTGATGTGAAATTGGGACCCTTTTAAAAGTTGAGCCCACACTCCCCCCCCTTTTGCATATGTAGCCCCCTTCAAGTCTTTATTGATTTGTTCCAGCGAGCCTAGTTCCTCTAGCCTCCAAAGCAAAGGCTTGCTTATTACTTATTTATCTATAATTTTCTTTTAACATGGCTTGTTAATTTATTTTATAGTTTTTAATGTAAACTTTATTTGTTTATTTATTAGTTTTTTCAGCAAGGCTTTATCATGGCAGAATTTTCCCTTCACTTTTGGAAGTGATAAAACAAAGCTTGTTGGCTAGAAGTTTTTGTTTAGAAAGACACTTGATTGAAGTCTGCATCTACTCTAGGGCAGTGATGACATGAGTAGGGATGTCATACCTATTTGTCCAAGCTATGCATGATAAATTTTAGAATCTGACGTTTTTTGTTTAGACAAACATAGAAGCTGAAGTCGTACTTTTTGTTTTGTTTTGTTGTTAAGTATAATAAAAAGATTGTTTTTTATTTTTCCTATTTTTATTTAAATCTCTTTTTTATTTTCTAACTATTTAGTTTTTTTGTTAATTTTTTCTTTTTAATTATTGTAATTCATTGTCTTCTAACATATATGTATATCTTTCTATTGTTGTGTTAAATGATTGTTTATTCTTTTTGGATTTTTATGTATTTACTTCTTATTTATTTGTTTATGAATTGATTATTTTCCATTTTGTTCTTGCTTCTTATTTGCTTGTATTTTTTCTATTTTTAATTTGTGTAGTCTCTTGCTTTGATGTTGGTTTTTTCTTTTGGTTGTGTTTGTGCTCTTTACCTTGAGTTGGTAAGCTTGGATGACCATGAACTTACGAAGGTATATATGGGATTGGGATGTATGTGGATCTACTAGCAACCCTTAAGAAGAATCTGGAGGTAAAGAATTGAAATGTTATGTTCTTTTATGTCTACACTCGTGTTTGCAACATTGCAGTGGTTCATTTCATCTCTATTTATTGCCGTTAATGCAAGGAATGGAAGCATAGCATTCCCATTAAGCTGAGCTAACCCACATAGACGGATGTATTGTAAACTCCAGCTTTGGAAGCATTCATTAAATTCCAAATTTAAATAAAATACGCAACTTTAAGGTTTCTTTTTCCCATTCATTTTGGTTCTATAAGAGCATCAGTTCAATGCTATTCATATCTTCTTCAAAATTCATGTTGATACACGTTATGAAGGATTGACAATGTACTATTAATGGTTGAAATGGAGCATGTAAAGCATATTCTAATTATAATAATAAGCATTGATCTTTTGGAAAAATCAAGATTTCTTTTCTGATCACATCATTATCGAAAAAAAGAGAATACCACTGAAGGAAGATGTTTCTTTTTTGTTTGGGACTCGATGGTTGTAAGCATTTATCTGAGCATCGAATCAATGTAGTCTTTAACTATGAAGATGAAAAACAAAATCAATAATGATATATGATGGATGATTTGTAATTTGATATTCAATTGATCAAGATAGAGCTTGAAGATGTTTATAATTTAAAATATATAAAAATAATGAAAATGCATATGAAACATGAATAAGAATATGCATTAAGATAGAATGTGATTAATTCGGTTTCGGAAATAAAGGATAGTTTAACGTAGAGAAGAGAGATGGAAAAGGAAGAAGAGAGGAAGAGAACTTTAAATGAGAAGAGTGGAAGTGAGGAGAGGGGTAACGAGAGTAGATATTTGAAATCTAAATATCAGTTTATATTGGCTGTGTGCGAAGTAGAATAGATATGTATGTTGTTGTAGTGCAGTGAAATATCAGATTCTCTTATACACAAATTTATCCAGATGGTGTAATCCCAAAGGTGGAAAGGAGGATGATGTGGATAGATCTGCATTGATGAAATCAGTATCATATATTTTAACGTTAAACCCAGTGAATGGCTGCTAGGAATGTGGTGTTCTTGTGCAGTATGCACTATTCTTAATAGAATTCCCTTTACCCAATATAAATAGAAGACTTATCAAACATGACTTAGTATGGAACTTCTGAGAGGATGATCTCACATTGCTTTGTGATCCTGAGTGAATAGGATGAGTGTCTTGAGTTGATATCGTGCTTGTTACAATAAAGCTATGGAAGTCCGAAAAGATGATCTTTTTCGTCACATGATCGATTAAGAAGTGTGGTAAGTATGGACATACGTTAACTCAAAAGTTGTAGTAGTTGAATCCCAACTACTGAATATTGATGACTTATTTCACAGCACACAACGGCTTTATTTTACTTTGAATCCAACTAATTTTATGTATATGTTATAACGCTTTGAAATCCATCTACTGAGTTTTGATCATTCACTTGGCATTAGACAACAATATTCACGACAAATATGTGGAATATTCTCTCCTTGTAACGATTCTCCAGTAACTGTCACTTGATAAGGTGGCGGTCTCCATCACATAAGTAGCTCAAAGTTGTACATACCATAAAATAGTAGAAAGAAGGCAGCAAGTTATTATTGAAATTTCCATCATCAATATTCATATCCTTGGAAGAATTCCATGACCCCTAATAAGGTTTGAAACACTATAGACAAATCACCGTGTAAGAGTCACGACTCACACCTCATCTGAGCTTAACATAACTTTCCAACAGGAGGATATTTAGTGGGTGGATGACAATGTTTCACCAGCTAACAGTCACCTCATGTCATGAATATTAGATATCCGCAATCAAGGATGCTCATAAAATATTTCGTAGCACCATTTTACCACAATGTTCTTCTCAAAAAGATGGTCAGGTTTAATAAATGATGCTGACGGCGCAAGAATAAGGTGGCTTGTATTCAGTAAACATAAGTCATTTCTACGTTTCCTTGCTACTGATTTACAAGACTTTTTTACAAATTCAAAGCGTTTGCCGTCACTTGCAATCTTTACATATGATCCTGGTGCCCCCCCAATACAAATTAATAAGTCCAAGTCAATAGACTCGGTAATTTCTCTATCCACTGTTTCGAGTATTGGACATCCATTATTTTATTAATGATTCAGATTTCAAGTCTGCACTTCAAGCAGCAGTTTTATTCGCCAAAAAGAGGCCCCATTTCTGTTCGCCATCCTCGCATCTTTTCAGTTTGGATTTCCAACCCAAAACAATAGCATCATAGTCGTCCTGTGTAACAGTCCAAGAGTAAAGATGACAAAGTATAAAATACATCAAATTTCGAAGATTCAATATGGAAAATATACAAAACATAGCGGAACAGATTTTGTGCAGTTTCACCTCTGAAAAATTTTCCAGGAAAGCTTCCTTTTTCTTTTCAAAATCAACAAGCTCCCTGTTCAGTATACAAATAAACTGCAAACACCAATTCCTTAAGTATGCAGGGCAAGTGCAATATATGAGAATTTTCAATCTCAACACTCAATGTACCTGTGATGTACGGTCCTCTGCAGTTACACTCTCAAACCCACTTCTTCGAAGCATCTAAACAAAAACCCATGTTTTCAAGAATCGTCCTTAAACTTTAAGGATGCAAATAACTTGTAACAAACATATCTGACCACAACAATATGTTTTGAAATAAAAGCTTTGGCAGGACCACTTACTTGGCCATACGCATCAACATCATGCAGATCATATCCTCTTTGCTTAATATACTCCTGAAAATCTAAAGAAGGCACATTCGAGGACTTGCAATAATCCGTGATCAGCAATTTTCCACCAGGTTTGAGCCACTTAAATATCTTTTGAAAAAGTGACGGCTTGTCCTGGGGTTCAGATTCTTACATCAATGAAGTACAATGATAATACATTCAACCGCTTGCAAGCAAAAACACCATGTACATAACTATCTGTAAGCTTTGACATGTGCTAAACATAGGTAGGAGAAAATGTTCAGAAAAAATAATTTGGAAAGCCCATTTATGGTCAAGACATGAAAAAGCCTGAGTTTGGATGAAAGAACTTACCTGGATATGCAGAAGCGTGTCACGGCTGTAGATGACATCAAAGGATTCAGGATCAAATTCGATTGTTGTGCAATCGGCTATCTCAAATTGCACTGAGCATTTTCGGCCAATGGCTCTTTCCAAAGCTAAGGATACCATATTCACAGAAAGATCAATGCCCACTACACTGACATCATAGGTTTCAGCCATGTAAAAATCTCCACCGCCAATGCCACAGCCAATGTCAAGTACCTTCTGCCCAGGTTGCAATTCCAACGTTTTGACTATCTCTTTTGTGGATTCTGCAAACGACAAGGAATGCCACTTGGATTATGACAGGGAGGGAAATACAAATATAATGAAATCCAGAATTGATGGGAGGGAGGGACAGAGGGAGGGAGAGGGAATCGATAAGCGGGGAGGGAGAGAGAGAGAGAGAGAGAGAGAGAGAGAGAGAGAGGGAGAGAGAGAGAGAGAGAGAGAGAGAGAGAGAGAGAGAGAGAGAGAGAGAGAGAGAGAGAGAGAGAGAGAGAGAGAGAGAGAGAGAGAGAGAGAGAGACCTCCACCACCAGTACTGACGTAGCCTTCTCCAAAAATCATCTCATATCGCAAGATTCCATTCATTTTATACTGAGAGGTATCCAGAAATTTTTGGAAGTCTGCTTCCTGCGGTCCACAAGCTTTAACCTTCTGCCAAAGCCAGCAAATCTAGAAAAAAAGAGAGAATGACTTCAACCGAGGGTAAGCACTTGGAAAATCCATTAATCTTCTTTCTAAAGCATGAGGACATCAGTCGTCATTTTCAGTCAGAGATCAGCCTAGAAGGAGAAACTGAAAAAGCCGTCCATTTTTTGAACCTGCTGGATTATTTGCTTATGATCTCAACTTATAGGTTTTATAAGAATGAGGACATCAGTCCTTATTTCCGTTCGAGAGGAAATTAGAAGCACAACGAAGAATAAAAAACGTCCACATCTACTTTTTAAACGCTTAGATGATTTCAATGTGCAGGATTATTTGGAATGAATGCGAACCAAAAAGTTCTACGTCCATTCCTTCATCCAACAGAATCCATTCAATCTAGTAGTAAGACTATTCTTTACATTTCACTTTGTGAGTGCACTAGTGCCCCAAAGAAAAATATGTTTTGCATCATATATACAGCTACTATGTGCAAAGAAAAATATCTGTCGCAACATATATACAACTACTATGTGCAATCACTGCTTTCAACATTTGGGTGAGATTTTAACGTAAAACAAATCCAGAAGTATATCATGCGAGGGATTCTAAAACTTAATATGCTCAAGATAATTTAGCAAGCTCTGTTGCCAAGTTTGAAGTGAAATAATCCCCCAAATTAATCGAAAATAATCACCAGCGGAATTAACCCAGAAAACCATTCTCTTTTCTTCTTGCGTGGGTGTGAAAACATTTACTTTCAAGCTTCAAAACAATGAAAATTATCCATACTGTATTCCCCAAAAAGGTGGGAGTACACTCCCAATATTTCTTGTCAGTGTATCAAAAAACATTTGAAGACTATCCCATGCAAGAAGCGGAGGAGATGGGCAAAGGAGCACTCCTTGATGGTCAGAGGGAACATGCTCTAACGAAGTGGCTCAAAGTAAAATTCTAAAGACAATGCTGTTGTGGGGACGAGCTTCCCAGGTTCCTTCAAAGTCTCTGAAAAATTGACAATTTTCAGGATTGCGCTCTATTTCTGGGTGAAGAAGACAAAGGAGGAGATCATTGAGTATGAAATCTTTAGTCATATTTTTTCCAGCAGCGTGTCTATTGCCACTGAATCTGAAACGCCACGATTATGTGAACAATCTCTATGAAGTCCACCAGTATAGTGATATGTAATCTTTCCCGGTTGGTTTCATGTTTTGCCCCCCATGCTATCAGATTTTAATACCGCGATTTGTATGAAGTCTAAAGTCTGTTCTTTCATCCTTCTGTTGACCACTGTTCTTTTCGTACCAGTATCTCCATTTGGGTCTCTGATCGGCTCCCCACCCGTGTAGCTGTGGGACCCGTATAATCTTTCTATTTATAAATCATCTTATTTTGTGTTAAAAAATAAAAAATGATATAGCCAGCTAGATATTGATCTTCTACTTTGTCTTTGCGCCAAACATTCTGGGTTAAACTCTGCAATCAACTAGTACCTGATTCTGATTTCGTTTATTCAAAACATAGGCATTCACACATTTGCACATGGTGAGCTTCAGAGTTGAAAAGCTGCCATCATCTTCCGGGACAACAACTTCTTGAAAGATCTGAACAAAGATAATTAGAAAACGTTACAGTGCAAAGACGATGTCGTGAATCAAGAATGACCACAGAAACAAGACTCCATAACAAACCTTGAAATAAAAGCTTGGTGCTCTGTAATGAGTTGGGTTATTTTTCCTCTTTTGATCTCCTGATTGGTGAAAACAGGATTCACGGAAGAAGATATGACCATGCATTTTAGTCCATTTCACCATTCTCCGTGCTAGATCCTCGACCTTTTGAAAAGGAAATTTCCCAAATCGATGAATAGGTGTTCTAACGAGTGTGAGGTACAACATAAGGCTTGAACATCATCTATTCATCACTTTAAATAAGCTTCACTGTAATCGATTAGACTTTGAATGGATGATGTTCAAGTCTTTGAAATGACCGTTTAGATAGTCAACTCATGCTGAAAAGATATTTAACACTAATAATCAACTCACCTCGTCATCAGACAAGTACATCAAAAGCCAGTTTGAGAATATCAAATCAATCGAGTTCGATCGAATATTCAAGTCCGCTTCTGACGTCACGTCAGCACAAATAAATTCAGCGTTTTGATAATGCCCGTTAGTTTCTTCATTCTGCCAATGAACGATCGAGTTGCAAAGACTCAAACAAAAAATCTAGTTATGCTCTCGAAAATTAGTTCTCGTGAGTCGCAGTCATTACCCTTTTAATGGCATTTTCCATGAAGTCGCATGCTGTAACATGTGCCGCATGCTTGGCAAGCTCTCCTGTGAATCTACCGATTCCAGCTCCCAATTCGAGAATCGACTTGCCCTTAATAGAAGGAAGGGATGATAGAATCTACAAAAACGGTCACTGAGTAAAGGTAGTACAATCACATGGGCATGCAGATATACTTGATGATCGTGTCGCTAATGCGGGTAGCGAGAAGTATGAAACCCTATAGAACGCTCTTCCGTAGATGCACATGATCATTTATACCTATCTTCAGATGGAGAAATAAGCTTAAACTAGACACTAATTAGAATTTGGCTGAAACTAATTGCTTCGTTTACTTGTGCATGTGAAAAGATGGAACGAAGGGACTACCTCTGGTCTTTCTAGTTGATCAAGCTTAGAAGCTTGGCTGTCCAACATCATGGCTTCGACACTTAGGTCTGTGGAATGCTCCTTCCAGTATTCACGTTGAACGCCTCTCTCGGCTGGAAAAACGCATACAATTAACTCTCTCTCTCTCTCTCTCTTATATACACATAGCATACATATAGAAGTGGTCATGCACGGAAGTTTTGAAGACAAGCAGAGATCCTCGGATCACGTGCGATTTAACACATGCAGAATTGACAGAGACACGAACGAACGGGAGCAAGAACGCGCACCTTCAGTTCCCATGATCCTGGACCTAGAAGCAAAAACGCCGCGAACAGTAGACGGCGAAAGGGAGCGGTGCTCGAACGCAAGAAGAGACCGCAACGGTCAAAGGAGAGCTGCGGTTGTTAAAGCGAGGTTAAGATGTAGAGTTCAATGTCGGATCAGCTGCCTTCAATAGAGGCTCGCGACCGAGAGAAGCTGCGGGAGCAGCGATTATTGGGCTGTCCCTTCTGTTGCATGCCTCGGAGAGAATGCACAATGCAGTAACGAGCTTCAGCACCTCCAAGCCAGGCAAAGATTCATGGAGGGCTGCCGATGCGAATATATGTAGAGAATACGTGTTTGGCACACAGTTTTCGTAAAACGAGAAAAAAGGAATATGATGACAATTTCTTCAGAATAGATTCCTTCCCCAAACGTAGCGCTTCATTAAGGAGGGATTCACATGGACACCAATCAAGACCAAGAGAGCCCCTAATTGGTGCAAACATCCCTTAAACTAGGGATCACTATATAAGGGGAAATCGCCAAGCATCCCACACTGAAATGGGTAAGAGAGGATTACATATTTCTAGAGGCTGACACAAACAAGTCTAAATAAGTAGCATGGAAAGCTTACCACATTGTCCACTAAATCTTTATCACATTGTCCACTAAATCTTGTGGATCAAGAGGTCCTTCTCCACCCCTAAACATGACAGTACTCCTTAATCACTATCATCACATATCATATTTATCCTTAAACACGCTAGGGAGGCAATCTTTGCAAATGAGAGGGCTTAGTTGGTTATCAAAGTAGTCTAGTTAGCAAACTCACTAGTGGTGTGAATTGGCTCTGCTTGTGCGCATTGGCTCCTTTTTGTGAAGAATGAAGCTTACCACAACTTAATGGTTGCTTGAGTGAATGTGCCCAATCCATTATCTACAAAAGAGACTCCAAATATTCCCCATTTTTCATGATCAAAGTGCATGCTTATCCACAGAGTGGGGTACATGCAAAATGCACATCTGTAGAACACAGAGGAAGGGTTCATCTCCATTTAAAGACTTCAATGGGGCACTTGGCAATGGGGGCCTTCCCTCAATGTTGGTGGAGATTTGGGTCTCCAAAGTCTAACCTTGCTACCATAGTAGAAGAATAGAGGACAAGAAATTTGTGTGATACATTATAAAAATAGATGTCATTTTATGTATGCCAAAACAAGGGGAAGCCAAGATCTTTTCACATGTGTCCGAGATGAAGGTCTCTTGGGCCCCAGTCTGAAAAGGAGACTCCTTTTGAAAAGGCTCCACGCAAGGACTCCTTTGTTCTTCGTGGCTCACAAGAGCCACGTGTGATGTAATTCTCCCATCATCAAAAGATGCCCGACACTCTTTTTGTCTCCTATAGCAAAAGGGTGCACCATGCACATTCTTCGATGCTCAAAGTGCGCAACTCCTTCGGAGAAAATTTAGAGGCACCGAGAAAAGAATTCTCTTTAACATTGACACTCTCTTTTTGGACTTCTCAATGTGTTAAGAGTGGGACTTGAATTCTATATCAATTATTAGAGATTTTATCTCCACGCAATGAGTGAGTTGGTTGAGTCTTTCACCTCTTGAGGCAGGGGAGAGACTTCGATCTTCTCCACTAGTAGGACAGCTAACCATGCGTTCCATTATGTGTGATGAGTCTAAAATCAGTTGTATGGTCGCCTTCCGAAAGTTGTAAGTCCATGTCAAACCAATCTAACCCTTGTGCTTGTGGAACAAGGGGTCTCAGGCAGCGTTGTATTTTGATGGTCTACCATGTGCTTCAATTTTGAAGGTCATTTACACATCATATCTGTATTTTCCATTTTTAATGTAATTTTTGAAGATCTAATTAAATTTATGCCTTTATTTTACGGTCTAAAGTGGCCAAAATGGGGAATACGACCGTCAAAAATCAACAGTGATCCTAGGGGTACTATGCTCATTCATCCTGTACATTTGTAATTTCAAAGTTAAAGCTCAAGGGAGTAGGCTTCGATTGAACCTCTATTATTAAAAGAAAATTACTATAGACTCAAGTCGGCACAATCTATCACTACACATTTGGATCCATCTTTGATTTTCCACATGTGAATGCTATTTTTACCAATGAGTTCCTCTTGTTGTGATCCTATGATTGATCCTTTTCTTTTCATATCTTAGAGCAACTCTTTTCCTTGATGCAATCTTGGGAAATGGGAGGTCTTTTTCATACAACTTAGTTGACAATATCATGTTAATATTCATTTGATCTTGCAACCCTCTAGCATGCAAATCGTTTGTGAGTAGTTATCTCAATAATGAATCTCTCTATTTATGTAGGATGAAGAAATATAAGGTGCTTTCAGTTGGACTGTTCTCAAAACCATGTCCAATCAGATAGGCATGTATCTTCTCATACCAAGCAAGTGGTGCTTGCTTTAAACCATATAATGCCTTCTTTAACCTGCAAACCTGGTTTTCATGCCCTTTCTGCACAAAGCCACGGGGCTGAAAAACATACACTTCTTCATGCAAGTCACCATTCAGAAATGCTGTTTTAATGTCCAACTGATGTACATTCCAACCATGATGGGCTGCAAGTGCACAAATGCTCCGAACAGTAGTCATACGGCATGTAGGTGCAAAGGTCTCATCAAAATCAATGCCTCTTTCCTATGCATAACCCTTTGCAACAAGCCTAGCCTTATACCTGTCAACTGTACCATCAGGTTTACGCTTCAGCTTGTATACCCACTTAGTGCCAATGGCCTTCTTGCCAGGAGGCAAGTCACATAAAGACCATGTACCATTCTTCATTATAGCATCATATTCAGATTGCATAGCAGCCATCTAATTTTTTGAATTTTGTGCTTCATCAAAAGAAATAGGCTCATTCTCATCACAGAGACTAGATGCAGCCATAGCATAGCAATCTGATGCAAAGGAGGCACTATGAGAGCCTGAACGAGTACGATATGATAAAGGTGCATCTAATTTGCTGTCACGCAAAGTCTGCACCAGCCATTTTGGCATAGTTTTTGCCTGCTCAATATCAGCTCTCTCATCAACAAGTGCATCATGTAAATCTGCATCAGAAATGGAATGATCTGCATCATCATATGAAACCTGCAAAGGCTGAGAAGTTGCCTCATTAGGACCAACACTAGCCTGTCCACCTGTAAAAAGAGGCATCAAAGTATCATACATGTCTTTGGAGCTAACAGATGTCTCCTTAGTACATGAAAGCAATGGCTGAATAGCATCTTCCACAAAGACAACATCACGGCTAACCAGAATGCGTTTAGTCTGTGGATGATACAGACGATAGCCTTTACTTTCAGAACTGTACCCAACAAAAATACATTTTACTTCCTTATCATCCAATTTTCTGCGATGTTGTTCAGGCACTAATGCATATGCCAAACAACCAAAAACACGCAGATGAGCAACAGATGGCTTGCGGTTATGCCAAGCCTCATATGGAGTGATAGACTGCAACGCTTTAGTGGGACACCTGTTCAGTACATATGCTGCACACATGACAGCCTCAAGCCAGAAACTATGTGGTAAAGCCTGACTTTTGACCATGCACCTCGCCATCTCCATTAGTGACCTGTTCTTTCGTTCAGCAACTCCATTCTGTTGAGGTGTATACGGCACTGTACACTGGTGTTTTATCCCATGTTCAGCCAGAAATGCATTAAAATCTGAAGACATATATTCCCCCCCTCGATCAGAACGGAGGGTGCCCATTTTACATGCTAATAGATTTTCAGCCAAAACCAAAAACTGTTTGAAGCACATGAACACTTCGGACTTTGCTTTGAGTGGATATACCCATGCATGCCTGGAAAAATCATCAATGAAAGTCACAAAGTAAAGGTAATTTCCAAAGGAGGGTGTCTGCATAGGACCACAGACATCACTATGTACAAGCTTCAATTTTTGCGTAGCCCGAACTAAACCATCTTTTGGAAAGGAAGAACGCTGCATTTTGCCCAAAATGCAGCCTTCACAAACATGTTTTCCAAGAGCCTCAAGTTTGGGCAAAGAGGACACCATTTCAGATTTCTGCAGGCCTAGCAAACTAGCAAAATTCAGATGACCAAAGCGTGCATGCCAAAGCTTTGCATCTGACATAGCCTGAGAATCATGAACTGCACATGCCGAATCATTCACAGATCTTTCATAGTCTATGAGCTTATACAGCCCACGACATAAAATGCCAGAAGCAATAATAACATTGCCATTTGAGAGATCATGGACTGTACACCTGTCATCAACGAATTTCACAACCAAGCCAATCTTGGCTAATGCAGAAACTGATAACAGGTTCTTTTTGATCCCTGGCACAAATAAAGTATCTGACAAAGTGAAAGAACTACCATCAGCAGTAGTCAGAATGATCTTACCAACTCCCATAATAGGATAAGAGGAGTTATTAGCGCATGTGACAGTATTCCCTGTAGGGGCAGGCTCAAGTGAAGAGAAGAAACTGTGCTGCGAGGTAATATGTTTGGTCGCCCCACTGTCAAAGTACCAAACATCTGAGTCTTCTGCAGACATGCACTGATCATGAGAAGATGGGTCAAAACTGTAGACAGTAGTAAACGCCCATTCTTCTTCCTGCACAAGATTTGCAGACTCTGTTTTTGGTGTAGAGACCTCTGCAACAACCATTCCAGCCTCTTTCTTCTTTGCCTCTTTAGCAGCCAGTTTTGGAAAGTTATTTATAATATGATCATTTCCTTTACAGTACTTGCAGAACAATTTTTGCTTTTCTGATTTCTTCTCATCTTTATCCTGGTTCTTCGATTGTGTAGCATTTGCAGATTTTTGCTTACTAGTAGAAGAGCTCCATTTTCCTTTGCCCTTTTGACTAGCCAGGAAAGCTTGATCTGCAACACGCATAATGGACCTGTTCTGCCTGGACTGATCTTCTTGCAACAGAACAGAGACTAATTCCTCAAATGACAAGGCATTCGGATTGCCTTTCATCATCAACCAAAGAGTAGAGGCAAAACTCTGATATGAATCAGGAAGACCATTCAGAACGGTCTGCACAAGTGAGCTATCTGGTATAACCTCATCAACAGAAATCAATTGTTCCTTCAAGTCTTTGATCTTTGTAAGAAAACTGTCCATAGAATCACCTTCATTCATGTGCTCACTCTCCAACTGTTTTTGGAGGTAAGCAACACGAGCCTCATTCCTAGCCTGGTACAAAGTGGTAAGTTTATCCCAAGCATCCTTTGTTGTTCTGCAAGAGCGAATGTGAGGAATAATGGCACGTTTGACAGACAAAGCTATCAATGCATGTGCCTGGGCATCTCTGCCATCCCAGCGAATCTGCTCTGCAGTAGGTGCAATAGAAACAGCAGCACGAACAGGAATCTGCGGAATATCATCTTCGACACCATCTTCATAAGCTCCAACACTTGTATTTGCAGTACCTATCGTTACAGGTGTAACAGGACGTCTTTCAACACCCTGCACAATGTTCCACAATCCTTTTGCAGCCAGTACATGTCGCATCATTTAAGCCCATAATGGGTAGTTGGTACCATCCAACTTATTCTCAACAACCAACATACGGAATACATCACTGCTTTTAGCCATGGCCGGTGACTAAAATACCTTGATGCAGAAAATTGACTGTATCTCAAAAAGTTGAACGGAACTACCCAGACGAGTTCTGCTAGACCTGTAGCAGACTTTGAGACCCTTAGACTGGCGAACAGAAATTGGTATATACCTTTGGCACAAAAGGACGAAATAGCCTGCACAAGCGCTGCGATAGTGCGTTCGGAGGTCGAAACGAGCTCAGATCGCGATTTTGGCACCAGAAAGCGAAGCCGTTTTGATCTCGAAAACACCTTGAGTATGCTCACCAAATTTCGTGCGAATCTGAGACTGCAAACGGAGGAGTGTCGATGGTGCCCTAGAAGAAGCGACGACCTGCTCTGATACCAATTGTTGGAGATAGACGTCTGCGGAAGCACGTGAACAGCACAAGGAAGAAGAAGAAGCTTGGAGCACAAACACACAATACTGAATGTATTACTAGAGAATGTACAAAGATAAGTAGCCCATTAGGGCAATAGGCGTATATACAACTCGGGGGAAAAAAACCTCCGAAAGAGGGAAAAAAGTGCCCCGACGGTCCTAGTGTGTTCACACACATCACTACCTAAATATATCAACACCATGCACGCCATCAGTGACTAAGAATGTGATGTTCTTAGTCACCCGCTTCAACTTTTCAGCCTCTGTCTCTTTCTAGCTTTTGGTCTTCTGATTTGTCTTTGTCTTCACATATCTGACCCTATTGTATTGCTTTGAGCCTGTTCATTTCTTGTCATCGCACGCTATTAGCGGGAGGATTATTACCTGCCAAGTATTGTCTTGCACTTCTTCATGGATACTTCCTGGCCCTGGTCCGTCCTTCCCATGAAATGTCCTGGTTCTGATTGTTCTTTAATTCCATTCCTCAGGACCTGGGTGTTTGGCGTTGTTGCCTGATGCGTGCCCCTGCGGGGCTTTTGGTAGAGGGTGGCTCTTTTGCTTTATGATCTTCATTCTTTATTGAGCAGTTTTGGTCTTTGATTTTCTTCTTCTTCTCTTCTTGCTTGATTCCCCTTCCACACGTCCTCCTGAACTCTATCGTCCCCGACAGGCTTTTTGTGGTGATGTGACTACGTTTGTATAGCAGCTTGCTCTCGTTGATTAAGCAAGTTGGCGTGACATATCATAAATTCTTTCCACTGGCTTGACTTCACTCCATCCTCTGGTGCTTCTCAGTGATCCGCAAAAAAGCTTGTTTCATAAGCCACCAGTCTGGCATTAAGATTCGAAGTCAAGATTCGAAGTCATCTTTACAAAAATTTCTGAATCAATTTTGAAGAAGCCAATAAAAAATGCTTCTTCAAAAGTCTGCATATATGTGCTCGGCAAGAACATAAGCCGTGAATAGTATGCCATAAGTGTTAATCGGCTCGATATGGTGGAAAGATAAAAAATCAGGGCTTCGGATCCCTGTGTAATGCCGATGAAGTTCAAAAATGTATATTTGGCATGTTGGAAAACTTTAATCACTGTCAGTAGCATGCTGAAAATCTTATTCGTCATTTTGATTGCTAAATCTGGAACAGTTGCATATCTAGCAATCCAAAATTCCATTCTTTTAACCATGTATTCTTTCGTTGGGAGATAATTATGCGGTGGGCTGGGTAATAGTGGATAATTTAGCCATTGATTATTGATGCTTCCCTGGCGTTGTCCTTCCCAAAATTGCGACCAGGAGCGTCTGCGGCGTACTGGACAAAAAGATGGGTTCACCTGAAGAGCATATGGCGATGCTTCCCACTGTACCTGCAGTGTAGGGTTGTTTTCCAGAAATTTTTGCCTCCATATAGGATCAGCCTTCTCAAATTCTTCTTGAGTATAATTGAAAGTATTATTGCTGAACTGGAGGTTGTTGTCAGGCTCCTTATTTGTCGTGGTCTTTATATATTCTCTTGTTTGCTCTTTCAGGAGGCCATATGGTACATATAAAGGGCTTCAATATTTGTTCCAAATTTTTGCTCTCAAATTGAGTTTCCTTCATGACCTTGATTATTTGATCTTCAAATTCGGCAGTAAGCTGGGACACCAGTAGTGCCCTCTCATGTCGGCTCAGTTCTGCAATATCTCGATGATTATGTTCAAATTGGATCTCCATTTCCTCCCTTATCGACGAATGATGTAAGGGGGGAGAGAGAGGACGTACCTCAATCTCCTCAGTAGATGCTGTGGATTTTGGAAGTACTGGTATCCCCTCTGTTGCCTTTTGTGCGAGCTGATCCTGTAGTTGCTTTATCATTTCCTTCTTTTGCTTAATTTCTTCCTGGGCCTTCATAATTTTTTCCTTATTCTTTTGGATTTCTTCTGCCACGACAGCGAGGTGATCAATGTCTTCTTTACATTGCATAAGATATCGATTCTCAGCCTTTTTTCCATTTAGTCCTTAGGGCTACGGTATCATCCATATATCTTTTTTCCCATTTGGCAATGGTTGCCTGCTCCTGCTTGACCTGATCTTCATACTTAGCTATCTTGTCCTCCATTTCCTTTATATCTTTTTCTGGCTTTTCCTGAACCTCTATGGGTTGATTACTCAAGAGAGTTGTCATCAACTCCTTGTTTTTGTTTCTCAGGTTTTCAGCCTCATCCATGTATACCTTTATCTGTGATTCTAATATTTTGCTTCGTGCATTCATCTGCGTCTTCTCGGCCTCGCTAGCCTCATATTTCTTCTATAATTCCTATACTTGTTCTTTTAAATTTGCATTTTCCATCTCTAAAGTTTTGCACTGCTTCTTGGCTTCTTGAACCTCATTTTCTTTATGTGATATGTGCTCTCTTGTTAGCTTTAGTTGTGTGAAAGATTCTAACCCATTTCTTGAAGTTCATGCTTGTCCTACATCGCTTGGTCATAGTCCTCATCAGCCTCAAGCATCAATTGTTGCGTATCCATAGCAGTTCTGATCATATCTTGCACTACTGGCTTGAGCTGAGCGATGTCAACATTCAACCACGTTCTTGATATGCTTAGAGCTTCTCCGGTTTGTACATCTTTTCCGTGCTCTACATGGATAGTTTCATTATGTGGTTGTCTGATATGTAGTTGTATTTCTAGTTCTTTTCTTTCTTCGTCCAGATCAATGATTTTTGTGGCACTCCCTTGAAAGTGACATCCATGGGGGAGGGTTCTGCCACAACCCTTATCGGAGTGAAGGGTTCTGTTTCTTCCACCGTAGCTTCTTTTGGTTCTTCCTTTGGATTCTTGAGTGGTCCCTCTCCTTTAAGCGTCGTCTCTTTGATTTGTATTTTTGAAGTCTCATTTATTTGAATAACATGTACCCCTTCTTGGTTTCCTTCTTTGTCTGTGGTGTCTTGATTGGGGTTGATGGTAGTTTGATTTACCTTTATGGCCTCTTCTTCTACGTTGTAGTTAACTTCATTAAGTTCCTCCCATTGGCCATCATCCTTGGATTTGCTTTGAATGTCCACATTTAATAAGGACGTGTCGGGTTCTTCTTGTGCATCCGAAGATGAGCTTGAATTATCCAACCCTATTTCTCTGTATCGATGTACTTTGGTGAGCTTCGTTTTAGCTTCCGTATCTTGGTGGGTTTGCTGGTAATGGTGCCCTTGCACTGGTAGATTCACTTGACCTTCCGTATATTGGTGTGTGTCTTCCAAAGCTCATGTTAGGTCCTCTTCGATAATTGGTTGTTTCCCTTCAATTCTTGTCTTTGGGACCATCTGTGCCCGTTTTGTAGCTTGAACTTTAGTCTCTATTTGCATTACTTCCCTTAACCTCTTTGTACCTCTCATCTTGGGTTGAGAGCTAGTTTATGCCTCCTCAACAATCTTGAATCCTTTCTTTTTTCTTGGGACTGTGGCAACCTTGGCATACTTAGCCATAGCAGTCGATGATGGTATTTCTTGGAGGTGCTCTCTAATACCTAAAGCATGGTAGATCAAGATGGTTAGAGCTAAACTGCCATTCAAGAACTTCTTGTTATTCCATTGCTTCTTCGCCTCGAATAGCCGTTCATGTATGTATGGGGTCATATTAATTGAATTTCCAATTTGTTTAATGGCATGTGGAGTAGCTGGACAATAATTTTATGAGGAGCAGTGTATCTATGCATGTTAGGAAAGCAGAAGTGCTGGTGGATGAGTCTAACTTCTTCTTCAATGTCAACTCGATTGATGTCAGTAAATGTTCTGGTCTTTGCCCCTCGACTCTCTTCTTTCACTACTATAGTTCCATCCCTTTCCCATCCAAAAGCTTCCTTGATCAACTCATGTGTAAACTCAATTACAACCCATTCACCTACTGCATCCATAACTCTGGCCTCTGGCACCAATGGGTCATGTAGTGCTGGCTGTAATGTATTGATCACCTGCGTGCATCTTTGAAAGTCGGGTTTGTAGATCGGTAATTCAAAATATTTGTGTATACCCGCTTTCTTCATGATGTCAATTGTAGACGGAAGCTCATGCACCACTTAAAATCTTGGGACATAATCGGGAATTGATGATCCATATCCATGATTTTGATAGTCACCAAGAAGAGGTACTCCCCAGCCGGTTGATCTTCTCTAAACCAATGTCCCTTTGCTTTGGTTACACTCTGTAGAGGAAATTCCAATACTTCCTCGTGAGTCGTTGCTTTAGAATCTTCGAAAGCCATCTGCACTTGTAGTGAAAAGTGCATTAGCTAGTAGAAAATATAGCAATTGTGCGGTTCATTGCAGTGACATGTTGTCGTTTTGTCACTCAGTTCCCTTTGCTTCTATAAGTGAGATCTCTTACCACATAATTTTATTTCTTTTCTGAAAGAAAACAAGTATTAGTATAGCCGAAGCATTTATTTATTTACATAGTATGTCCATTCCTAAGGAAGTTGAAGCTATGACCTATTCCCCATTGGAGAATGTCACCACTAATTTTATTATGTACATCAAGTGCCGAATGCTTGGCCTCGTAATGTGGCCCTATTATGCATACTTTAGGTGCATTGGTATCCTTATGAGTGCAATTGGGATCTTCGTTGTTCGGGTGTTTGAGTCCTCGCAGTTGCTTTGGTTTCCAAGTCCATTTCGTGGTAGCGTTGATAGGCCGTGTCTTTTCTTTAGTTCCTCGAGCTGCACATGTTTCTTTTGTTTGTGCTGTTGTCTTATTGTTAGAGGTCTTTCTCTTCATGTTTCTATGATGAGTCTGTCTTGGCTTCGTTGTCCGAATGTGTAGGTGTAATGTGTCCTCCTGTTTGCTTATCTCTCAATTGGTTGCTTGTCTGATCTTCTTCGGAATCCATATTTGTTGCCGTGCTAGTTGAGCTTCAATCAAAGACTTAGGAAGCCATACTTGCAAGAGTCATTTTGGCTCGGATTTCGGTGAAGAAGACTTCTTGCCCTCCTTTTTCTCCTCATGAGTTGGTGTTGTGATTTCTGATTTCAGCATTTGATCCTTGCATACCCATTTGAATCTGACCTTTCCTGGATACGAGTATTTGATCGTGGTTTTCCAAATAGGTGATCATTCTGTCATGTGAGAAACTCCAAGAGTGTTGATTTCCTTGGTGTTTTTCTGTTCCTCAACTGAATAGGATGACTCCACTTCTGCCGTTGATGTGTTAGGGTTTGAAATTTCTGCTTCTTTCGGAACTGCTTCTGAGAGATTGTGGCTGGAATCATGTTCTATGTGCTCCTCTTTGAGTTCTTCCGCACTTTCGATGGCTTTTGGTTTTTGTGAGGGCTTCTCCCCTAATATACTAAAAATTTCCTTGTGCCCTATCTTGGTGGAAATGTATCCTTGCGCTAGGCGGATGCTTACTTCATTCTCAATGATCCAATCCTATCCTAGGATTAAGTCTTCTATCAAATCTTCGTCTTTGCACACCAAGACTCGTTGTTCCATGGAGGAATTTCCTAGGTGGAGGGATACTATAATTTCTCCAATGCATTCTATGACTTGTCCTCCAATACCTATCATATGTGCTTTGGTGGGAGTCATAATCATTTGAAGATCTCGAATGACCGTATTTCATATGCAACTGAGTCTTGCTCCTGAGTCTATCAAGGCATCTATCAATTGGTACTCTATCTTGCCAATCCCTACGTTTAGGTAGGGTTTAGATATGCTATGATTTTGCCCATTGGAATGATGAACGTGGTAATTGGCCATGGGAATAGGCTCTTCCCCTAGTAGGTACTGTTCGTCTCTTTGTCTAATCCACTCTTTTTATTTCTTAATATGTTCCAAGGCTTCTTGTCGTGCCTCCTCTCTAATCCTCTCTTCCTCTTTCTTCCTATTTTGTGCACCTACGAGATGTGCTAACATTTGGTCCGTCAAAGGCTCCATGAACCGTTTCACTTTACATCCACTTATGTAATTAGGAAGAATATCTCCATCTAGAGTGGCTAGATTAACTGCTCCACTCATAGAGATCCTTTTAATGATTAGAGGTCCATATCCGCGTTTTTGTAACTTCTTGGCATGTTGCTTCAAGGTGTAGACCAGGACTAGGTCTACTTCTTTTAGGCCTTTGTCTTTTATGTGAGCGTCATAATATGCCTTTTGCCTTCACTTGGCCGCATAGATTCCAGCGACTGCCTGCAACCGAGTTTCATGCAGCTTCTCAATTTGGTGTAGTTGTTGGGATAATTCATGTCCGGTCCATTCTTGCTGCTGAGCTACTCTCAAGGTGGGTATCAAAAAATCAATTGGTAGAATTGTGTTTTGTTCGTATACTAAATTGAATGGGGTAGCACCAATGGCAGTCTTGTACGCGACTCGGAAGGCCCAAATTGCATGATGCAGTTGTTTGTCCCAGTCAGACCTCCCATTATTGACAATCTTTGTCAACATGGTGCATAGCACTTTATTAGAACTTTCCACTTGACCATTGGCTTGGGGGTGGTATGGGGCTGATTTTTTATGGATCACCAAAAATTCATTCATTAGAGACTCTATCACCTCATTAATGAAGTGCTTTCCTCGATCACTCACAATCTCAATTGGTAATCCGAAACGAGTGAATATATGCTCAAAAAGAAACTTAACAGTGGTTTGAGCGTCGTTTTTTCTCGTAGCCTTTGCCTCTACCCATTTTGTCAAATAATCTGTGGCTACTATGATGTACTCTGCATGTGACCCTTTGGCCGGTGGGTTAATGGGCCCTATGAATTCTATTCCCCATTTGGAAAATGCTCTGGTGCAAACCATCGGTCTTAATGGCATGTCATCTCTCCGAATCGGGTATTTAGCCCTTTGGCATGTCTCACAGCTTCGTACATAGGTCTCCGCATCCATATGTAAAGTTGGCCACCACAAGCCCACAAAGAGGATCATTTTCACGATAAATGACCTCCTGCCGCACCTGCGTGTGCCATCTCTAATATGGGTAAATATTCTCCTTCATGCACACATAGTCATAATTGGTTGTCTTTTCCTCTCTTAAACAAGTTTCTTCCCATGAGTACATAGTCCTTGCTCATCTCTTCTAGGGATCGTTTTCTTGCCAAGCTAACTCCTTCCTCATGTTCTCTTGTCTTTAGGAATTTTACCAATTTTTTGCCATAATTGTGTGCTATTGTGGAGAAGGGTGTGGAGGTATGATCCTCAGGGATAGTCTCCTGGCATTCTGTGCAGTTACTTACATAGTCATGGACATCCTTACGCATGTCAGGCCAGTATACTCCTAATCGTTTTAACTCCCTCATAGTTCCATGAGTTTCCTTGTGTGTCCTCCATTTGTTTACATGAGCTTGTTCATTAGCTTCAATTGCTCCTCCTCCTCAACACATCTTAATAGTACACCATTAGGTTCCTTATAGTACACACTTCTCGCAATAATGTGCAAGTTTCTTGACTGTAGGATTTCCTTCTTACTCTCTTTATTGATTGAGTGCTGAGGGCCATGAGTGAGTATAGGAATTAGTTTCTCTGCCCACTTTGGACATACTTCCAGATTGAACAAATAAGTGTCGGGCAATTCGTCTGGTACTCCACTTGGTGGTTCTCCGTGTGTTAACCTAGAAAGGTGATCTGCTGTTACATGGGTATTTCCCTTTCTCACTATTACTTGGAAGTCGAACTCCATCAATAGTAGGAACCATCTTACTAGTCTTCCCGTATTGCAGGGCTTATTGACTAAGTACAATAAAGCTTGATGGTCTATGAAGAACTTGAACTTGTTGGCTAAGAGATAGTGTCTAAATTTTTTCACTACATAGACCATTCCTAATCCTTCGTGCTTTGTAGTTGTATAGTTCCTCTCAGCTTGATTCAGTTGTCTACTCGCATAAGCAATTGGATGATCTAACTTCCCTTCATCTGCTGGTTGGGCTAAGATACATCCTATTGCATAATTAGAAGCGTCTACATGAATATGAAATGGCTTGTTCCAATTCGTTGTTTTCAGAATTGGAGATGTGCTAAGCCGCTTCTTTAACTCATTGAATGCCTCCTCGCATTCCTCTGTCCATGTGAATTGAGTCAAAAGTCCATACAAAGGTTTGGTGATTATGGCATATCGGTAGTATCCACAATGTCCCATAAATGCTTGCACCACTTTCACATTCTTTGGTCTAGGAAGATCCAAAATAACCTTAATCTTGTCTTCATCCGTGGAGATTCCATTTCTAGAGACTATGTGTCCTAAGATCTTCCCTTGTCTTACCATGAAGACACACTTTTCAGGGTTCAGGTAGACTCTATATTGTCGGCATTTATTAAATATCTTTCGCAATTCAGGAATGTGGTCTTGTCTTTGATTTGAATATGTACATAGGTCATCTACATACACTTCCATGCTCTTCTTCAGAAATTCTTTGAAGACATGACACATCAATCGTTGGAAAGTAGCAGGCGCATTAGTGAGTCCAAAACGCATCACTCGGAAAGCATAGACTCCCCATTTAGTCACGAATGCGGTCTTATGTTGATCCTCATTAGCAATAGCTACTTGGTTGTACCCGAAGAATCCGTCTAAGAAGCTATAGAATTCTTTTCCTGCAACTCTTTCCAATAGATGGTCCGTTATGGGTAATGGATAGCTGTGATGGATTGTGGCCGCGTTCACTTTTTTCAGGTTAATGCATGTTGGAGATAGACGTCTGCGGAAGCACGCGAACAGCACAAGGAAGAAGAAGAAGCTTGGAGCACAAACACACAATACTGAATGTATTACTAGAGAATGTACAACGATAAGTAGCCCATTAGGGCAATAGGCATATATACAAGCCGGGGGAAAAAAACCTCCTAAAGAGGGAAAAAGGTGCCCCGGCGGTCCTAGAGTGTTCACACACATCACTACCTAAATATATCAACAAATCCCCCCTGGGAGTGATGCGGTGAACAAGGAGCTGGCACTCATGTATAAGGAAGTGCCAAGCTATGTGGAAATCACTCCACAAAAGGAAGTAAGCCCAAAGCTTTGCGGAAAGCTTCAAACTTCTCCCTAGGCAGAGCCTTCGTGAAAAGGTCTGCAATGTTCTCTTGCGTGGGCACATATGCGAAGCTGATCTCCCCAGCAGAGAACCTCTCCCTTACATAGTGATAATGCACATCAATGTGCTTAGTGCGAGCATGGGACACAGGGTTCCTCGCAACTGCCAATGCACTCTGACTGTCAGTGAAGATGGTGGTGGCAGAAGACTGGCCAACACCCAAATCAGCCATAAGGCATCTGAGCAACACACACTCAACAGTCGCTGTGAAAGCTGCCCTATACTCAGCCTCACAACTGGAAGTGGCCACAATAGGCTGCTTCTTGCTCAACCAAGATATACATGAGGTACCAAGCATGAAGCAAAAACCACTGGTGGACATACGAGTGTCATAGCAACCAGCCCAATCTCAGTCAGAAAAAGCATGCAAATCTGGCGGTAGTGATCCCCCCTTGGGATAAAACAACTCAAGTAGCCTAGTACCACTCAAGTAGCGAAAGATGCGCTTAACCGCTTTCCAATGCATGACTCCTGGGCAATGCATAAACCTGCTCATCTGTGAGACAGCAAACTGAATATCTGGCTGAGTAATGCATAAGTAAATCAAGCATCCAACAACCTGCTGATAGAGAACAACATCAAATGCATCTCCAGCATCATGAAGACTCAATCGTAAACCTGTCTCCATAGGAGTGGCAATAGGCTTATAGTCTTCAAGGCCAAAATGCTGCAATAATGTGTCAATATATTTCGTTTGACACAAAGCCATTCCACCATCAATGTGCATAAACTGAATGCCCAAATAGTGATGCAAATGCCCCAAATCAGACATCTCAAATGAGGCATGCAAATCAGCCTTAAAATCAGCAATATGTGTCTCAATAGGACCAGTGAGCAGCATGTCATCAACATAGACAACAATGATCAAAAGCACATCATTAGCACGTTTAACATATAAGGTGCTTTCAGTTGGACTATTCTCAAAACCATGTGCAATCAGATAGGCATGTATCTTCTCATACCAAGCACGTGGTGCTTGCTTTAAACCATATAATGCCTTCTTTAACCTGCAAACCTGGTTTTCATGCCCTTTCTGCACAAAGCCATGGGGTTGAAAAACAGACACTTCTTCATGCAAGTCACCATTCAAAAATGCTGTTTTAATGTCCAACTGATGTACATTCCAACCATGATGGGCTGCAAGTGCACAAATGCTCCGAACAGTAGTCATACGGCATGTAGGTGCAAAGGTGTCATCAAAATCAATGCCTCTTTCCTGTGCATAACCCTTTGCAACAAGCCTAGCCTTATACCTGTCAACTGTACCATCAGGTTTACGCTTTAGCTTGTATACCCACTTAGTGCCAATGGCCTTATTGCCAGGAGGCAAGTCACATAAAGACCATGTACCATTTTTCATTATAACATCATATTCAGATTGCATAGCAGCCATCCAATTTTCTGAATTTTGTGCTTCATCAAAAGAAACAGGCTCATTCTCATCATAGAGACTAGATGCAGCCATAGCATAGCAATCTGATGCAAAGGAGGCACTATGAGAGCCTGAACGAGTACGATATGATAAAGGTGCATCTAATTTGCTGTCACGCAAAGTCTGCACCAGCCATTTTGGCATAGTTTTTGCCTGCTCAATATCAACTCTCCATCAACAAGTGCATCATGTAAATCTGCATCAGAAATGGAATGATCTGCATCATCATATGAAACCTGCAAAGGCTGAGAAGTTGCCTCATTAGGACTAGCACTAGCTTGTCCACCTGTAAAAAGAGGCATCAAAGTATCATACATGTCTTTGGAGCTAACAAATGTCTCCTTAGTACATGAAAGCAATGGCTGAATAGCATCTTCCACAAAGACAACATCACGACTAACCAAAATGCGTTTAGTCTGTGGATGATACAGACGATAGCCTTTACTTTCAGAACTGTACCAAAAAAAAATACATTTTACTTCCTTATCATCCAATTTTCTACGATGTTGTTCAGGCACTAATGCATATGCCAAACAACCAAAAACACGCAGATGAGCAACAGATGGCTTGCGGTCATGCCAAGCCTCATATGGAGTGATAGACTGCACCGCTTTAGTGGGATACCTGTTCAGTACATATGTTGCACACATGACAACCTCAAGCCAGAAACTATGTGGTAAAGCCTGACTTTTGACCATGCACCTCGCCATTTCCATGAGTGACCTGTTCTTTCGTTCAGCAACTCCATTCTGTTGAGGTGTATATGGCACTGTACATTGGTGTTTTATCCCACGTTCAGCCAGAAATGCATTAAAATCTGAAGACATATATTCCCCCCCTCGATCAGAACGGAGGGTGCCCATTTTACATGCTGACAGATTTTCAGCCAAAACCAAAAACTGTTTGAAGCACATGAACACTTCGGACTTTGCTTTGAGTGGATATACCCATGCATGCCTGGAAAAATCATCAATGAAAGTCACGAAGTAAAGGTAATTTCCAAAAGAGGGTGTCTGCATAGGACCACAAACATCACTATGTACAAGCTGCAATTTCTACGTAGCCCAAACTGAACCATCTTTTGGAAATGAAGAACGCTGCATTTTGCCCAAAATACAGCCTTCACAAACATGTTTTCGAGGAGCCTCAAGTTTGGGCAAAGAGGACACCATTTCAGATTTCTGCAGGCCTAGCAAACTAGCAAAATTCAGATGACCAAAGCGTGCATGCCAAAGCTTTGCATCTGACATAGCCTGAGAATCATGAACTGCACATGCCGAATCATTCACAGATCTTTCATAGTCTATGAGCTTATACAGCCCACAACATAAGATGCCAGAAGCAATAATCACATTACCATTTGAGAGATCATGGACTGTACACCTGTCATCAACGAATTTCACAACCAAGCCAATCTTGGCTAATGCAGAAACTGATAACAGGTTCTTTTTGATCCCTGGCACAAATAAAGCATCTGACAAAGTGAAAGAACTACCATCAGCAGTAGTCAAAATGATCTTACCAACTCCCACAACATGATAAGAGGAGTTATTGGCGCATGTGATAGTATTCCCTGTAGGGGCAGGCTCGAGTGAAGAGAAGAAACTGCGCTGCGAGGTAATATGTTTGGTCGCCCCACTGTCAAAGTACCAAACATCTGAGTCTACTGCAGACATGCACTGATCATGAGAAGATGGGTCAAAACTGCAGACAGTAGTAAACGCCCATTCTTCTTCCTGCACAAGATTTGCAGACTCTGTTTTTGGTGTAGAGGCCTCTGCAACAACCATTCCAGCCTCTTTCTTCTTTGCCTCTTTAGCAGCCAATTTTGGACAGTTCTTTATAATATGATCATTTCCTTTACAGTACTTGCAGAACAATTTCTGCTGTTCTGATTTCTTCTCATCTTTATCCTGGTTCTTCGATTGTGCAGCATTTGCAGATTTCTGCTTACTAGTAGAAGAGCTCCATTTTCCTTTGCCCTTCTGACTAGCCAGGAAAGCTTGATCTACAATACGCATAATGGACCTGTTGTGCCGGGACTGATCTTCCTGCAACAGAACAGAGACTAATTCCTCAAATGACAAGGCATTCGGATTGCCTTTCATCATCAACCGAAGAGTAGAGGCAAAACTCTGATATGAATCAAGAAGACCATTCAGAACGGTTTGCACAAGTGAGCTATCTGGTATAACCTCATCAGCAGAAATCAATTGTTCCTTCAGGTCTTTGATCTTTGTAAGAAAACTGTTCATAGAATCACCTTCATTCATGTGCTCACTCTCCAACTGTTTTCGGAGGTAAGCAACACGAGCCTCATTCCTAGCCTGGTACAAAGTCGTAAGTGTATCCCAAGCATCCTTTGCTATTCTGCAAGAGCGAATGTGAGGAATAATGGCACGTTTGACAGACAAAGCTATCAATCCATGTGCCTGGGCATCTCTGCCATCCCAACGAATCTGCTCTACAGTAGGTGCAACAGAAACAGCAGCACGAACAGGAATCTGTGGAATATCATCTTCGACACCATCTTCATCAGCTCCAGCACCTACATCACTTGTATTTGTAGTACCTGTAGTCGCAGGTGTAACAGGACATCTTTCAACACCCTGCACAATGTTCCAGAGTCCTTTTGCAACCAGTACATGTCGCATCATATAAGCCCATAATGGGTAGTTGGTACCATCCAACTTATCCTCAACAACCAACATACGGAATACATCACTGCTTTCAGCCATTGCCGGTGACTAAAATACCTTGATGCAGAAAATTGACTGTATCTCAAAAAGTTGAACGGAACTGCCCAAACGAGTTCTGCTAGACCTATAGCAGACTTCGAGACGCTTAAACTGGCGAACAGAAACTGGTATATACCTTTGGCACAAAAGGACAAAATAGCCTACACAAGCACTGCGATAGTGCGTTTGAAGACTGAAACGAGCTCAGATTGCGATCTCGGAATCACCCTGAGTATGCTCACCAAATTTCATGCGAATCTGAGACTGCAAATGGAGGAGTGTCGACTGCGCCCTAGAAGAAGCAACGACCTACTCTGATACCAATTGTTGGAGATAGACGTCTGCGTAAGCACGCGAACAACACAAGGAAGAAGAAGAAGCTTGGAGCACAAACACACAATACTGAATGTATTACTAGAGAATGTACAAAGATAAGTAGCCCATTAGGGCAATAGGCGTATATACAAGCCGGGGGAAAAAAACCTCCTAAAGAGGGAAAAAAGTGCCCCGGCGATCCTAGAGTGTTCACACACATCACTACCTAAATATATCAACAATGCAAACTCTCAGTTTTCCGTTCTTTTTAGGCACAACTACTAATGGCGATACCCACTCGGTATGTTCTATTTCATATATGAATCCTGCCGCTAGTAGCTTGTCGATTTCTTCTTTAATTTTAGCCGCATAGACCTCATTGTATATATAAGGGCATTGTTTCGATGGTTTTGCCTCAGCCATCATTGGTATTCTGTGAGAGCAAATCGAGGGTTCCACACCCTTGAGATCCTTATATGTCCAAGCGAATACATCTCGATATTCTCGGATGAATTGTATTAATTCTTCTTCCTCCTCCAATGACACATCCTTACATATGTATGTACATTGTTCTTCTCCATCTTCCTTTGTTACTATGATTTTTTTTGTTTGTTCCTTGTTGTCGTATGCTTCTCCTTCTCGAGCCTCTCTCTTAGGCATTTGAATGGCTATCTTTCTCTCTTCTACTTCGTATCTTTTAAAATGCTCTGGGACCTCAAATAGGTCAGGATTTGGTCCGATTTTACTCACATTTTCCTCTTGCTCTCGTATTATGGGGGCGGCTTCTATTGCCAGGATCTTGGTCAGTTCCTGCTTATCTTTAGTTCAAATGGTGTCTAGATAGCTTTCCTCTGAATCAAATTCTGGTTCCATTTCTATGAAAGAACTTGGAGAAGCTTGTCGAAGGTAGAAAAGTGCGTTTCGAAGCAATGAAGTTTGGTCAATCCAACCGGCACAAGACCAGCCCTTGAGCTTTTGGAGACTAAAATAGACCTTATAGGTATGCTATAAGTGCAAAGAAACACACTATGTACCTTGGAGCATCAAGGAGAATGAGTCGATACAAAACAGATAGGTTCGCGGGTCGACTAGCTCAAAAAACTTACTATCTATGGAAGAGACAATGAACTTCAAATGCCCATAGCGACCAGCGTGATTACAATTAGAAAAAATCCTTTTATGGGAGTGATACACATAGGGTTGAGTGTATGGAATGCACAAAAGTATAAGGAATAAGAAAAATATTCTATAGGAATGAATGCAACATTCACCGGTGGTACTTCCTATTTTTCAGGAATACGTAGAGATTGAACCCGAGGCAGAAAAACTGAGAGTTCTCCAAATCTGCTGAACCAAATGATTTGAAAATTTACAGGCATAAACTAGACACTAATACCTTTTCAATGAGTCCTCTTGCACTCAATTTGGAGCTCTGAGGAGAGAGCAGCAGCCTCTGCAAGATTACTGTTGGCGAAGAAGATGATGGAGAAAATTGAAGGAGCAAGACAATGATGGTCACAAGTGTATGTATATTGCTTCCATGTATAATACAAGTGATTTCAACTTCTTATATAGCCTCTAGGAGTGTTCCACGACTTTTACAACTTGAATTTGAATTCAAATGAAGGTGGGAATGATTGTTGAAGGGAATCAATTCACTTCCCTACAATCTAGGAAAAGTGAAGATCTTGATTGATCTACTTTTAGGTGATTGATTGCTTGATTGAATGCAACTTCAACCACCAAAATTTCGTGGGATTTTGGCCCTATATTTGTACCTTTACATGTGTAAAACTCAAGGATTTTACAATGGTAAATGAGCCATCAAAATATTCTCAAAAAATACAATAAATGAGCATATGAAAAAGAACTCTCCAACGGATATTCTTTCGACGCGATAGCCTTTGATGTAGATCAAATCCACCTCAAGCATAGTGTAAGCTTGATGTTCCAACAGCTCCCCCTCAAGCTAAAGTATGCTTGAGTCTTCATTCTCTGATAGCCTTTGAATACCTGCCATAGCTTTGAATCTACAAAGCTTTATTCCATCAAGTGCCTTCGTCATCATATCTGCTACTTGCTTTTCATTCGGAACAAAAGAAATGTCGATCTCCTTTGCCATGAGCTTCTCCCTGATGAAGTGGTAATGGACTTCTATGTGCTTGGTTCTCGCATGGAAAATAGGATTTGCCGCTAGATGCATGGAACTTACATTATCTCCAAATATGTGAGGTTTGGAACTCACAAGTCCCAAATCTGTATACAATGCTTTTAACCATATTGCCTCTTGAGTTGCTATGGTCAAGCCTCTGTACTCTGCTTCAGTTGAAGATAAAGAAACTGTTGGTTGCTTCTTGGAACTCCATGACACTAGCTTCGAACCTGCAAATGCTAAGTAACCAGATGTACTTTTTCTATCATCCTTAGCTCCTGCCCAATCTGCATCTGAGTAGATTTTGATATCCAAATCTGAAGAGTAAGGATAGAATATACCTTTGTTGATTGTACCTTTGAGATACTTCAGTACTCTCTTAGCCGCATCCATGTGTGGTCTTCTTGGTGAGTGCATGAACTGACTAAGCACTCCCACAGTATATGAGATGTCTGCCCTTGTGTGAGTAGCATATATCAAGCTACCTACCAAGCTTTGATACTCTTTTATGTCTTCAATTTTCTCACCCTCATAAACACTAAGTTTATGATTCATCTCCAAAGGTGTACCTGCAAGTTTAGTGTTCTCCATTTTGAACTTGAGAAGAAGATCCTGAATGTATCTTCTTTGAGTCAAATACATTCCTTCATCTGTATAT
Source organism: Ceratopteris richardii (assembly GCA_020310875.1). Lineage (NCBI taxonomy): Eukaryota > Viridiplantae > Streptophyta > Polypodiopsida > Polypodiales > Pteridaceae > Ceratopteris > Ceratopteris richardii. Next base: position 10,097,559 of record CM035413.1, on the reverse strand, counting down.
ATCACCTGCATACCTAGGGAATATGTGAGCTCACCTAGGTCACTGATTTTGAACTCCTCTTGCATGTGTCTCTTGATCCTTTGAATGCCATTTAGATCATCACCTGTCACAATAATATCATCTACATATACACATAGATAGATAACCTCATTGTGATCCCTTTTGATGAATAGAGAAGGATCTGAGCTGCTAGCTTTGAACCCTTGATCTTGAAGATATGTAACCAACCTGTAATTCCAAGCTCTTGGAGCTTGTTTCAATCCATACAATGCTTTCTTAAGTCTGCAAACATAAGATGGATGATTAGGGTTTTCAAAACCTGGTGGTTGTGACATGTATACCTCTTCACTTATCCAACCATTTAAGAATGCATTTTTCACATCAAGTTGGAGGAGTCTCCAATTCCTTGCAGCAGCTACACTTATCAATGTCCTGATTGTAGTCATCTTTGCAACTGGTGAGAATGTTTCCTCATAGTCTATACCATGAGTTTGTGAGCATCCTTTGGCAACTAATCTTGCCTTGTACCTGCAAACTGATCCATCTGAATTTCTTTTAACTTTATATACCCATCTGCAACCAATTACCTTTTGATTCGGTGACATCGGAACCAAATCCCAAGTGTCCATTTCCTTCAATGCATCTATCTCTTCGTTCATGGCCTTTTCCCAATTAGGGTTTCCCTTTGCCTCTTCATAGGTTGAGGGTTCCTCTGAAATAGAGTCTTTTGCCAAGTAGATTGAATGCTTTGTAACAAATGTGGAATCATATCCATACCTTTCTGGTTGTTTCTTCTCTCTTGTTGATCTTCTAGGTGCTTGTTTGGAGCATTCTCCGACCTCTTGCATCTTTGCTTTTCCTCTTGACTTCCATAGCTTGTAATCCCTTTCTCTTTCATCTTGGTCATTGTCTGTATCACTTCTTGGATCCTGGACCTGTGTATCATGCTTGCTTCCTAATTGATGAGAGTCATAATCAAGATCATATGGTAGTGTTACCTTTTGTTTGTCTTCATCATACCAAGACCTGTGTTCTTCAAACACAACATCTCTACTTGTAGTGAATTGCTTGGTTGAAGGATTGAAGAACCTGTAACCCATCTGAGTTGAATCATATCCAATAAACACTGCCTTGTTGCCCTTTCATCTAGCTTACCTCTTATTTGTGATGGTACATGAACATAAGCTAAACAACCAAAAACCTTGCAATGTCGAAGACTAGGTTTTCTTCCATGCCATGCTTCATAAGGAGTCATACCTTGAAGTGATTTGGATGGTAGTCGATTGACAAGGTACACTGCAGTTGAAATAGCTTCTGCCCATAGATAATGTGGCAACTTCTTCTCTTCAAGCATTGTTCGGGCTGATCCAACCAATGTCTTGTTTCTCCTCTCTGCAATTCCATTTAGTTGAGGAGAGTACCTAGTAGTCACTTCCCTTTTGATACCTTTGTCCTGCAAGAACTCATCAAACTCTTTGGAGAAGTATTCTCCCCCTCCATCAGATCTGAGCTTCTTTAGTGATCTACCTGTATGATTCTCCACATGTGCAAGATACTTCTTGAAGCAATCAAATACTTCACTCTTACTCTTGATAAAGTATAGATCAGTCCATCTACTATGGTCGTCAATAAATGAGACATAATACCTTGATCCTGCCAATGAAGGTTCTTGACTTGGTCCCCATACATCTGTATGTACTAAGTCCAATAAGTTGTTGTGGATGTAGCCTTTGTGGTTGAATGGTTGTCTTTGTGCCTTCCCAATCTAACATGCATCACACCTGTTGATCATGTGTTGCTTTGATATGTTCAGCAGTCCTAGAACACTTTGATCCCTGCATATATCCTTCAAGGTTCTTTCATTCACATGAGCAAGTCTCTTATGCCACACTTCAAGCTCACTTAGGGTTTGAGACCCAAAAGTGAATAGAGCTATGTTCTTGGTATCTCCTACTTCAAAAGTAAAGAGCCTACCATGCTTCTCACCTCGGGCTATCTTCTTGAAGCCTTGACATGGATCTTCCACAAAAGCTCCATGTTGGGTGAACCTAACTTGCAAGCCTTTTTCAACTATTTGGCCTACACTTATTAGGTTTTTAGTGATAGTGGGTACATAGAGAACCTTACTCAGAATGTTTGTCCTGCCATTGGAAGCTTTGACATTACCAATCTTCTCCACATTGTGCTTCGTGTCATCCCCTGTTTGCACTTCATGTCTATGCTTTGGACTTTCCAAGTCAGATAGAAGAGCAATGTTGCCTGCAACATGATTCGAGCATCCTGAATCTATGTAGAACAAATGATCATCTTCTTTACCTTCTTTGTGTCTTAGGTTCATAAGAAGTAATGAGTCTTCATGTGGTTGATCTTCTGAATAATTGTTGTAGTCCCTTCTATTATAGCTTCTATTGTTGTTGTTGAAGTTGTGTCCACCTCTGCCTCTATTGCCGCCATATCCACCTCTTCCACTTCCTTTCTGGGTCTTCCCATTGAACCAGCAATTCTGAGTGGTGTGGTTGGTCTTATCGCATATGGCACAAGGTTGAACATTCTGACCTTTGGCTTTGTCTTGCTTTGGTCCTTTCTTCTTCCGTTTCCACTTGCTCTTGCTTGCGAAGTTGGCTTGGGAAGTCTCTTCTTCGCCTTCTTCCTTCTTCTTGCCTTTCTGCTTCTTATCCTTCTTATCTGCATATAGAGCACTAGTTGAACTACCATGATAAGAATTACCTTCCTTTATGCTATTATTGGCTTCTTGATTGAAGAGTTGTCCAAGAAAGATGTTGAAGTCTGGAGTCTGCACATCCATGATGAGATCATAGGCTGTCGTGAAGGATTGCCATTGCTTATCACTTTGAATGCCGTTGAGAATTTGCCTCATGATGACCTCTTCTTCAATCAGCTCTCCAATGGATGCTAACTGATCCGCAACCTTTTTGACCTTGGTAACAAACTCTGTGATGGTTTGTTTAGGTGTCTTCTTCATTTGGTTGAACTCGTTCCAAAGATGATTCTTTCTTGCTTTGGTACTAGCAGAAAAGAAAGTCTCCAGGGCATCCCAAGCCTCTTGAGATGTCTTGCATCCTCTAATATGTGGTAATAGAAAGTCAGAGATAGAGTTTAGTATGTACGACCTTGCTTGAGCATCCCTTGCGCACCAAAGTGTGAGCTTATCTATCTCCTCTTGTGTAGGTCCTCCTTTGGATCTTGGAATAGGCATAGCTTCATCACTTGCTACAATTCCATAAAGATTTCTACCTTGCAAATAGGCCTCCATTCTAATTTGCCAAGCTGCGTAGTTGTGTTGATCAAGCTTCTCGATCATTGAGGGAAAGCCGTCACCCATCTTGATCTAGCTCTGATACCACTGAAAGAACTTGGAGAAGCTTGTCGAAGGTAGAAAAGTGCGTTTCGAAGCAATGAAGTTTGGTCAAGCCAACCGGCACAAGACCAGCCCTTGAGCTTTTGGAGACTCAAATAGACCTTATAGGCATGTTATAAGTGCAAAGAAACACACTATGTACCTTAGAGCATCAAGGAGAATGAGTCGATACAAAACAGATAGGTTCGCGGGTCGACTAGCTCAAAAAACTTACTATCTATGGAAGAGACAATGAACTTCAAATGCCCATAGCGACCAGCGTGATTACAATTAGAAAAAATCCTTTTATGGGAGTGATACACATAGGGTTGAGTGTATGTAATGCACAAAAGCATAAGGAATAAGCAAAATATTTTATAGGAATGAATGCGACATTCACCGGTGGTACTTCCTATTTTTCAGGAATACGCAGAGATTGACCCCGAGGCAGAAAAACTAAGAGTTCTCCAAATCTGCTGAACCAAATGCTTTGAAAATTTAGAGGAATAAACTAGACACTAATACCTTTCCAATGAGTCCTCTTGCACTCAATTTGGAGCTCTGAGGAGAGAGCAGCAGCCTCTGCAAGATTACTGTTGGCAAAGAAGATGATGCAGAAAATTGAAGGAGCAAGACAATGATGGTCACAAGTGTATGTATATTGCTTCCATGTATAATACAAGTGATTTCAACTCCTTATATAGACTCTAGGAGTGTTCCACGACTTTTACAACTTGAATTTGAATTCAAATGAAGGTGGGAATGATTGTTGAAGGGAATCAATTCACTTCCCTACAATCTAGGAAAAGTGAAGATCTTGATTGATCTACTTTTAGGTGATTGATTGCTTGATTGAATGCAACTTCAACCACCAAAATTTCGTGGGATTTTGGCCCTATATTTGTACCTTTACATGTGTACAACTCAAGGCTTTTACAACGGTAAATGAGCCATCAAAATATTCTCAAAAAATTACAATAAATGAGCATATGAAAAAGAACTCTCCAACGGATATTCTTTCGACGCGATAGCCTTTGATGTAGATCAAATCCACCTCAAGCATAGTGTAAGCTTGATGTTCCAACATTCTATAATCTCATATTCCTCTTTCCACTCTTTTTCCAAGATTTCCCGTGCTTCTACTTCTTGAAGGACAACCATGTACAAATTTACATCATAGCCTTCTTCATCTATGCACTCGTTCATAGTTAGAACTTCCTCATTCACACATGCATCTAAGGTTGCTAAGATTTCCATCCATCCATGCAGTTCAAAGGTTTCATCAGGAAAGATTTGAGGCATATACATTGGGTCCTCTACAGGTCGGTAGTTAGGATGTCCCATTGGCCACTGCTGCCTTTTATTGTCCTCTTTCTTGGCTTTTTTACACATCCATAACTAGGCATCCTCGTGCATCCATGATTGATCGCTTGATCCAGCGCTATGAATAGATAAGTCATCTTCCTCCTTGTGTATGAGATTCCACTGTAGTGGGGGTACATCTCTATATGAAAATGTATGCAAGTTTATCTTGGTAGTATTTCGTTGATGTTGCAGGTATAAAGCATCTCGTCCCCAGTCTTGCACTATCTGCATTTGTCTCATGAAAGGTCGTCCTAATATCATTTCGTAATTGTTAGCCTTCTCAAATTTACAGATGGCTAGTGTGTGTTCAAATTCAACTCCACACGTGGTTAATTTGATCTTTTCTAGTATTCCTAAGGGTTTCTCCACATGACCGTCTGCTAATTGGAGCTTCATGCATGTGGGTCGTAAGGCAGGTTTACCCCATTTCTCCCAAATCTCCTTGGTGGCAATTCCTACTCCTGCTCTTGTGTCTAGTATAGCCTTGGTCATGTACCCATTGTAAGTGACAGGTAGACATGTATTACCTTCGTCTCCTTCACTAAATTCTCCCACCTTATCTACTGGGATTTGTATTTTAGAAAGGCTTTCTTTCTCCTTGGTTTCCTTTTCATCCTTCTCCTTCCCTAATTCTAGTTGACCTGCTAATTGTTGCCATAACCAAGGTTTAACCCGAAGTAATTCTTCCACAGTTAGTTTGCATTGTACCTTTGTCTTTTTAAGCTCCGTTAGATTGTGTGAATTCTTTTCTGACTCTTCTTTCCCTTTTCCATGTACTGTGGGTGCTCGGATTATCATAGATTCCTTTTCGTATTCTCCCATGTAATTTGGTAGGGTTGAAATGCTCTATGCTTCTTCTCTATTTCAGTCTAGTCTTGATACTTCCTCATATACTTCTTCCATGTTGGGATTGGGTTGATAACCTTCCACATCTAATTCCTCAAAGGGAGGCTTAGTCACTCCATTTCTCTTCCATTGTTCTTCTCGGATTCTATTCCATAACTCTTTTGGCCAGTCAGCCTCTAGGTCAGGTATGGTTGACATCAGTTCGTCCTGAATTTTCACTTGCTCACATCTGTCATCCTTCTTTTTAGGTTCTTTATCCTTGGCTTTAACACACTCCTTGTATTGCTCCTCAGCTATTCTTGTCTCTGGAAGGGCTGGGATAGTCTTTTCTAGGGTTGCTTGTGCTACCTCTATAAGTTTCGTGCATATAGCAAGCCTCTCTTTTTCTAACTCTCCTAGTGGGTAAAGCTTTTTGTGTTGCTCCACATTTGGTCCAGTCTTAATTCTAGCCTGGTATGCTTTTAACCAGATATCTAAGTCGTCCGGTTTTGGGTCAGCTAGAATTGATCCTAGCTTCTCTGCTTCTCGGTTAAGCGGTGGTATGGGAATTGTTTCTCGACTCTCTGGTTCTTTATACTCCTTACTATTTCTTGTTTGTTTCTTATTGTCTTGACTCTTGTTTTTCATCCATTTATCTTTGAGCTTCTCTCTTCTTTCCTTCCATTTTTGCGTTTTTATGTTCTAGGTACTCTCACGTGGGTCTTCAAAATCTTCCACTATTTGAATTTTGGGATTTACTATTCTATTGTTCTCTTGTTGTTGTTTTCCTTTTTGCTTTTTTGTTTGAGCTCTGGTTATGGCCTTTAAGGGCACGGTGTATTCCTTATCACCTCCAGGTGCTTCTATCACTTCGATTACATTAATAGGTGTAGTGTCTTGGACTTTGGTGGGATTCTTTGGGTAGTCTCTGAAGAGATGTTCCTTTCCGCACTCATTGCAGTATCCTTTCCAAGTCCTAGGAGGTGGTAGATTGTAAGGCCGAGGACACTCTCTAATAAAATGGTCTCCTCCGCATCTGTAACATGGTCCTCTCGGCACAGGTGGCCTAATGGGTGGCCTTCCAGGTGGTTGTGCTTTAGGCGCAGTATACATTAAAGTTGCTACCTCCGTTCCATAAGCCTGATCATAGCCTTCATATCCATAGTATGCTGAATCATATGCTGGTTCATAATCAAACATGTTGGTATCATAGGGATAGTACTCTCCCTAAGATTGCTCGTAACCTGAGTTTGTTGATTCCATGTTGGTCATAGGGGAGGCTGGTACAATGGCTCTCTCTAGGTTTTCCTCTGGTTGAGCATACTTAATAGGTACAACATGTTGAGGATGTGGAGGTTGTGGTCCTAGCACTGGTTGAGGGTTTCCAAATTGTGCTGGTTCATATGGCCTGGGAGCTCCTACTGGTGCTGGGTAGGAATTGTATCTGGGCATATCTCTACCTGGATCTCTAGGTGGATATCCATATGGTCGATACTGAGGCGGTTGGAAGGGCCATGCCTACCTATTAAATGGGCAATTTTCAATAGTGTGATTGGTGTATTTTTGTTCTATGTGGCAATACAAGGCAGTTCCTTGATGGGGCTATCTGTTGTAAGGGTAGGTCTAAGGTACAAAAATTCCTCCTCGTACACACATGTGCGTGGGGTGATCTCCTCCAAATAGACTACATCTTCGTAACATAGGCACTCTTAAGGTTGGGTGTTGGTAATTTCTCTGTCCTTGGACTCCCAATTTCTTTGCCACTAGCTCCACTAATTCCTCCACATTACTGGAGTTGGATGTAATAGTACTTCGAGAGTCCTCTGATTTAGTGGGGCTGGGGCGTACTCTTCAGATCCTCAGCTAGATTGTCTTCTAGGTCAATACACTCTTGAAGACACTCACTTAGGGTTTGTAACCTCTTCACATACACTAGAGTTCTTAGAGTTCCATTTGTTAGTACATCCAAAAATAATGATATCATTTTTTGCTGTGTGGATCTCTGCAGTTGGGCATCTATCAACATACTGGTTGAATCTTCGGGCAGCCGTTTTCACAGTTTCATTAGGGTTCTGTTTAAAACTATGGATTAAAGATGTGGAATTGTGTTTAATCCCTCTCTTAGTGAATTCCCCAATGAATTCTTGGAAGAATTGCTCCATATTTCCAAATTGGTTAGGATCTAATTGCTGGAACCAAGTCAGAGCCGTTCGTGTGAGGGTGAGCCCGAAAGACTCATACTGCACAAAGAGGTCATCTACTTGTTCCGCCCTAAGGACTTGTTTAAATTCAACAATGTGGTCATAAGGTTCTCCCAATCCATCATAATGATTTCTCACGCATTTGGCTACTTGGATTGGTCTCAGTCTTCGCATTGGTTCTGGATGTCTGGGCATTATAGGGAAGGTGGGAACTACAGGTCTAACTGGGGGCATTCTCGGCTGCACTCCCATTGGTGTTCGTGGCCTTACTGGTGGTCGGTATTGATTACCTACTCTAGGGTGGGTCTGATTGTGTGGATGCACTCCTGGAGTCGCAAATTGTACATGAGTTTGTTTCGGAACACTCTGTTGGCTAGTTTGTCCTGACATGGTGTGCTCTGCCTCTTGTTGGGTTCCAAAGGGGTTCTGAGAGGTGGTTGCCTGTTCTCTCTGGGGGAATACATGCAATCGAAGTATTTTAGTTGGGCCCGGTCTATGGCATCAACCAACCAATACCTTCTTTGATTTTTATCTAGGTATGTTATTCTAGTCTCGTCTTCCAGATTCTTTAGCTCATAAAATGTTCTCGGGCTTTCCTCTCTTCCTTGGCCCGGTGAGTCTGTTTGAAGCAACAAGTCCATTCCATGGATCAAATAGACTTCCAATAGGTAGTCGTCCTGAGGTATCAAGTCTCCTCTCAAGACTCGTGTCACCTGGGACTTGCCTCTAGGAGTCATCACTAACTCCTCAGGGTTTGGTCTCCCTGAGTTTTCTTGTCCCACTAACTCTTCCCTTTCATTGATCAAATCGGGAAATTCAGTCACTAAGTAGATGTGACCTATCTTGTCCATGTATGCTCCTCCTTCATACTTAACAGCCGGTCTAGGCACAATTGTTGCATCCACGGAAGTCACCATCCTAGCCACAGATCTATTTAAACCATCCAGGTAGATGGGAATCTCCTGGGCATTAGTAGAAACATACTGTAAAGAAGTGCGGTACTCTCTTTCTACAGTGGTCATGAAGTTTCTACCGGGAGTAGGGCCCTGCATGTCTTCTGAAGCCATGGGTATCTCCTCCTCTAAGTCACTAAAGGTGTCTAAATAGACAGAGCGGTGACTGACCTGAGCGGCACTTCCAATAGAAGATATGACACTTCTCCGGCTACTTAGCACCCTTCCTGACCTCAAGTTCATTCACCCTCCTGGAGCTCTCTAGATCTCTAAAGCTCTCCGTAAGTGGCTCTCCAAAAGCCTCAATTTTGTCCTTCAAAATGCTTCAAATGCTCTAGGCGATACCACTTTTGAAGATACTGCACTAGGTGATACTGCTTTAGGAGATACCAAGCTGTCCATGATACAATACCTGAAGCCTAGGCGATACGATACTAATGTCGAGCACGATACGATACTGGCTATCCTGGCGATACGATACCTCCAGAGTAGATGATACGATACCAAGCCCCGTCACGATACGATACCTATGGGGTCCACGATACGATACCAAAAAATTAGGCGATACGATATTGTGGTTACTGACGATACGATATCACTTTTACAAATGATACGATACGAGATTCTGCATGATACGATACTAACTCTGAGGACGATACGATATTGGGTTTCCCCTCGATACAATACCTGAGCTTTGTACGATACGATACTGGCACTAAGCACGATACGATACTGGACTTCTCACGCGATACGATACCTCGGCAAGTGGCGATACGATACCACCACCTTGCACGATACGATACTAAAATGGTATCACGATACGATTCCAGAAAGAGAGACGATACGATACCTGAGTAATGCACGATACGATACTAGGAGTCATGCGATACGATACCGCAAAACCGCACGATACGATACCAATGCAAATGGTGATACGATACCACCACCTTGCACGATACGATACTAGTATGGTATCACGATACAATACTGGAACAAGACACGATACGATACCAAAAGTGGATGGCGATACGATACCACTTTGGGAAAGTGCGATCGCGATACCAACCCAGCGATACGATACCACAAGTGGTATCGTGATACCACGACTGGTAATCGACGATACAATACTTCAGCGAGTATCGCAATACAAGGGAATTTTTGGTATTGCAATACCAAAAACTCAACCGATCGCAATACTCAAGCCAAAATACCTCAAAAAAAAAAAAATTTCTCCCCCCTTGCTCTTCTCTCACCCCTCTTCACTTCTACACCCTTGTTTCACAAAAAGAAATCCTCTAAACACTCTGTCCCACCCCGCGATACTGATCGGAACCTTAATCACGTGTAAATGAAGTTTTTCATAACTTTTGAGATTAATGTTTGTAGGTAACTTACCCTTAGGTTGCACTACTCAAGCCTTGAGGTCACTAGGTGAGTGTGAGGGCTCAGTTTGCACGATACTGATTCGACGATACCGGTCGCTATGCTCAAATGATACCATAATGAAGAAAGTGTCAAATGAACTTCAATTTTTGGTTTTTATACTTTTTTGGTGACTGAAACTGAACTACACTAATTTGGCAAATTTTTGGGATTTTCTTGGTAATCTTGACTTACTCCTACTTCACTCCTCTTCTCCTAACCTAACCCTAACTCTTCCTTCTCTCCCTTCCTACTAACCCTAAAGCTAAAAACTCATTACACACACCTCCGGATGTGAAGTAACAAGTGCTGAAGTGGTTGACTACTTGCCACTGTACAAATTCACTTCTACAAGTACGATTTCACCACTCTCGAGCTATAACCATCATGAAGGCACCTTGGTTGAGATGTTCCCCGGCAATGGCGCCAAAAACCTGCGTACCTAAGTCAAGAAGACTTAAGGACTTGTGCCAAAGAGACTAAATCTCATTTGCCACACAAGTGCATATAGTGGGGAAATGACACACGCTTATTTGTCAATCCAATGAAACGACCTAACCAAGTGTATGAGGACATGTGCACACATGATGGAAAATGAAGTGGTTCAGCTTATATGTGTGAGAAAAGACTAATCCATCTCTCTAACTCACTTAAATACTGAAAGTGTCTATCACGATACCACTTACAGTAGTTTTCACTAAATCGAGGATTTCTCTTAACTCTGAACTCCGAATATGGCCAATAGCGGGTTCCTTTCAAAGCTCTCGACGAGACGCTGCATGCACTATGGGTAGTTTCACTCGATGCTGATAACCGTGCTTCAAGTTATGACCAAAACAGTGAATGGCAAGAAACATCCACACTCACTCCACAACTTCTACTAGCTCACGCACACATTACAGTAGCTCAAAAACAGTGGGGAGGGGTGACAACAGTCCTACACACACATTCCAAGCATTACACACACATAGAAGATCAAAGAGTTGGTAGAAATCTGCAGTAAAGAAGCAAATTCGAAATTCTCAAGCTCTCCTTCTTCACAATGGCAAAAAGTCTCTACAAAGAGTCACAAAGTGACTTATATACATGTGCCCTAAAAATGGTCCTTTCACACAAGAGACCAGCACTTTATTAACTAAAAGGTGAATTTCCTACTAATTTACAAGGAATATATTACAATGAGTTGGGATTATGCATCTAGAGGACTCCTCTAGTGCATTTACATGGCTTGAGGGAATTTCCTAAGACTTTAAAGAAGAAAAATATGCCCATTAATTTGAAAATTTTGGGGCTCTCCTTTCTTGCCTCTTTGCTCTGCAACAATGATGAAAGAGACATGCAAAAAACGTATTAATGTAAAGCCCAAGGATCTACCAATGAAACATAAATATGGGCATGAGTAGAGCCTATCTCAATAGTTGAAGATTGATGGTGGTTGTTGTAAAAGGATCATATAGTCCATTTGGAGTCACTATTTTGGGTATATGAATACATTCTATAGGCTCATATGGTGCCTCTTTGAGAAAGTTCTCACAATAGGTAGGTGAGAAAATCTTGCCCTAAAAACACAACCGCTAATGATAATACTCGATAGACACATCCTACATAAAAACCCCAATGGAAGAGAATAAGAGACCTCATGATGAAGCTACAACCATTAACATGATGCATGAAGATTATATGACAATAAATCTGGGTATTGTTTTGAGCCATTTGAAGAACACACCTCAACTTATGCCACACTTTTGGGTGCATGTTCTTCTCCTTTAGATTTAGTTTCTTGTGGTGACTTTTCTCTAAAACTTCTTTCTGTACTCTTGCTTCATGGGAAGGCATATCTACATGCACTTGATCAGTTCACTACTTGGTTTGACAATTTGATACGTCGATCCAACCACTTGATACTGATGAATCCTTCATTGGCATTGTGTCCGCCCCTTTATAACAACATCTTTAGTGTCGCTGTCGAGAATTCATGTCCATACATCAAGTTGTTCCACAAATAGTAAGCTTTGGGGATGATGGTAAATGTATTGGATAAGTATGTTGTTGTAAGAGCTTAACTTTTGTCAAAATGCCCCTTCGAAATAGAGATAGAGAATTAGAGTTATAGTAGAACACAAGGTAGAGATGTTATTTGAAGTAGGCATGAATAACCTTGTGTGTTGAGAAGAAGAATTTTGGGTTGGATTTAGACTTCAGAAATTTTGTAGATCTTGAATTAATGCTTGAATAATCATGCAAACCATGGAGACATGGGTGGTGGACCAATGATTAATTATGTGGAAGGACACCAAAAAGGTCAAAGCTTTGAAACATTGATTGGATTTTCAATCGGTGTACTGGCAAGGGTCTCCAACTGGAAAGTTTTCATACCAACCTGCATTGAAATTTGGTACGAACAAAAGCATTAGACTTTGAATTTTCCTACAGCACAATCTGAATTGGAGTTCTAGAACAATACGAGTTGACCGACTTTAAATACTCGAGTATGTAAGAAATGATCATGTGTGCAGGCTTGTCTCAATTGTACTTCTTGCATGAGCGAAAACTTTCAAGCCTGTGCTTGTCCAGTGCCTGCAGATCATCCATATGACTATAAAGTGACTCAGCTGGTAACAACTTATGTTCGATGGAAACTCTCAGACTAGGGACAACGAATTCCATTGGAGCAATAGCTTCAATTCCATAGGCGAGTTTGAAGGGGGTATATCCTATAGTAAGCTTGTATGTAACTATACTACCAAAGAATAATAGGTAGAAGTTGATCCCAACGATTAGGATAGTCTTTAATTAGCTTTGTGAGCAAGTCAGCAATATTTCATTAGTGCTTTTTGCAAGATCATTAGCACGAGGATAATATGGAGTACTAGATTTATGGGTAATATTAAAGGAGGTTGTCAAGTCTTCAATAAACTCATTAGCAAAATGAGTGCCTTTGTCCAACACTAATTCTAGGGGAAGACCAAAGCATGGAAAAAGATCTCGAGTTAAGCACAAGGCAACTGCCATAGCACTAGCATAATGAACTTCCCAGGCCTCAGCCCATCATGTAGCATAGTTGGTGCACGTCAAAATATAGCGATTAGGAGTGAGAGCAGTCGGGGGAGTAATTGGGCCAATAAAATCCAAGCCCCATTTTTGAAGTGTTTCAAGAGGGAGAACATGTTGTAAAGGGAAATGATGTCATAACAAGGGTTGACCAGTTTGTTGGTAGGGATCACAGTGTCGAACATATTCATGCACATCATGTTTCATGGTTGGCCACCACAGACCAATGTGCAAGATCTTTTTATGCATTAATTCCACCAAAAAAATGAATGATTGAAGGAGAAGAATGAGCCAGGGCCAAAACGGATGGTGCTTCATGCATTGGGACACATAAGAGCCAAACTCCTAACATCAACATGGTATAGTTGGCCTACAATAATACAAAACCATCAACTCTACAAAGCCAACTTCTATGGTGCTGTAGTAGAGATGGAGTCTGGTGGATAGCCAATCGTCAAAAAAGTCATAAGGGTATCGTAATAGGAGTCAACAAGATTCTAGTGAACCGATGAGGATAGAGGGTTAGTCATGTAAATAGCTCGAGAAGAATCATCTACGCCCATCGGAGCTTCACCTAAATCTAACTGGTACAAAAAGTCGGTGATCATGTGGGAAGACCCAGGATGATGCACCAGGTCATAATCAAATTTGCACTAAAGAAGGACCCATTGGGAAAGTTTTCCACCCAAATTCTATTGGTGCACCAAATATGTTGATGCAAAGTGTTCTACATGGAAGGTAAATTTATGGCCAAGCAAGTAATGCCAAAAGTTTTTCACAGAGTAAATGAAACCCAAACATTCGAGCTCTGTAAGAGAATAATTGTGTTTAGTAGGAGCTAAGCATCGACTAGCATAATATACCACACGATACCAGTTATCTTGGATTTGCATAAGGACACTCCCAATAACATTGTAAGATGCATCCACAAAGGAAGGTCCCAATTTGGGGCTTGTAGGATCGGAGCCTACGTTAGTAGTCTTTTAAGGCGCACAAACCTTTCTTGAAATTTGGTGGTCCACTAGAAATCATGAGGAGCTACTCTAGTCAAGCGCGTAAGGAGAATGGTTAAGTGAGCCAACAACCGTAAATGATGGCCATGCCACCAAAATTTCCCAAGAAATTGTAAAACATCTTTAGGTGATTTGGGAGGTGGGGCCTGTAAGATAACTTGTACTTTATTAGGATCAACTTGAATTCCATGGCATGAGATAATATGGCCCAAAAAGTTTACCACAAGAGACAACAAAGATAGATTTATTAGGATTTAGGCAGAGTTCATAATTTCTACACTTAAGGAAACAAAGTCGTAGATGTAGTAAGTGTGCATTGGTAGCACGAGAGACAGAGAAATGATCCAAATAGACTCACATAAAACTTGTAAGGTCATGAGAAAAAAATCTCTTGCATGCAACATTGAAATGTGGTTGGGGCATTCTGGATCCCAAACCACATGACCGTGTAGGCGCACACTCCCTAATTGGTAATAAAAGTTATCCTAGGGATATCTACCTCAGCCATCCAAACTTGATTGTAGCCACTATATCCATCTAAAAAAGAGTACATTTGTCATCCGATGACTTCATCAAGCATACTATCTAAGAAAGGTAGAGGAAAAGGATCAGGTATAGTAGCAATGTTCAATTTTTGGTAATGGACATAGATGCATAGTTGTTTATTCTTTTTGGGAACTATAACAATTGGAGATATCCACTCTGCATGCTCCACTAGAACTATGAACCCAACCCGAATCAAATGATTTAATTCCTCTTTAACTTGGTTAGCATAGTGTGGATTCATGTGGTAACTCTGTTGTTTAGCTGGATAAGCATCT
This sequence comes from Ceratopteris richardii, assembly GCA_020310875.1. NCBI lineage: Eukaryota > Viridiplantae > Streptophyta > Polypodiopsida > Polypodiales > Pteridaceae > Ceratopteris > Ceratopteris richardii. The sequence continues at coordinate 10,082,550 of CM035413.1, read as the reverse complement.
GGTTTCAAGACCACTCGATGCTGACAAATCCTACAATCTAGGCCTTTTATATCTTTATAGTCCTAGGCAAAAATTTCTATGAACTCAATGAGTAAGGCTAGCAATTCCCATTTTAAATATTTTTCCAAGCCTAAGAGACTGATCGACCATTTGAACAAAGAATTTTATAGGTTCAATCTTATTCCAACCCAATTTCTTGCATAAGGGTGCAATGTCAATATTAATGCCAGATCCACCATCAATAAGTACTTGTGTAATCTTATGATTCTTATACCATATTGTGATTAAGGGGACCACATGGTCCACAATTGTGTTCGGTTTGGGATGGATTGTGGCTGTAGCTGGTGTTGAAATACGATCCATGTGAATTTGCTACTGGGATTGTTGTCTGATGCCAAGAACAAGTGACAACAATTGCCCTAAAGGTAGGGTAATTGGTGTTGTGGACAATATATCCCAAGCTGTACTCTAAGGTGGCCATTTCGGTGATGTTCTTGATGATTCAGGTACATCCACTTTCGCCGATTTGGATGCTTTGGGTACAATCAATTTTGCTTGTTGAAGAGTGACTAGTATTGGGTCAGGAAAGACAACGGATTTGGATTGAGCCCACTTGGTGGCCTTGGAGAACGTTCTCTATTGCTCCTTGAATCTTGATTCAAAGATCTTAGCAGTTAGTTGGAGGGTCTTATCGAAACAAGTCTAGATGGTAGTTGTTTGCATCTCAATAGGTGAAATTACTACCATATTCATGGTGGGATTTTGGCAGTCCTTCTTTCATTTATCATAACCTTGAGCATTTGTAATGCCTTCGGATGTGACCCAGTTTGCTACAAAAATGACATCTAGGCTGGAATGCTCGATTAGTTATGTTTGCTTCTCCTTAATTCCAGCATTGAGGATTGTAATTTCTCGTTTGTGGTGCTTGGAAATTTGTGTATGAAGAATAAGTCATGTTTTGCATCTGAGGAGGAACATAGTTCATTGTAGGCTCACTAGGCCTCTATATAATTGTGTTGACTACAAGTCTATTTTGTGCCTTAGCATTGTACGGGCACATATGAATAGAATGGCTCCCATTTTTTCAAATTGCACAATAGACTTGGTTTAAAGCACAATTTGCAGCTACATGTCTAGAATTTTTTCACTTTATATAGAAAACTTGTTTTAACACTTCTTCGACTTTACTTTTACCAGACTTTGCCTATTCCACATCTTCAACAAATCCACCTACTTGCTTCAGCTATAGGGCCATTTCAATTAGTGCATCCAATGTCATTCCACCGATACATCGGATAATCATTACTTGTCACAATTGTGGATTTGGTCCATTTATGAACCACTATGTTATGACATCTTTTGACACATTAGCATTTGCCGATGGGATTTGTCTGAGGTGGGTGCAAAAAATGGTAGCATATTCTTGCACTCTTGATTCAATTTTTGTCTGTTATTTTGTAAAAAGTCAAAGGTTTTGAAGACATTCTTCTTTAACCTGAATCTATAGAAATGCATTCCGAACACCATCATAGTATCAAACATCATTAAGATCAAATTCGATTAGCCATCGACCAGCTTCCTTAACTAGGGTAGATTGGAAAACAAAAGCTTTATACTCTGCATCATTGGGATTATCTAGTACACTATAGTTATTTTTGAATGTTCTAACATATGCATCAAGATCATCTCCCGAAAATCCACCAAACTTTGCATAAGTGAGACCGGTTGGGAATCGCCTTCTCTGTCTTCCCTGTTGTCTATTCCATACATCACCCAAATCTTCGATTGCCTTTGGACTCCAATACTCACGGACATCTACTACCTTGTCGGAGTCAAAGGTCATAGGTGATGCTTGATTAGTAAAACCAGGTAGGTCTTGCAAGAGTTGTAGATCAAGCAGTTGAATAGGCTCAACATCTTTTGTCTAGAACAATTTCTTACTACTCCAGAATAGCACAAATTATGCAAGATGCCATTCATTTGGCATTCTCCAACCTTCTCTTGTAATCATCGGCTTCAAGACTAGTTCTTCTACGATTTTGGAATATCTATTGCAAATTCTGGGGTAGATTTGGACTATGCAAACTACATATGTTGTGTCCTTTCATTTGAAACTATATCTTTGATAGTACCCAAAACACTATCAATCACCGAACTCATACTAAACACGAGAATTTCACCGAAACCTAAGATTTTACCAGACAATGGAATTTCATCGAACCTCACTGAAGAATTCTCCAGTGTTTCGTACAAATCATGAGTGAAGAAATATTGTGGAAGCATTGTTGGAGCTTGAGGTCTACAGAAGCACATGAATAGCACAAGGAAGAAGAAGAAACTTGAAGCACAACACACAATACTGAATGTATTACCAAGAGAATGTACAATGATGAGTGACTTGTTAGGGTCATAGGTTTATATACAAGCCAAGGGAGAAAAACCTCCTAAAGAGGGAAAAAAGTTCCTCGATGGTCTTAGTGTGTTCACACACATCACTACCTAAATATATTAACAAATCCCCCCTGGGAGTGGTGCGATGAACAAGAAGCTAGCACTCATGTATAAGGAAGTGCCAAGCTATGTGGAATCAATCCAGAAAAGGAAGTACGCCCAAATCTTTGCAGAAAGATTCAAACTTCTCCCTAGGCAGAGCCTTTGTGAAAAGGTCTACAATGTTCTCTTGTGTGAATGCATATGCCAAACTGATCTCTCTAGTCGAGAACCTCTCCATGAGATAATGATGGAGCACTTGAATGTGCTTAGTGCAAGCATGGAACACAAGGTTCCTCACAAGTGCCAATGTGCTCTGACTGTCAATGAAGATGGCGGTGGCAAAAGAATGACCAACACCCAAATCAGCCATAAGGCATCTCAACCACACACACTCAACAATCACTATGAAAGCTACCCTATACTCAGCCTCACACTAGAAGTGGCCATAGTGGGCTGCTTCTTGCTCAACCAAGATATACATGAGCTACCAAGCATGAAGCAAAAGCCACTAGTACACACATGAGTGTCATAACAACTAACCCAATTAGAGTAAAAAAAAGCATGTAAATTTGGCAGTAGTGATCCCCCATTGGGATAAAACAAGCCAAGTAGCTAGGTATCACTCAAGTAGCAAAAGATGCGCTTAACCGTTGCCAATACTAGGCACCTGACCAATGCATAAACCTCCTCATATCTGAGACAACAAACTAAATATTTGGCCAAGTAATGCATAAGTAAATCAAGCATCCAACAGCCTACTGATAGAGAAAAACATCAAATGAATCTCCAACATCATGAAGACTCAAATGTAAACCTATCTCCACACGAGTGGCAATAAGTTTACAGTCTTATGACATGATCATTTCCTTTACAATATTTGCAAAACAATTTCTGCTTTTTTGTTTTCTTCTCATCTCTATCATCCTTCTTTGATTGTGCAGAATTAGCAAATTTTTGCTTACTAATAGAAGAGCTCCATTTACCTTTTCCCTTCTCATTAGCTAAGAAATCTTGATCTGTAGCATGCATAATGGACTTGTTCTGTCTTGAGTAATCTTCTTGCAACAGAATAGAGAATAACTCCTCAAATGTTAAGGCATTTGGATTATCTTTCATCATCAATTAAAGAGTAGAAGCAGAACTCTAATATGAATTTGCAAGTCCATTTAGAACAATCTGCACAAGTGAACTATCAAGCAAGACTTCATTAACAAAAATCAATTGTTCCTTCAAGTCTTTAATCTTTGTTAAAAAAATATCCATGGAATCTCCTTCATTCATATGCTCACTATCCAACTGTTTTTGGAGGTAAGCAACACGAGCCTCATTCCTTGCCTGGTACAAAGTAATAAGTGTATCCCAAGCATCCTTATTATGCAAGAACAAATGTGAGGAATAATGGCATGTTTGATAGACAAGGCTACCAATGCATGTGCCTAAGCATATGTGCCATCCCAAGGAATTTGTTCTATAGTAGGTGCAACAAGAACCACATCATGAAATAGAACATGAAGAATATGGCCATCTTCAACACCATCTCCATCACCTTCAGTAACTATATATGCAAGTGTAATAGGATGTCTTTCAACACCCTACACAATATTCCATAGTCCTTTTGCAAACAATACATGACATGGTGCCATCCAACTTATGCTCAACATCCAACATATGGAATACATCACTATTTTCAACCATGGCCACTGACTAAAATACTCTGATGTAGAAAAATGATTGTATCTCAAAATTTGAACAGAACTACCCTATCGAGTTCTACTAAACCTATGGAAGACTTCGAGGCACCTATATTAGAAAACCAAAACCTCTGTAATTCTTTGGCAAAAAAAGACAAAATTTCCTACATAAGCATTATGATAGTGCATTCAGAGGCCAAAACAAGCTCAAATCGTGATTTTGACACCACAAAGTGCAGCAGTTTTGAACTCCTAATCGCCTTGAGTATGCTCACCAAATTTCGTGCAATTTTGAGACTATGATTGGAGGGGTGTCAACGACACTCTAGATGAAGTGATGACCTCCTTTGTTACCAATTGTTGGAGTTTGAGGTCTACGGAAGCATGCAAATAGCACATGGAAGAAGAAAAAACTTTGAGCACAATGCACGATATTGAATGTATTACCAAAAGAATGTACAAAGATGAGTGACCCATTAGGGTTATAGACATATATTCAAGCTAGGGAAAAGACGTCCTAAAGAGGGAAAAAGTTTCCCGATGATCTTAGTGTGCTTACACACATCACTACCTAAATATATCAACAAGCATCACACTTCCACTTATGGGACTCTTTCCTTCTAAACTCATACCTTTGATCGTTACGTTGTGGGGTCCCTAACGCGCAGTTTACTCGAAGAGGGTGTTTATCACTTCGATACTTTGGATAACTCTCAGTAGAGCACATTATCAACATGTAGTTGACAGTAACCAGTCCCCAGTGGGATTGCTAGTATTAACCTCTCTTATCCAGTCCCTTAAGGAACAAGATAAGGTTGACATGGTTCTTGGACTAGTAGAATCCAATGATACCAGATTCTTGTGTTGCTTCCAAACTACTTCACTAAATTAATGCACTGAACTATTAACACATTATCAACGATCAAATGTGCTATCTTCATCGAATTACACTGAACAAATTGATAGACTATATTGTTCACCGATAGCTTAATTGTTACATTGATTAATTTCATCGAACAACTAACAAACTTACTTAATCAGATAGAATAGAACACTTCAAGACTACAATACACAATGATATGAAGATGTGAACTATCTGTCTGTGGCAGAACACAAATAGCCCGTCATGTCTGATGCCTGTCCCTGCTCTTTGTGCACACAATATAGAACAATGCATATTATATGAAAATCTATATTTGGTGACTGCCACTTTAGTGAGTCATTTTGGGATATATTGCATAGGCGTCTGACGAGTAACATAACCATGGTGTTGCTTCCAAAAGTTTGTCATCCATAATTCTCAGTGTGAATACTTGAATGGGGCTGGAAGGAAGAGGGTCAAAAAGCCCTTCCATGAATTGCTTATATCAAAGGATTCTCTGCATGGATTCTTCTCAAGTTTCTTCTCTAATCCTATGCTCCTTGGCCTTTCTATCTCTTTGGCAAGTTTGATTCTCTCCAATCTGTCACCCATCAAACTCAAGATAACTCTTGATGTAACATCCACTAATGTTATTGGGCAAGATATCACCCTCCAAAGTGGTCATTTGGATTGCACCTCTTTGGACTGATCCTCCTATGGAAATTTTTTTTATCACAAATGGTGAGTGGCCTCTTTTTTGAAGCTTTTTGGCATGTTGTTTGAGTGTTTACACTAAAACATGGTCTCCTTCTTGTAAACCTTTATCTTTAACGTGTGTATAATAATAGGATTTCTACCTTCTTTTGGTAGCATAAATCTCTGATATGACTCTTGTTCATGTTTCTTGTATTTTCTCTACCAATTTCACATGCTTTGATAGCTTGTGACCTTTCCACTCATATATTTTGCTACTCTCAATGTAGGAATGAGAAATTCTATGAGTAACATAGCATTCTTCCCATATACCAAATTGAATGGTGTTGTCCCTGACAACTATCTTGTGTGCACCTATGTCAGCCAAAATTGCATGATCCAACTATTTTTTCCAATCAAAGTGCTTGTTATTCACTAGTTTCATGAGTACGGTATGTAGGATTTTGTTAGTACTCTCAGCTTGGTCATTTTCATGTAGATGATATGCAGCTGACTTCTTGTGCACTATTAGAAACTCTTCTAATAGGCATTCAATAACATCATTATAAAATCTTTTACCCCTATCACTAAATATCTTGATGGTTAATTCATACCTAGTGAAGATTTATCTGAATAGAAACTTAGCTCATGTTTGAGCATTGCAAAGTTTTGTAGTTCTAACCTCGGCCCCATTTTTTCAAATATGCTATTGCCACTATGATATTGTCTGCATGTGAGCCTTTTGTTGGGGGCCAATATGTCCAATAAAATCACTTTCCACTTAGAAAATCCTCTATTGGGCATCATAGGTCTAATTGGTATTCATCGTTACAAAAAGGGTATTTGGTTCTATGACATACATCACACGTTTCCACACAACTTCTTGCATCCATGTGCAAATTAGGTCACCATAAGCTAGCAAAAAGATATGCTTGGCTATTTGTTTAGGAGAAATTTTTGCCTAAAGAACCTTAGGTGGACCATTTCCAAATTGGAAAGTAATCGCTTTCATGTATGCACAAACACAAGAAGTTGTCCTTCCCTCTTTTATAGACTTGATTCCTTATGAGAGAATTTTCCAAGCATTCTTCTTCAAGTGATTTTTTTCTCATAGGATTAATACCTTTTGGAAGTATCCCCTCACGAAGATAAACTACAACCGGTCTACTCGATTCTAGGGCTACCATCACCAGATATAGAGTTGAATGTTGTGTGGTGTGGTAGGTCTTTCAACAAAAATAGTAGTTGGGGCAATAATGGTGAACATCTTTAGTAATGTGTGGTCAATGAACTCCTCATTACTTTAAGTTTTGTAGAATCTTAGTTTGGGTAAATGCCAACACAAAGAAGTAATGTGGGCTTGTATTATCATATCCCACTTTTCATCTTCTTCTACACAACAATACAAAATAGCTCATTTGCCTTTCCTATATGTACTTCCAATAATGATATGAAGATCTTTAGCTCTTGGAATCTCTTTTTTATTTGTAGGAAGCTAATGATGTAGCGGACCATATATAAGTGTTAAGGGCACATTTGGGCACACTTCCATTTATTAACTAAGGTTCATTTGGATGGTTGGGAAAAGGATGAGTGGAAAGAGCCTTTAAGGCCACACAAATTTGTATAAATATGGCTATTTCTAATGAGCAAACTCTCTCTTTTGCTTTTCGTCGCCAATATGGCTTCCGATGTTTTTCCTTGGAGTTAAATCTTGTCTTTGAACATTCTTGGAAGTTGTGCCCTAAGAGTGCGTGTGATTCTGTGTTTCACTTTTGTTTATAGCTATGGCGACGACGTATCTTTCTCCTCTCTTTCGCTGTTGCAGGGGAGGCACGTCTTCTCTGTAACACTTTGTAGCTCAGTGATGAGTAGCACCTCCTTTAATGTCAATCCGGGAAGACGTGAGGATGGTATGAAGACCTCGAGTAAGTGGAGACACAAGTGCGTGAGTGAGAAGCACACAAACATGCACACACATACACACACACGCGCACACACGGCAAGACAAAGAGTGAGAAGCAATGGAGTTCTTAGATTACTTTCAAAAAAGCTCTTACAAGTTCATTTCAATTACAATCCAACTTCAAAAATGAGCTCTCTAGCTCCTTTTATAGTTTTTGACTAGCTTTGGCCCTGTCCAGACCTAGTGTCCGGCCTAGTTAAAAAGTAGGTTCCAGGGCTTATTTGAGGGCTCAAACGAGATCTAAAAAATACGAAAATTGGCAGGTAGATACTTCTAAATCTCCTCAAGCTCAAGAACTCCTTGGCTTGCACAAAATGGAGCTACAAAAATATGAAATGGTATTTACAATGGTGTTCAGTGATTAAAATCACTATTTGTGTAGGGATTTTCTCTGTTGATTTGTCATACACCTCTTTGAGCTCCCTACTTGCTCTTTCTTCTTGTGTGCTCAACTCCTTGATGTCTGAAAAATTTAGATGGCCTATTTTCCAAATCTTCTTTGACTGCCATGTCTACTTGTGCTGTCCCTTCGCTCTGACTCTCTTCGTCTTGTGGCTCCTTTGGTTCCCCGACTGCTGCCAACACCCCCCCCACTCTCGCGTCTATCGCCCCTGACAGAACCTTGTCTAGAGGGTTTTTGAACATAATATTGGACGACATCGGAGGCTAGGTGGTGTTCTTCTAGTCGTAAGGCACGTGCTAGATCTGTGAGCAAATCATCCCAATTCACAGGTCCGGGAACGTCTGGATGAGGCACCCTCAATTGTTCTGAGTAAATAGTTCTCTCCACAGCAAATAATTGGAGGAGATGTGATGGTCTGGGTATAAAGATTTCGGAGTGATATTCCCAGAATCCTGTGATGAACATCTCCTCAAATGTCTGTTTAAAGCAGGCTGGGAGGTACTTGATTCTGGCGTGCCAAGCATATATTACTTCAATGGATGGGGTGGTACTCATATCGTACACCAGATCCTGGTTTCCTGTCATGAAGCCTGCTCCTGAGAAGTGGGGGTCCTTAATGTTCTTAAACGTCCTGAAAGTGATCAACATTAATTCAAATATTTTCATACATATCTGGGCCATCACATCGGGATTATTGCGTAGCCGAATGCTCCAGTGACGGATTGTAGAAATCATGTAGTTCACCGTGGGGGGTCCTCGTGGAGGTGCTAGATAAACGTAATTTAACCATTTTGCGCAGGCTTTGATGTCTCTGACGGCAATAGTGAATTCAGGCCATGTGCGTCGTCAAAGAACTGGAACGTAACAAGGATTATATTTAATAAACAACGGCATATTATTCCAGGTTCGGACCATTTCAGGATATGTTTCCAAAAGCCTGATCCTCCAGGTGGGTTGATGAATGGACCCACGCCTAGCACTTTCCAGTATATCATCTGGACCAAATTGTGTAGCAAATGTGGGAGGCTTGCCGCATTGTCGTTGAATCTCGGCATTGTAATCGGCCAAAAGTATGCATTACGGCACATATTGGTCATTATTGGTGCCGATCCATCTATGATGAGACATGCTTCTGAAATATTCTGACTTTATGACAGTTTCTTCTAGGTTCGCTAGTGATTGGATCTAAATGGCCACCCGTTCTTCGTGGGTGTTCGCTGTCTTTTCCAGTGTCTGAAGCCACTCGGGTGCTTCCACTTCCAAGGTGTCTAGTCCCTCTGAGGTTCGTTGCCCTCCTGGCATCGGCATAGGAACATACGGTTCTTCGTACGAATCATCTACCTCAATAGGGACCAACTCTTCTGGCTCTGGTTCTACTACTGGAGAGGGCTGCCTCTCATGTGTCAGTAACCTCTTTTGTAATTCTGCTACCTGCTCCGTTAAGGCCTTTACCTCGTCTGAGGTAGAGGTTGATGGGACACTCTTCGGTTGTTCTTCCTGTTCCTTAAGTCTGCTCCGTAGTGTGTCACGTTCTCTTTCCAAGTCATCATGGGCTTCTAGAAGATCTGCATAGCTTTCCAAAATGGTTTTCATCGTCTCCGAGGGAACTGCTTTGAACTGCTCTGGATCTATCTCGTGGGGAGAGCCTTCCATTGCCGCTTCCAGATTCTCTTCATTTTGTTTCTGCAGTCTCTTGTTCTCTTCAAGTGCTGTGGCCATATGTTTCCTGAGTAGCGCCAAGTTACGTCTGACTCGTAGGTTATCGGCCTGGTATACTTCGAGCAAGGCTTCTAGTTGTTTGACGCCTGATTCTTTGGATGGTTGGGGTGCCTCTAGTAGTGTTTGGTGAGCCTGCTCAAGCGTTGTATAATGTTGATTCACATCTGCATTTTCCTCTTCAAGAATTGTAAGTTGCCTTTGTAAGTTCTGGTGATTTTGTTGTCAGTTGTTGATACCGGCCGTCCAGAGCTCTGTACTCATTCTGAAGTTGATAGACACATTGATTTAAAGCTAGGAATATACTATGTACATTAAATGATGCGGGGAGGGGTGAAGGTGCAGGCGGAATGGGGGCGGGAAAGGGAGTTGTGAATGATGTGGATGCAAGTGGAGATGTGGGTGGAGGGGGTATGGGAGATGGAGGTGGCATGGGAGGAGGAAACGATGCAGTGGCAGGAGATGTTTCCATGGTGTCAGATGTTTGAGTGACCGTGTAGATGGGGATCGTGGGTGGGGTGGATGTGACGTTAGTGAAGAGAGTGGTGAAAGTGGGCATGGTGACTCCCCCGAATTGGATTCCCGGAGAGAGTGGAATTCCCATGACGATTGTGGTGGTAGTGGACGTGGTGGTGATAGTGTCATGTGGTGGAGTGAGTTGTGTAGTGAGAGGTGGGGAGGGTGGTGATAGTGGTGCTTCCTGATGTTTGTCTGCTTGCGTTGTATCTCTTGGTGCTGATACATTGATATGAATTTGTTTCCCGGATCTCATGGGACGGGCGGGAATTCCTTTCTCAAATCGGTGAATGTAGGCCATTGCCTCATGAATGGCCTCATCCAATCCTACTGCATCTGCATGTAGGTTGATGGACTCGATGAACAGATCATCCACACCTTCCTCTGCCAGCAATTGGTTCATGATTTTCTTGCCTGCTTCAAGTGACATTTTATGCTGTTCTTGAACTAGCTGCATGGTTCGATATAGTCTTTTTATTTGTGCCGAATACGCGGGGGCACTTGCTAACTCTGAAAGTTCATCATACTCTTGTTCTTCGTAGGTTTCTTCCCCTTGTTCGGTCTCTTGTTCATCGACGTCGACTTCTACAACTTGCGGTTGGGTGGGGGCTGGCATTGTGGTATGGGTTTGTGGTTCCTGAGCTCGCTCTGTTTCCGTTTCGAGATTAGAGTCATAGATTAGTCTAGCCACTTCTTCATCAGTGAGATCATTGAGAGTAAAGCCCTGTGGGAATTCCAAGTCCGATGGGACGGGTGGAAACACCAGATTGGGTCCCTCTGTACTTGGTCTTGGTAGCCGAATGGTGAATGTTCTAATGCGTCGTGTCTGGGGAGGGGTAATCTCTGGTGTAGTGGTGGCTCCCCTTGGTTGAGCGCAGGGTAATTGGACTCACCCTCTCATCTTCTTTGATGGAGGACCTGCCGCTAATAGCCTTCTCTGGAATTCCTGGGCCCGGGACCATACGAGTGCCCGCTGAATAGGCACGTCATAGGCTAGACATCGATAGATTATCTTGGTCAAAGCACAACATCCGTGGAGCACATTTTTCTGCTTCTTGTTCCACCGTTGATGGGCTAGGTGAATCTGATCTATGATCCAATGTGGTACGTTGATAGGGAGGTTTTCTGTCTCTGCTAAATACAAGCTAAACCATATCTTCTTAGGGGGCATGGTGAATCTTTCCTGTGCGGGGAAAGCAAAATGCTGCATGACGGTCCGTAGGTGAAGAGCGATGGTCGGTGTCATTGCTACCATGTCCTTCAGCTTATTGAGATCTTTATGTTTCATTCTGCCTGGAACCATTGTTTCCTTTTCAGTAGGAATGTGCATACCATACATGCCCAATGCTTCTTGTACCAGATTGAGGGTCAGTTTGAATCTTTTAAGTTCGTGACCCGGCAATAGTGAGGGTAACACAAAAGTGCTGTCGCCTCCCTTGGCCCTGCTAGGAGTGATGGTACTGATAAGATAAGAGCAACGTAAGAAATCTGGCTTCGGTAAGTGGGCTCTGAAATAACTGTCCAGACCAGCTTTGGTCCATACTGAACGCATGACTTCGGCATTCTGATAGCTCTCAAATTTGCGCATGAAAAAATGGTAGCGTCCCCATTTACCATTAAACTCCAATTCAGCTTCCCAAAAATAGGTTCCATCACCCAATGGTCCTGCAACATCACTGAACCAATGAGCGTGTTTGCCCACTTGAGAGGTGTGCCCCTAGGGAGGATCCTGAACTGGGAGTACATGCACAGCTTGAAGTTCTTGCGGTCTTTCAGTGAGATGTGGTTCGAGGAGGAGTGTTTCTATATCCACAATCTGTGCGCTGGATCCGGCGTGAGAACTGGCACCTCCGGCTTCTGCCATGGCCTTGCTTGCTTGTTGGTTCTGTGAGAATATAGAACCAGGTGTTAACATCGTAATGGACAGAATAAATCCGTTGTTGTCCCCGTTACAACATTAACGTGAGGTAGATGATGAGTCAGTGGTTAGTAAGTGCACGATGACAGTGTGTGTAGTTAATGCCTGGATAGTCCTAGGAGCTAGATGGAAAGATGCACTGTCTGACTAATGCAGTTAGTAAGCGGAGATGAATTCACAGATTGGGGTCGGGGGGTTTATTACAAGTCTTAGGTTGCCAAACACCATGAATGGCTTTTGGTCTTGGTTTTGTGGAGATTCGGGAGGGTTGCATGAGTAATTCTGCCGGGAGTTGTTGTGTCATTGGGACCCATTTACGAGTGAGTCTGTGTGTGCTTCTAGGTGGTAGTGTGTTCGAGTGTATCAGACAAGAGTGGGTGGCGGCTGCTTGAGCGAGTGAACCCTGTCGTGTATGATGTGAATTGTGTGGGGATAGTTGAGCCCGCAAGCAAGCCTTAGGCACCCAAATTTGTCTTGATTGTGGGTCAGCCTTCATCGACTTCTTGGGTACCCAAATGGATTTCACTTTCTCAACAGAGATTTTAGGAGTCCTCTTATTAGCATCAAGTCGTTGATTACTAATAGGAAGTTGAGCCCGTTGTTGCGACTTAGTTACGGTCGGCAGCTCGTCTTTTCGCACCCACATTTGTTTCATCGGTTGAGTTGTTCTGCTTCGCGCGTTCTTTTGGTCTCTCGCCTGGAGAGTCTCCAGTGATTGATCTGCCCTTAGTTGCTGCCTCCTTCTGGCCTTTGAAAAAGAAGGGAGTTCCATTGTGGTTCTGACTCCTTTTTTGAGATCTTCGTTCTTCTGTATCACATAGCCTTGGACAAGAACAGCATGGTCAACTTCATGTGTACCCCTGGAGGGACTAGGAGTCTGTGCCTTTCCTAGTTCCTTGAGTGCTCCATTATTTAACTCAATTGTAATTCTAGTTTGATTCACCCATACCTGAAGAAGTCCACTTCTTAGGTTTAAGTTGACTGCTTGGCCATAGATCCAGTCTTGACCCAAGACAAGGGGTTCAGTGAGGTCCTCATCTTGACATACTAGTACTTTAACTGTCATTGCCTCATCATGAATATATAGGGGAAGTTCCACCTCGCCCATGCAAGGGGTTTCCACGCCTCCCAATCCTATGAGATATGCTTCCACAGGATTGACAGTTAATTGCAACTCTTGACAGTAAGACAATTTAACAGCACTAGTGGCTGCACCTGAGTCAATCAAGGCTCTTACAGTCTTTGCACCTTTTCCTTGTCCTATATCTAAGGTTATGAAAGGACGTCAATCAGTTATCCTCTATGACCTAATACCTGAAACTTCACACATAGCCACGTCATATCCTTGATCTGCATATGCATCTTGCCTAGGGTGCTCTCTACCTTGTCTTCTTAATTTCATTCTCCGTATGCGCTCTAGGGCTTCTGCTTGAGCTTCTTCTCGAATTCGCTTTTCTTCCTCTTTGTGTTTCTTAGCAGTATTAAGTCGACTTAGCATTTCCTCTGTGAGAGGTTCCTGATACAACTTGACTCTGCATCCGCTGATATAACTTGGGAGAACATCGCCTTCTAATGTGGCTAGTTGCACTGCTCCACTTGTTGAGATTCTGTTAATGATCATAGGTCCGTAGCCTCTCTTCTCCAGTTTCCTTGCATGTTGCTTCAATGTGTAGACTAAAACTAAGTCGCCTGCCTTTAAACCTTTATCCTTAACGTGGGCATCAAAATACGCCTTTTGTCGTTTCTTAGCTGCATATATCCCTGCAGCTGACCTTAGTCTTGTTTCTCCTAATCGTTCAAGGTCAAAAAGTCTAGAGGAGAGTTCATGACCCGTCCATTCGTGCTCTTGTGCTACCTTCAATGTAGGTATCAAGAAGTCCAATGGTAACACTGCATTTTGGCCAAACACCATCTGAAAGGGGGTGGCTTGGAGTAACGTTTTGTAGGCTACTCGGTATGCCCAAACAGCATGGTGTAGCTGTTTGTCCCAATTAGAGCGTTTATTATTCACGAGCTTGGTCAACACATTGCACAAAATCTTGTTTGTGCTTTCGGCTTTCCCATTAGCTTGTGGGTGGTAGGGGGCAGACTTCTTATGAACTACCAAGAATTCTTGGAGCAGATTTTCAATTACTTCATTCAAGAAGTGAGTGCCTCTATCACTTACTAGCTCTATAGGTAGCCCGTATCTAGTGAACACATTCTCAAATAAAAACTTAGCTGTTGTTTGAGCATCGTTCTTCGTTGTGGCTTTTACCTCTACCCACTTTGTTAGATAGTCTGTCGCAACAATGACATATTCTGCATGGGAACCCTTAGCTGGGGGATTAATAGGACCTACGAAGTCTATTCCCCACTTAGAGAATGCACGTCCATCCATCATAGGTTTTAGTGGCATCTCATCTTTACGTATAGGATATTGAGTTCTCTGACAGATATCACATCGTTTCACATAGGTATGTGCATCCATGTGAAGGGTCAGCCACCAGAAGCCCGCAAATAGTATTGCCTTGACCACCCGATCTGGTCCAAAGTGTCCTCCTGCTACACCTTGGTGAGCAGTGTCTAAGATCTTGAGATACTCACTTTCATGGACACATAGTCTCAAGTAACCATCTTTACCACGTTTGTATAGATTATCGCCAATGAGAGAGTAATCCTGGGCTTCTTGTTCTAAACTCCTTTTCCTAGCCAGAGTCATGTTTGGAGGGAATGTTTTCGTCCTCAGGAAGGATACTAGTGGTTCACTCCAATCTGGCACTATGGAAACTTGATAAAGAGTAGCATGTTCCACCGGTGGTTTAGTGCAGCAGATTGGGCATTCCTTGCACAACCTTTGGACATCAGCTTCCATAGTTGGCCAATGTACTTCTAGTCTCCTTAGTGTTTGTAGGGTTCGTTGCTTTGAATAGTGTTGCTCTAATGCACCTACATGTGCTAATTGCAACCATTTTGCGTA
Organism: Ceratopteris richardii; assembly: GCA_020310875.1. Lineage (NCBI taxonomy): Eukaryota > Viridiplantae > Streptophyta > Polypodiopsida > Polypodiales > Pteridaceae > Ceratopteris > Ceratopteris richardii. The sequence continues at coordinate 10,067,333 of CM035413.1, read as the reverse complement.
CTCATCCTCTTCCACACAACATGCCAAGATCCCTTGATTTGTGTGCTTGTACATACTTCCAACCATGATGTGATACTTTTGGGCTTTTACGACCTCTCTATCCTGTGTGGCTATTATTGGGTGGTTAGGTCCGTATGTCAATACTGGCACTAATGGCTTAGCCCACTGCGGTACCACTTCCAAGTTAAACAAGTAAGCATCAGGAAGGTCATCTGATACTCCTTGTGGGGCTTCTCTAGATGTGAGCCTAGAAAGATGATCAGCTCTCAAATGAGTCCTCCCTTTCCTTACCACAACCTCGAAATCATATTCCATTAGTAAGAGAAACCATCTTACCAACCTTCCTGTATTGCATGGCTTGTTCATTAGATATAACAATGCTTGGTGGTCAGTAAAAAATTTAAACTTATTTGCAAGCAGATAATGTCTAAACTTTTTGACCGCATACACCATGCCTAAGCCTTCTCTCTCAGTAGTGGTGTAATTTCGCTCAGCTGCATTCAATTGTCTACTAGCATAGGCAATTGGAAGATCCATATTACCTTCACCCGTAGGTTGTGCGAGTACACATCCAATAGCATAATTGGATGCATCCACGTGAACATGGAATGGCTTGTTCCAATCTGGTGTGGTTAAGATTGGTGCTGAACATAATCGCCATTTAAGCTCATTGAAGGAATTCTCACATTCCTCAGTCCATTCAAAGTCTGTCAGAAGTCCGTACATGGGCTTTGCAATGATAGCATACATGTGAATGAACCTGCGGTAGTAACCACAATGTCCCATGAAAGCTTGTACTTCCTTGACATTCCTTGGCCTTGGAAGCTCGGCTATGGCTCTCACTTTCTCTTCATCAGTGGATATGCCATTCTTTGACACTATGTGTCCTAGAATCTTGCCTTTCCTGACCATAAAAACGCACTTTTCTGGGTTCAGGCAGACTTGATATTCTCTACATTTGTCAAAGATTTGTCTGAGTTCAGGAATATGGGTTTGTCTAATGTTGGAATGAGCACAGAGATCATCAACATAGACTTCTAAATTCTTCCTCAGGAACTCCTTAAATACATGGCACATTAGTCTCTAGAAGGTAGCTGGTGCATTGGTAAGCCCAAATGGCATTACTCTAAAGGCAAAAATGCCCCATTCTGTGGCAAAGGCTGTCTTATGCTGATCCTCTGGAGCTATGGCTACTTGATTGTAGCCCGAAAATCCATCAAGGAAGCTGTACACTTCCTTGCCCGCTACTCTTTCTAAGAGATGTTCTGTGATGGGAAGCGGATAGTTATCTCGGATTGTGGATGCATTGACCTTCTTTAAGTTAATGCACACACGTAATTTACCATTCTTTTTGGGCACCACTACGATGGGGGATACCCACTCAGTGTGCTCAATTTCATAGATAAATCCGGCTTCAACCAGCCTATCTATCTCTTCTTTGATCTTGGCAGCATAATTATCATTATATGTATATGGCTTTTGCTTAGAGGGTTTGGCATCTGAGGTCATGGGGATAGTGTGTGAACATATGTCAGGGTCTACACCCTTCAAATCCTTGTAACTCCAAGCGAATACATCTCTGTATTCTCTTAGCAAGGCTATTAACGCATGCTCTTCTTCCTCTGTTAGGTCATGACCTATGTATGTGCATCTCTCCTCTCCTTCTTCTAGGGCCACTACTATTTTCTTGGTGGTTTCTTTGTTATCATAGGCCTCTCCTGATTGTGCCTCTCGTTTAGGCATTCTTATCATAACTCTCCTGTCGTCTATCTCATACTTCTTAAAATTTTCCGGGACCTCAAACAAAGATTCTTCCTCTTCTGGTGTGACTGCTCTCTTCTTTCTTTTCTTCCCTTCTTCCTTTGGGGTCACATGTGTGGCTAGCCGCATATCATTTGTAAGCTCTCCGTGCCTTTGGGGTTGAAATTCTACTTCATAGAAATATTCTTCATCTGATGCAAAAGGTGGGTCCATAATGATTGACTCTAGATCGGAGTCACTTGCATCCTCAAATGCATCAGGGCTAGGTTCACATTCTTCTAGAACTGCCTCTCCCATGATTGGCTCTATGGAGAAGACTGAAATGTCATAGCCATCCTCATCACAGTGAGGTGTCCATTGTTCCTCATTGATGGCTACATCCATTGTTGCTAGGATTTCTGCCCAGCCGTGGGGTTCAAATTCTTCGTCAGGAAAGACTACAGGTGCATAGGCTGGGTCTTGAATGGGTCTATGTGTTTCGTTTGCACCTATTTCTCTGGCCTTTTCTCTCTTCTCTTCCTCTACTGCTACTTTGCACATCCATAAGTGAGTGTCTTCATGCATCCATGAGGATCCTGATCTTATGGAATGCACCGATTCCGTATCATCTTTGGCTCTATGGATGGGGTTCCATTGGATGGGAGGGACATCTCTATGAGAGTAATCCTTGAGATTGACTTTGGTCGTAACACCTAAGTGCTGCAGGTACAAAGAATTGGTTCCCCAATCCTGTACCACTTGCAACTGTCGCATAAAGGGTCGTCCCAAGATCATTTCATAGGCATGGTTCTTGCTAAATTCACATATGGCAAAGGTATGCTCGAACTCGACACCACAGGTGGTGAGAGTTATTCCTTCTAGTAATCCTAAGGGTCTCTCAATATGACCATCGGCCATCTGCAATTTCATTCTCGTTGGCCTGAGTGCTGGCTTGCCCCAACGCTTCCATAGGGAAGTGGTGGCAATTGCAACTCCTGCACCTGAGTCCAAAATTGCCTTGGTGGTGTACTCTTGGTAGGTAATGGGAAGATAGGTGTTCCCTTCTTCACCTTCACACATATCTCCTATCTTATCCAAGGGTATCTCTGGCACTGTCCTATGTGATCCTACCTGGGAACGAGGTTTTGCTATCTCGGGCACTTGATTGGCTACATGTTTCCACACTTCTGGTCTAACCTTAAGCAGCTCTTCCAAAGTGAGATTGCACTGCACTTTGGTGTTCTTCACTACCTCTGTGTTCCTAGGTATGACTGAGTCCTCATTTCGTACCATGATCGTAGGTGCTCTCATACAGGTGGACGTTGCTTCCCATGGGCCTGTGAAATGGGGAAGTTCTTGTAGAGAATTAGACTCGAAGTCTAATCTTTCTTGAGATTGGGCACTCTCCTGCTCTCCATAAATGGAAGGAAGGTCTTGTGGGAATTGATCGTGTGTGTCATCCACCAGTTCAATGGGAGGAGGAAATTCACCCTCTTTAGCCCATTTCGCTTCTTGAATCTCTCGCAAGAATTCTGGTGTGTATTGATTCATAGAAGAAGAGGTGTCTGGCTCCGTAGAGTTAGGCACGTAGGCCTCAGGCACATAGGCTTTCTGGGTAGGAAGACCTTCTCTTTCACTAGCCTTGTCATGGTGTTGAGGGGCGAGTTCCTTTTGTGATTGTGCCATTAAATCCTCTATTCTTTCTAGGGAGGAGGGGTTGTCTGGTTCAGTGGAATTGGGCACGTAAGCTTTTGATGGGGGATGGGTCATGTTTTTGCTTGCTTTATCTCTTTCTTGATTTTTTTCTTCCTTTGCAGATCTTGCAATTATGCCCTCTAACTTCTCTAGAAGTCCATCCAAGTGTGATTGCGTCTTGGCTGAGCCCGAGTAATTGAAAAGGCGACTGGCTTCAAACATAGTCTGAGCCAATGCGACCATTTTCGCGCAAAGCTTGGTTCTTTCTATCTCTAGGTCAGCTCTAGGGTAACACTTGTCATGATCCGTTACATTTGGCCCTTCTTGGATTCTGGCCTGATATGCTTTAAGCATCATGTCTATGTCTTCAGGAGGGGGATCAGCTAATACTGATCCTACTCTAGGGGGTGGTGAAATCGTATGAGGTGGGTTGGAAGGTAGCGGGTCAGATGGCGATGGGAATGGTGGTGGTGGGATAGTGTGAGAGGGAGTTTGAGATGTGAGTTCAGTTATCTTGGCTTTGGTTTCTCTTATGCTTTCCTCAAGTTCACTCATCTTTTTAGCCCATTGTCTTTTCATTCTTTCCCGACTATCTTTCCACGCTCTAGTCCTTTTCTTTGTCATGCTCTCGGTTTCACTAGCCTCTAGGTTCTTATCCTGGTTTACCCCTTGGTTCTGCTGCAATGCCTGAGCTCTAGTCACTACCTGTACTGGTGCGGTGGATGTCACACTTCCTGTGGAGTCTACTACCAACCCAATAACGTTAATAGGAGTGATTTTTGGCATATTATTAGGATTCTTAGGGCAATCTCGTAAGAGATGCTCCTTTCCACACTCTTGACAATAGCCCTGGATCGTTACTGACTGGGGTTGTGTAGGTGGAGGCAAGGGACAGTCACGAATGAGATGATCTCCTTGACATCTGTAGCATGGTCCTCTAGGGAATGGGGTTCTTACTTGTCTAGGTTGGGGTCTAGGGTTGGGGTTTGCATACATGACGTTTGTGTAATCTGACTCCCAACTAGGTTCATTTGGCTCTTCACTATAGTAAGACTCACCATGTTCAGGAGATTGCATATAGTAAGCCTGGGGACTATCAACATGTGTAGAATCGAAGCTATGGTCACTGGGATCACTTTCTGAAAGCAATGGCGTTACGGGGACTATAGCTCTATTCAGGTTTTCTTCTGCAGCTGCATACTTTACAGGGATCAAGTTGGATGGAGCTGGAGGTTGTTGGGCTAACACAGGCTGAGGCCTTTGCTGGGCTTGGTATTGTGTTTGGTAGGTTTGTTGAGGCCTAGCATACTGTTGTGGTGGGTATTGGTTCTGGTATTTGCCTTGTTGAGGGTATGGCTGAGGGTAGGTTTGCCTAACTGCTTGCTTGTTGTATGGGCAGTCTTGTGCTGTGTGATTTGTGTACCTCCGTTCTATGGTGCAGTACTGGCTACTAGGATTTACTTGGGGTTGGGCCATAATGGGACATACATTCGCCATGTGGTCGCCACCACAAGTGTAGCATCTTTTCACAGGGGAAAACCTTGGGATCTGTTTACTAGTGACACCTAATTTCTGAGCTACTTTCTCTGCAAGTTCCTCAATTGATGTGGATTGCGTGGAAGAGAGGCTAGAGGCACTATCTGAATCTTTGTATATCTTGGAAAGCTCTAACTCCTCCCCTAGGTTATCCTCGATGTCAATGCACATGCGTACACACTCTTCTATGGTCCTAGGGTCCTTCAAGTACACATAGGATCTTAACTTTGTACTCAGCAATCCATCCAAGAATAAAGCCACTTGCTTAGCTAGTGTGGGTAGCTCCGAAATAGGGCATCTTTCAAGATATTGCCTAAATCTTCGTCCTGCAAGTCTCACGGTCTCTTGAGGGGTTTGCTTGAAGCTGTGAATCAGTGAGGAGGTATTATGTCTTATGCCACTCTTAGAGAATTCAATAATGAAAGCCTCTAGGAGTTGGTCTATGCTCCTGAACTGTCTCTCGTTTAGTGGCTGAAACCATGTCAGGGCAGTGTTCCTAAGGGTTAGACCAAAGGCATTGTACTACGTGAATAGATCCTCCACTTGTTCAGCTCTCAGGACTTGTCTAAACTCAGCCACATGATCGTATGGATCTCCAGTGCCATCGAAGTAGTTCTTCATGGACTTAACTAGCTGCGTTGGTCTCAAAGTCCTTGTGTGCTCTCTAGGTCGTGTTAGAGGGAACTCATCCTCGTTTCTTTGATTCCTGTGAGCTCTAAGTACCTCAGGCTCTACTCTATTTGTTTGCGTCCTCGTTCTTTCTCTGCCCCCTGGGTTAGCAAAGCTTACTTCTGGCCTATCTCTACTTCTGTCTCTTTGAGTTCCATGAGCTTGAGATTTTCCCGCTCCAGGGTGACCGTAGGACACATTTGATCTTGGTTGGGGGAAAATAATTTCACCTTTCCAAGTGTAAGCATGCCTATCATTTTCTGTCACCACGAAGATCCTCTCTGAGGCGTGATCTAAGTAGGTCACTCTACCTGGGCTATCAGGATCCTTAAACTCATAGATCATAATTGTTCCAATATCAAATGGCCGATCAGATTTATATCTCCAAAAGGCTTCTTCAGTTTCTCGGTTCAGAAGAAGATCTATGCTCTTGTTATCTTGGGGAATCCACTCTGGTGTGATGATCCTTGTAAGAACAGATTTCCCTCGAGGGGTCCTTGGTTCTACACCCATGTTTCCTTGCTCTAGGTCATCTAAGTCCGATTCTGGGACTACATTCCCAAATTCATCAGTCCTATCGGGATAACTGGTGACTACATATATTGTCCCTTCCTTGTCTAAGTACGCTCCGTTTTCGAACTTGACAGCTGGGCGCTCTAGTCCAATGGATTGATCAGGATTCTTAATCTGTACCACAGATCTTCCTAGGCCGTCCTCATAGATGCTGGCATCTAATCGGTTGGTCCTAAGGTATTCCAATTGCGTTTTGTAAGAGCCTTCTACTCTGTGCAAGTATGGCACTCCTGAACTTCCCGTAGGTCTATCCATGCCTTGAGACATCTCTGATTCACTGGTATCAGAGCTAGGGTAATGCGAGTGGTGACTCAACTGCTGGGCCCAAGACCTCGCAGTATGATTGACACTAGCCTTTGAAGACCTAAGGCTTTGTCTATCCCTCACTAGATGTCGCCCTGATCTAAGGTTCATATGCCTAACTGATTAACCCAATTTTTCCCGATACAACCACGTTTCTGAGTCCTTTGTATCAATTACTTAAACCCCTTTTTAAGTTGATTATTGTGTTTATACTCTTGTCTGATATCACGTCGTTAGGAATACTTGAGTTTAATTTCGCACTGTAGTTTGGTCATTTCACGTTAGGTTCTTTTCCTTTAAGGTTGTCGTTCACACACACAGGTTATCTCTTGACTTGAACTTGATTTCTTAGATAGTCTTTGATTTATCTCATGCCTATCGTTGCCTGGAATTACTTCTAACACTACCCACACTTAACCTAAACTAAGAATTGACAGAGGGTGTTGCGGGTTTTCCAACCTTGAGTTCCTTTCCTTGAGTTCCTTTCCTTGAGTTGTTGCCCTGGTGTGCCCAGGATGCGTGTTCCCAAGCGTGCACTTACTCTTGCTTTGCGTACCCTTCGATGCTCTCAAAGGACCTATAAAAGGCCCAAGATTAGCTCAAGACTTAAATTCAAAAGACAACCCCAAGCACTTCCATTCATGTAACTCAAACACCAATTAGTCCTTTGGTTTTATGGAAAATAATTCTAGGGATCCCTGAATTTTGTTCCCCCTGGGTATGGTCACTTCAAAATACCCTATCTGAAAATCAATGCATTATTCTTATAAAAAACAGTTGAGGGCGTGTAGTATATGCCACGAGCTTTCTGACAAGCCCTAGAGCTCAAAAAATGGATTTTGTATGAAAAAGTTATGACCGTTTAGGGTTTTGGAGTTAAACAAGATTCAAAACAGGCTAACAGGTAAACAGGAATTCTCGAGTTGCTTGTGGAACGGCCTCGCGATGCAATTCTACACCCTAGTGTTTGCCCCACACTTAGCCAAAATTAAGACCAATATTTTTTTCCCAAAAAATTTGACCTAATTTGCCCTTCTAACGTGTTCGCAAAGTCTGTCGGTCGCGATTGACAGGTCAGTCGCGATCGACGTGTCGATCGCGATTGACAGGTCCGTCGTGGCTGTCAGTCGCGATTGATGTGTCAATCGCAATTGACAGGTGTCTCGAAAAGTCAATCAGTCGTGGTCAAAGGGTCGTTGACTCTGTCAGTCGCGATTGATGAGTCGATCGCGATTGACAGGTCGGTCGCGAGGGTCTGTCCGTCGTGGTCAAACAGTCGTTGACTGTGTCGGTCGCGATTGACAGGTCCGTCGTGGGCTGTCAGTCGCGATTGACAGGTCGATCGCGATTGATGGCTCGATCGTGATTGACACGTGTCACGCGTATAGTCTGTCCGTCGTGGTCAATCGGTCATTGACTGAGTCGGTCGTGATTGACAGGTCCGTCGTGGGCTGTCAGTCCGGATTGACAGGTCGATCGCGATTGATGGCTCGATCGCGATTGACACGTGTCACGCGTATGGTCCGTCAGTCGTGGTCAATCGGTCGTTGACTGAGTCGGTCGTTGACCCTATCGGTCGTTGACCCTGTCGGTCGCGATCGAGGTGTCCGTCGCGATTGACAGAGCCGTCGGCAATTGTCCGTCGTGGTTTGTCGGTCGCGATTGACAAAGCAATCGCGATTGACAGAAATCTGTGGAATTTCAAAAAACTAAACACATTTTTGGGAAGCTCTAGGCCTGTAGGTCATGGATATGCACTTTTTTTAGCAAATAGAGCAACTTTTCTGTCGGTCACGATTGACAGAACCCGGCGACATAGAGACAGGACCGAACAGTTCCGTACCTGCGCAGAATGTTGGGGATGGTGATACAGCAAGAACCTGCAGAATGCTCAAAAAACATGCAAGAAATGACACACGCAATACCGCTCTCTCGCTCTCTCTCACAAGTGAAATGAGGTAAATGAAAGGGGGAAGGAGATATAGTCAAAAAACTGAAATTTTTTGCGATGATGGAGATGGAGGTGGGAGATGGTGATGATGATGATGGTGATGAAGATGGTGTAGAAAAAACAAGAAAATGGATGAAAGTGAAGAAATTACCTACAACTCCAATGCGTCAACTCTACGTCTTACCATCACACACTCGTCCTCAAAGCTCGATCCCCGGCAACGGCGCCAAAATTTGGTGTAGCTCAGTGATGAGTAGCACCTCCTTTAATGTCAATCCGGGAAGACGTGAGGATGGTATGAAGACCTCGAGTAAGTGGAGACACAAGTGCGTGAGTGAGAAGCACACAAACATGCACACACATACACACACACGTGCACACACGGCAAGACAAAGAGTGAGAAGCAATGGAGTTCTTAGATTACTTTCAAAAAAGCTCTTACAAGTTCATTTCAATTACAATCCAACCTCAAAAATGAGCTCTCTAGCTCCTTTTATAGTTTTTGACTAGCTTTGGCCCTGTCCAGACCTAGTGTCCGGCCTAGTTAAAAAGTAGGTTCCAGGGCTTATTTGAGGGCTCAAACGAGATCAAAAAAATACGAAAATTGGAGGTAGATACTTCTAAAGCTCCTCAAGCTCAAGAACTCCTTGGCTTACACAAAATGGAGCTACAAAAATATGAAATGGTATTTACAATGGTGTTCAGTGATTAAAATCACTATTTGTGTAGGGATTTTCTCTGTTGATTTGTCATACACCTCTTTGAGCTCCCTACTTGCTCTTTCTTCTTGTGTGCTCAACTCCTTGATGTCTGAAAAATTTAGATGGCCTATTTTCCAAATCTTCTTTGACTGCCATGTCTACTTGTGCTGTCCCTTCGCTCTGACTCTCTTCGTCTATGGAATTGACTCCGATAAATTAATATCGTCCATATATACCATCGCTACTTGTTGACCTCCCAGCACGTTCTGTGCACACGTTTGTTATGGATGGATGATCAATACATTATAAACCACATAAATTTTGCAGTACAAAAATAGCAGTAGCATGATTACTATAGCAGGCTCTTAGTGCTATTATTTCCAAACTGTTCAGTAACAATTTTTGAAACTGCATTGTCCGGTGATATGTTTGTAGTCGACTGCTTTTCTGATGTCTCCAGTACAGCATATCATTCACGTTCAAGTTATGAAAGAGCGGAATCAGTTCGATCATCGTATGTTTGCGCATTAACACAATAATTTTGGGATTCGCTCGTACAATTGTACGTTACTACGTATTGAGGTCCTTCATTTTAGTGTTATGCTACGCATTTATCTTTTGTACACATATGCATTGGTTGGGCACATTCTGTCTTGATATTCACTACCTTTATTCTTATGGTGTGGAACACCCAATGGGAGTAACATGGATAGTGTTAATGTTTTCGTGAAATGGTTTATTTCATTACCTTTGCGCTCTTTTGCTCTTTGATCGTTTTGTAGACCGAACTTGATGACCACCATGGATTGAAGAAAAGACAAGCCAAAGACAACGCATTTTGGAGACATAAGAGGCCTTACACATTTTTCTTTGATGAACTCTATGATGTACACTCATTGATTTATGGAATTATGTAAATGACCTATCCTTGCACTTCATGGTCATGCATATAAGAGGGCAAGATCAAGAGTCGTGTGAGTGGTATTTGTGAACCTTGGATTAAGTTCTAGGCACTTCACTTTTCCTCTTACATTGCTCTTGGTTTTGGACATGTTATGAGCCTTATTTGCATTCCATACCATGGTCTAACCATGCACTTTGGTTTGCAAGTATTGATCATAAGGGTAGAGCATAATTGTGTGTGCACATATAACTTTGGATTTAGAGGTTGCTATTTCAATGGTTACGTACATGGCGTTGGACTATTCTATTCCAAGAACGGTGCTACCACTTTAGCATTATAAAAATGTACATGGAGATTGTATGTGGGTTGGGTTCTTATTTTTATGGATATGTGTTGGCCTTGATGTGAGGGCTTGACTTGATGTATTTGATCTTGGTGAGTGTGATGGAATCGGTGTTCTCGGGCATGAGTGATGTGGAGGCTCGCGGATTGAAACACTCTTCAAGATTGAGGTAGTCCTTTGGTTGTATGACATGATGTATAAAGGTTCCCAGCCTATAAATGGTTCCCATGTAATTTTCATCTTGTGAGGGGATTATGACTTATCAAGGGATGTGGAAGTTCAAGTCCACCGTGCGTGCCAGTGTTAAGGGCACATTTGGGCACACTTTCATTTATTAACTAAGGTTCATTTGGATGGTTGGGAAAAGGATGAGTGGAAAGAGCCTTTAAGGCCACACAAATTTGTATAAATATGGCTATTTCTAATGAGCAAACTCTCTCTCTTGCTTTTCGTCGCCAATATGGCTTCCGATGTTTTTCTTTGGAGTTCAATCTTGTCTTTGAACGTTCTTGGAAGTTGTGCCCTAAGAGTGCGTGTGATTCTGTGTTTCACTTTTGTTTATAGCTATGGTGACGACATATCTTTCTCCTCTCTTTCGCTGTTGCAGGGGAGGCACGACTTCTCTGTAACAATAAGTAAAGGAACATAGGGTTTCTTCCACTTATGTATCAGCTCTAGGTTGAACAAATAGGCATTTGGTAACCCATATGGTACCCCATTGGGTGGCTCCCCATTCTTCAACTAAGAAAGGTGATCCCTACACACATGAGTATTAATTTTATTTACTATGACCCCAAAGTCAAATTAGGAGAAACCATCTTATTAATGTTCCTATGTTGCAAGGTTTATTAACTATGTAAAGAAGGGTCTGATGATCGAAAAAAACTTATCTTCTAGCAAATAATGTTTAAATTTTTTGACTGCATACATCATTAATAAACCTTCTTGGATGTGTCTGGTGTAATCTCACTCTATGCTATTGTGTTTTTGGCTAGCATAAGCAATAGGGAAATCAAGCCTACTTTAATTAGCAAACTACATTATATATCAACCTATTGAATATTTTGATACATCAACATGCACATGGAAGATTTTATTTGAGTCGGACACTTTCAGTATGTGAGCTATGATAAGTGCATGTTTTAACTCTTCAAAGGATTTGTCACAATCTTCAATCCATTTGAATTTATTTATCAAATAATAAAGTGGTCTAACTATAATGGCATACATATCTACAAACAATGGCCCATGAAAGCTTGGAATCCCTTGATATTTCTACACTTTGGAATATTAACTATAGCTTTGATCTTGTCTTCATCTATAGAAACTCCATTATTTGAGACAATATATCCGATGGTCTTTCCTTGTCTCACCATGAAGACACATTCCTCGAGATTCAAAGAGACTCTGTATTATCTACATATAGCAAACAATTTCTTTGAGCTTAGGAATATGATTAGGTCTTACTATAGAGCATGCAAGTAGGTCATCCACATAAACCTCCAAAGATTTTCTAAGAAACTCTCTGGAGACAGGACACATTTATTGATATATTTATCTAATTAGTCACACACACTAGGACTACGAGGGAACTTTTTTTCCCTCTTTAGGAGGTTTTTTCACTCTGGCTTGTATATATATGCCTATAACCCTAACGGGTCACTTATCTTTGTACATTCTCTTGGCAATATATTTAGTATCATGTGTTGTGCTCCAAGCTTCTTCTTCTTCCTTGTGCTATTCATGTGCTTCCATAGACCTCAAAATCCAACAATTGGTATCAGAGCTGGTCACCACTTCATCTAGGGCATAGTCGACACCCCTTCGATCACAGTCTCAGAATCACACAAAAATTGGTGAGCATACTCAGGGCCTCCAAATGCACTATCATATGCCAAAGATATATACAATTTTTGGTTCACTAGTCTAAGCTCCTCAAAGTCTACTACATGTTTAGCAGAACTCAATAAGGTAATATTGTTCAACCTTTTGAGATACAATCATTTTTCTACATCAGGGTATTTAAGTCATTGGCCATGGTTGAAAGTAGTGATGTATTTTGTATGTCGGCTATTGAGGATAAGCTGGATGGTACCAATTACCCATTATGGGCTTATATGATGTTGATGTATTGGTTGCAAAAGGACTATGGAATATTGTGTAGGGTGTTGAAAAATGTCCTATTATACCTGCAAATATAATGACTGAAGGTGATGTAGATGGCATTGAAGATGATGATATTCTTCAGGTTCCTATTTGTGTTGTGGTTCCTATTGCTCCTACTATGGAGCAACTTTGTTTGGATGGCAAAGATGCTCAGGCACATGCATTGATAGCCTTGTCTATCAAACATGCCATTATTCCTCACATTCTCTCACAAAAAAATAGTAAAGGATGCTTGAGATACACTTACCACTTTATATCGGGCAAGGAATGAGGCTCGTGTTGCTTACCTCTGAAAATAGTTGGAGAGTGAGCACATGAATGAAGGAGAAATGAAGTTGTTGAAAGGAAGAATAGGTCACTCATGGAGATGGCAAGGTGTATGGTCAAGAGTCAGGCTTTACCACATAACTTCTGGCTTGAGGCTATTATGTGTGAAACATACGTACTTAATAGGTGTCCCACTAAAGCATTGTATTATATCACTCCGTATGAGTCTTGGCATGGTACCAAGCCATTGATTTTTATGAGACCTTTGCACCTACATGCCGAATGACTACTGTTCATAGCATTTGTGCACTTGCATCTCATCATGGTTGGAATGTACATTAGTTGGACATTAAAACTCTATTTCATTTTGTCCAAGCCCGCATACCCTAGTGGTTGATGCTATGAATTTCAAGGAGGAAGTCTTGAGTTCAAATCCTGGCTAGACATATGCATGAGTTCCCAAAGATCGGTGTCCATGAAGTTCCCCAAGATGGTTGCCTCTACCTTACGAGGTCGGGTGCGTGCGTCTTTCCAATTAATTGTACTCTAAAAAAAAAAACTCCATTTCTCAATGGTGACTTGCATGCAAAAATGTAGGTTTTTCAGCCCTGTGGTTTTGTGTAGAAAGGGCATGAAAAAAAGTAGTTTGGAAAATGTATTATATGGTTTGATGCAAGTGCGACATGCTTAGTATGAAAAGATACATGCCTACTTAATTGCCCATGGTTTTGAGAACTATCCAACTAAGAGCACCTTATATGTTAAGTGTGCAAATGATGTCTCTCTGATCATTGTTTTCTATGTTGATGACATGCCGCTCAGTGGTCCTAATGAGAAGCATATTGCTAACTTTAAGGCTAATTTGCATGTCTCATTTGAGATGTCAGATTTGGGGCACTTGTGTCAAAAAAAATATATTGACACATTATTGAAATGTTTTGACCTTGAAGATTGCAAACGTATTGCCACTCCTATGGAAACAAGTTTATGGTTGATTCTTCATGATGTTGGAGATGCATTTGATGTTGTTCTCTATTAGTAGGTTGTTGGATGCTTGATTTAATTATGCATTACTTGGCCAAATATTCAGTTTTCTATCTCACAGATGAGCAAGTTTATGGATTGACCACGTGTAAAGCATTGGAAAGCGGTTGAGTGCATCTTTCACTAGTTGAGTGGTACCTAGCTACTTGGATTGTTTTATCCCAAGGGAGGATCACTAACACTAGATTTACATGCTTTTTTTTTTACTCTAACTAGGTTGGTTTCTATGAAACTCTTGTGTCCATCAATGGTCTTTGCTTCATGCTTGGTAGCCCATCAATATCTTCGTTGAGCAAGAAGGATCCTACAGTGGCCACTTCTAGTTGTGAGGCTGAGTATAGGGCAGCTTTCACAACAAATATTGAGTGTGTGTGACTCAGACACCTTATGGCTGATTTGGGTGTTGGTCAGTTTTGTACCACCACCATCTTCATTGACAACCAGAGCACATTGACAGTTGTGAGGAACCTTATGCTCCATGCTCGCACTAAGCACATTGAGGTGCACTATCATTATGTCAGAGAGAGGTTCTCTGCTGGAGAGATCAGTTTGTCATATGTGCCCACACAGAACAACATTGCAACCCTTTTCACAAAGGCTCTACCTAGGGACAAGTTTGAAGCTTTTTGCAAAGCTTTGGTCTTACTTCCTTTTGTGGATTGATTCCACATAGCTTGACACTTTCTTATACATGAGTGCTAGATCCTTGTTCACCTCATCACTTCGGGAGGTGATTTGTTGATATATTTAGGTAGTGATATGTATGAACACATTAGGACCACTGAGGCACTTTTTTCCCTCTTTAGGAGTTTTTTTTTCCTAGCTTGTATATATGCCTATAACCCTATGTCTATGGAAAGTTGCAAGGACATGAGTTACACCAAAATTCATAACCCTCGATACACATATCCCCACTCAACAACAAAGGTAGCCTGTTGGAAACAATGTTCACACTAGTCCAAAGGCCCTCACTAAATATAGGATGTGTAGCAGCTTTTAATACAACTTGTACAACAAAAGCGCTTGGGCGATGTGGATAAGGAAAAAGCCTCGTAACGCGTGGTGCGAGTTTGAAACCCTCCCCCAGTGGCATAGGGTGATAAGAGTTTTTTTGAGATAGCTTTTTTGAAAGAAAATTAGCGGGCAGCGAATTCAGCGACGGTGATGGCGGAGTGATTTTTGTAAGCAATCGCAAGTGCTTTATTACGTGCTTTATTGGGTGCTTTTGAGAGTACACAATCTACTATATAAGAGACTATTTGGGTCACTTCTATGTATCCTTCACCTAACTTTCAACACAAGCCTTGAGCTTGGACCTCAATAGAGGTGGTGTTTCGTCTAGCACATGGGGCAGCCATGGTGCTAACTTGAAGCATGTTGAGGAGCAGCTATGGAGTTCTTCTTGGTGATTCTTCTTGGAGAAGATGAAGGGTGTGCTCACACTCTAACTCATGGAGAGGAGGTTATCTCTTGTTCATGGAAAGAGGACTTGGTCATTAACAGCTTGATGGTGAGGATCGGCCATCCTTATGTTGTAGTTGAAGATTGTCTTCTACATGAAGATTTCGGGCTATGTCAAAGGCATTGGATGGTGTTTAACATAAGATTTACATCTTATGTTAAGTATTCAGGTACATATTCTCTTTATGCACACAGGTACTACTTGGAGTTTATGGAGGCAGTAGCATCCATATCAAGAGGAGTCCTATTCAGCATAGGTACAAGAGAATCAGTAAGGTTATGCTTTATGCATATTTGGATGAGGTGTTTGAGAAGGTGTGTTCACATGAGTTTGAGGATTTCCGGCAACAAACTTGTTAGCATCCCTTGCTACTTTTTAAGTATGTGATCTTTTCACACACGTATCTGACTTGGGGTCTTCCATAGCCTAAGGTTAGATGAGGGTTTGTTGATTATTAGTTTCACACTGATCCTTCCTCTTTCAATCACTCATATTCACTCTTCTATAACCTATAAGGTCACACATCTCATGTATATTCAGATTATTACCCATACATCTGAATATGTTTGTTACATTTTTACATTCACTCATTCATCTATTTCTCATCACATAGAGTGGTTGAGAGTTTTGCTCCCACATTGTACATTAAACATTGGTATATATGATACTATGAGTAAGCGATTGCTTACATAACACCTTACACATGTCGTCTATTCTTTCTCTATCTTTGTCTCATCATTTGTATGACTAAGTTGTGGTATGTTCATGTTTTGTCAATATGGAAGATTCCTAGATTCTGTGTTGTATATGCTGGACCTATGGAACCATAGACCTGTGATATGAGCCAAGGGCCTACCTCATTTCCAACATTTGGTATCAGAGCACTAAGGTTTTGGTTGCAAAGCTTTAGGACTTTGGCATCAATGCATTCAAGCTCATTCATATTACCAGGTTTTCCAGACTTCCAGATTTACAACATATGATTTAAAAGCATCTTCTAACATTTGACATTTGACATACATACTTAATCTAGTTGAGTAGAGATTTGAGAATTAGACAATTCAGTTACCTATGTACTGATCAGTGTGGAGTATGAAGTTGATGATCTGTTAGTAGCCGAATATTTTTGGAAGAGTATGCAAATACTTTACAAAAGTATTGTTTGAAGACCAAGACTTGATGAAGAGAAGACTACTTCAAATTCAAGGAAGAACAATGGTTTAGAGAAGATGAGGGAATCAGATCAACATCAAATCACAGGTATCAGTTTCTACTATCAGATTATCATTTGCAGGTCATATCTTAAAAGAGCAGTTATGAAGAGATTTGAAGAAATTCAAGGAATGCTTTTGTACACTTTCATTGTTTGAAAGTTAAAAGCTACATCAAAACAAGTATCTAGAGGTTCTTCTAGATAGTTTTGAGAGATCTCTTTCATGGCAAGAAAGCTTATCTAAGAAGACAAATGTGAAGATGGGATGATTTTTTGTTTTTAGCTAATTTTCTGTTGCAAGTTGGTTGGATATCAAGGTACAAATGTGATCTAGAGAGGTAACTCTAGAAAGGAAATTCATCATTCAGACAAAAGGTTGGTGAATTTAGTCATTTCAGACATTTGAAGCAAAATTTTGATTCAGAGATATGAGGAGATGATAAAACATGTTTCTATATTCACTTCCACTTGTATACCATGTTTGTTTTATCTCGTACTCTTAGCACTAAAGAAAGATAAAAAGTTCATTCGAAGAAGTCAATAGGGTTTGCTACTTCAAGATGAAGAGAACAAAAGGTATGGAAGAGAAGTTTGAAGATGTCAACATCATCATCAGGTGGAAGAAAGATGCAGAAGAAGAAAGTCCATCATTTCCAAAAGAAAAGTAAGGCTTCCTTTTCTCATATATTTTCCATATACTTTTCCTATTTTATCCTCTACACCCAAAGACAAGTCTACGAGAACATCTTGTGTGAAGATAGTCTAAAGAAGAATCAGTTTCTTGTTTTGCATTACACTTGGTCATGATTTAGTAGATTTGACAAAGAATTGCATTGAGAGAAAGAAAAAAGCAGCAGATATATGTTTTGACTCATATGTATATGAGTTGTGTTTTAGTTGAAGCTTTTTAAGAAGGCAGCTTATATGTTCCTCAAAGAATTCTTGGAGTGTCAATACAGAGCTACTTGGTATACAAGTTGCAATTAAGTATATTTCTTCTTTATCTAACTCTTGAGGTAAAAGAGTTTTTTGTAGCAGATGTTGAAGACTTGGGTTGAGATTTTATGTTTGGAAAGGTTACCTCATATTCAATATTTTCAGAAAACTTCAGAAAATTCAGATTTGTTGATGTACAAGTCAATGAAGAATCTGCTTTCAGTGATTGTCTTGATTTTTGGATACATGCTTGTATTCAAAAAGGTGTTCCATCATATCCTATCACTTGATTGAGAAGTGGAGTTAGCCAAAAGAAGATCAAGCAGGTACTATCACATTTCACCCGGGTAGAATATGAAAAGATGAAGTATCAAATTGCAGCTTTTGGATTTCTCAAGATGAGAAGTTTTGTCCAATTATGTTTCAAGTAGGAATTGCAAATTCTTGGGAAGGATTTGTTTGAAGAAAAGTTTTACAACTTTTTGAGAACCATGGACACTTAGAGACATTCAGGTAATAAATCAAACACTCAGTCATGAAGGTTTGATGAGAGCAGATTCTACACAAGAGAGATCATTGATCTTGAATGATCATGAATATCTTGAGTATTTATGAGTCAATTGTCTATCCTTTGTTTGTGAAGATTCTTAGCATTGGAAGAAGTAAGTCAAAGATTTAGATTCTATCAGATTTGTGTTGCAGAGAGATAGAAGAAGATACTTGTTATGTTACAGAAAGTTATAAATCCTAAAATGCTTTCAACAAGGTTTTGTTATGATCAACTAAACTTATTCTAAATATGGGAAGATGAAGACTTACAGTGAAAGCTATTAGCAACTGCAGTGCTAATAAAAAGGGTTCAGATATTTTGTTTCAGATATAGGTATTGATCACTAAAGATTAGTTTTATTGAAAGAAGGAAGACGTTCCACATTTCATAAAGTCTGATATACTTTGAAGAATTCTGGATACTAGTGTTAAGTCATCCAGGGGGGTGATAAAACATGAAGACTTATTTTAATCCATATGTGAAAGAATGCAGAGTCATACTTACAGGTATTCCTATATCAGGTATTCCTATATTAGGTATTCTTATGTTTCCTTTGTCAGGTTCTCTTTATGTTCCAGCTTTGAAAGAAGAAGGAAGAAGAATAATTCCTGTTAGGACGTTCCTGTTCAAGAGAAGGTTCTAGAGTTCTATTGAAGAGAAGCTTGATATTTCAGAAAGGTATGTTTGAAAAGTGCGCACATATATGTTTATACCAGGTTTTGAAGGAAAGAGGTATGAAAGACTTACATATTGAACAAGGATGAAGACATGATGACATCATAGATATGATCTTTTGATGAGACTCATATTTCAATTGATTTCAGCTAAGTTGAGTTGAGTTGACTTGAGTACAGTCAGAGATGAACCAACAGTGTTCATAATACACTAAGTTGTGAGTTGACAGTCACAGATTCTAGGATTCAGTTCTTGATTTTGTTTAGTGTATTTACATGACGCAATAGAAGTACGTTGAGAAACCTTTTTGTAAGGTAAATGCAAATATATGGATCCTAGTGTTTGTTTGCAGGTTTGTGAAAATAGGTGATACCAGGTTCGGAGATAATTCATGCTATATTTGTTGTCAAGCAGTGATTGCTTGATGTGTACAATATTGGATATCTAGTTTGCATATTTTCTCAGGTATTATGGTTCATATTCAGCAAGTTCAGGTTTTTTGAAGGAAAGTCGAATTCAGTTTTGAAGAAGACTTTTGAAGTAAAGGTTTGAAGGTCAGTTCAACAAGCTTGAAGCTTGTATTAGTTTGCAGCTTATGAAGTTTCCAGATCCCGTCCAGATTGTACCATTGTGACATTGCAGGGGGGATTGTTGGAAACAATGTTCACACTAGTCCAAAGGCCCTCACTAAATTCAAGATGTGTAGCAGCTTTTAATACACCTTGTACAATGAAAGCGCTTGGGCGCTGTGGATAAGGAAAAAGTCTTCTAATGTCGTGGTGTGAGTTCAAAACCGTCCTCTAGCGGCGCAGCGCGATAAGAGTTTCTTTGAGGTAGCTTTTTTGAAAGATAATTAGCGGGCAGCGAATTCAGCGACAGTGACGACGAAGTGATTTTCGTAAGCGATCGCAAGTGCTTTATTACGTGCTTTATTGGGTGCTTTTGAGACTGCACAATCTACTATATAACAGACTATTTGAGTCACTTCTATGTATCCTTCACCTAACTTTCAACACAAGCCTTGAGCTTGGACCTCAATAGAGGTGGTGTTTTGTCTAGCACATGGGGCAGCCATGGTGCTAACTTGAAGCATGTTGAGGAGCAGCTATGGAGTTCTTCTTGGTGATTCTCTTGGAGAAGATGGAGGGTGTGCTTACACTCTAGCTCATGGAGAGGAGGTTATCTCTTGTTCATGGAAAGAAGACTTGGTCATTAGCAGCTTGATGGTGAGGATCGTCCATCCTTATGTTGTAGTTGAAGATTGTCTTCTACATGAAGATTTCGGGCTATGTCAAAGACATTGGATGGTGTTTAACATAAGATTTACATCTTATGTTAAGTATTCAGGTACATATTCTCTTTATGCACACATGTACTACTTGGAGTTTATGGAGGCAGTAGCATCCATATCAGGAGGAGTCCTATTTGGCATAGGTACAACAGAATCAGGACGGTTATGCTTTATGCATATTTGGATGAGGTGTTTGAGAAGGTGTGTTCACATGAGTTTGAGGATTTCCGGCAACAAACTTGTTAGCATTCCTTGATACTTTTTAAGTATGTGATCTTTTCACACACGTATCTGACTTAGGGTCCTCCATAGCCTAAGGTTAGATGAGGGTTTGTTGATTATCAGTTTCACACTGATCCTTCCTCTTTCTGTCACTCATATTCACTCTTCTATAACCTATAAGGTCACACATCTCATGTATATTCAGATTACTGCCCATACACCTAAATATGTTTGTTACATTTGTACATTCACTCATTCATCTATTTCTCATCACATAGAGTGGTTGAGAGTTTTGCTCCCACATTGTACATTGAACATTGGTATATATGATACTATGAGTAAGCGATGGCTTACATAACACCTTACACATGTCGTCGATTCTTTCTCTATCTTTGTCTCATCATTTGTATGATTAAGTTGTGGTATGTTCATGTTTTGTCAACATGGAAGATTGCTAGATTCTCTGTTGTATATGCTGGACCTATGGAACCATGGATCTGTGATATGAGCCAAGGGCCTACCTCATTTCCAACATAGCCTTGTGTCAGTCTTTTGTGTAATTGTAACTTGTATGTTGGTCAGTCTTCTGCCACCACCATCTTCAATGACAGCTAGAGCACATTGGCAATTGCGAGGAACCCAGTGTTCCATGCTCGCACTAAGCACATCGAGGAGTATTATCATTATGTCAAGGAGGGGTTCTTTGTTGGAGAGGTCAACTTGGCATATGTGCCCACGTAGGAGAACATTGCAAACCTTTTCACAAAGACTCTACCTAGGGAGAAGTTTGAAGCTTTCCACAAAGCTTTGGGCTTACTTCCTTTCGTGGAGTGATTTCCGCATAGCTTGGCACTTCCTTATACATGAATGCAAGATCCTTGTTCACCGCACAACTCCAAGGGGGGATTTCTTGATATATTTAGGTAGTGATGTGTGTGAACACACTAGGACCTTCGGGGCACTTTTTTCCCTCTTTAGGAGGTTTTTTTCCCTCGGCTTGTATATACGCCTATTGCACTAATGAGTCAGTTATCTTTGTACATTCTACTGGTAATACATTCTGTATTGTGTGTTGTGCTCCAAGCTTCTTCTTCTTCCTTGTGTTGTTCACGTGCTTCCGCAGACACCTAACTCTAACAGTTGAGTTTCTAGAAAGAAAGAGGGCTTCTTCATATTGTAAAGTCCATACATGGCTCCAAAGAACGTACAAGGGATTCATCCATTGGTTCTATGTGTTGAGTAGTTTCTCGTTGTGATGAAATTTCTCTTGGATATCCACGTGTGTCCTACACTTGATTCAATTCCACCCAATTTCCATCATAATTTGGATCTTCTTGTAGCTTGGTATTTAGTAGTGAATTATTTTTGTTCTCATCATCACTTCTCAAATATGAACTAGAATTATCATCAAGACCTAGCTTTTTATATCTTACCAATAATTTTACTTTCTTTCCCACATGTTTGCATTCAGCTACTTCACTTTCTTGATGATAATGATAGCCTTGCACTATGAGGTTGACTTATCCTTCATGATACAAACATGCATTGCATAGTGAAGCTTCTAATTCTTCTTGAGTTTGTGATGGTTGGGCTAATGTTGAAGTGGGAAGTTCGTGGATCTTTTTTTAATTATTAGGTTGGTTATTTTCATCAAATTACCCACTCGTTTTTATCCTTTCATTTGTAGAGTAACACTTGCTTCAACAAATCAAAGTGCTCCCTTGTTTCTTTTGTTTGGATACAAAAATCCTGACACTTAATCAATGTTTTCTCATTGATTGTGACATCTAATGTGGCTAAGGTTTGTATTCAATCATAAGGTTCAAATTCTTCATGAGAAATCTCATAGCTATGTAAGTTGGATTTTCAACCATTCTATAAAATTTACAATATTTACATTTCTCATTACATGGTCTTGTCCTGTTTTCCTATTGCACTACTTGAATCATCCACAAATAACTGTGCTCATTCATCCAATTTTCTTCTGCTCATCTAAAATGTTGGAATTTCAGCACTCTCATCATCCTCTATATTATTGTGGATGGCATTCCACTAAAGTGATAGTACATCATGATAAGACTTATTGATGAGATCAACTCTGGTGGTTATGCTTTGATGTTGTAGATAAATTGCATTGCCACCCCAATCTCAAACAACTCAAAGTTGTCTTATGAAAATTCTACCTAATTGAAACTCGTAATTACTAGCCTTTCTAAAATTGCATATTGGAAGTGTACGTTCAAACTCCATGGGACATGTAGTCAATAAATTCTTACAAACCCAAGTGCTTATCCATATGACTTTTGACTAGTTGAAGTTTCATCCTAGTGGCTCTCAAGGTCAGTTTTCTCCATTTTATCAACAAACTCTTAGTGAAAATGGCTATGCCCACCCCAAAGTCTATTTTGGATTCAGAGATGTGAGCATTGAACGTGATGGCAGTACAAGTATTCCCTTCATAACCTTCATTGTACTTTCTCACTTTATCTAAAGGTATTTGAGTTACATGTGATTCAAGGTTCATAGCTTTTGGATCTACACCCACCTATTTCACAATCTCTCATTCGAATAATGAGGCTTAAGTTTGATTAACCCTTCCCATGTGAGTGTACACTCCACTTGGCCTTTTGAAGCTAGTCCATCATATATTGAAATCCATCGAGAAGAGACCTTTTGAATCACAACAATATGATTTTCTTACATTCAAAAGACCTTTGGTAGGGTATTTCCACTAGAGTGTTCACACACAAGGTGTTCTCACTAATGTTTCAAAATTTTTTCTTGAATACTTTGAAAGTGAGGGATTCAAATCCGTGATTCCTCAAAAGGAGGCTTAGAAAAAATCATTCTCTTCCATTTATCTTCCTACACTTCTCCCCACAATTTTTCTTGCCATGAAGTTTTGACATCTCGAATATTTGACTCAGAGTGTTTATTGCCATTAGGTTGTTTATTGAGAAGTAGTATTTCTCAAAATGTTCCCTAGTTCTTGTTTTTATCGATGTGAAAGATCTTTATGCATAGCCCCATTATCCTGAGAGGGTTCAGCAATTTCATATAGCTATTTCCACTCCCTCTTGATTTTCTAAGAGATTTTGCTTGAGAAACTCATTACGAAGAGGTATTGTGTTCTTCCGTAAGGAGTTTATCCATGATTTAGTTCAGTATTTTGTTGATTTGTTGTAATTTCTTGATCAGATTTTTTCAATTCACTATGTGCACAAATGATAAGTTGACTCGTTTCTTAGAACAATTGCTTAAGTTCACAAGTGTTTAGAATACAACTTGGTGACTTTTCCAAGAGTTTTTTTAGCAACTCCAATCGTTCTTTTGCACATATCTAATGTCTCATTTTTTATGTTAGGTCTAGAATATCATTTTTTGTGGTGATCCAATGATGATTCTTTAGCTATCCTAGCTTGATATGCATGTAATACCATTTTCAACTCCTCAAGCATTAGTGTTTCCAACATTGAGTCTGCCATTCTTCTCTCTGTATGAAGGTTGGCTTTCCCTCCCTCTTTTGATCTCACTTTTAGTTCAATCTCCTTGTTATATAATTAAGAAATAATTGATTGAGAGAAGTTTCTAGGTTTTTGACTTTCTTTTTTCATGATTTTTCTTGTTTAGCATGTCTTTCCTTCCAAGTTGATTTCTTTTTTTTTGTTTCACTTGTTGAACTAACAAGAGAACTAGATGATGGTTTTGTTTCACTTGTTGAACTAACAAGAGAACTAGATGATGGTTTTGTTTTGTTTTGACTCACATTCTTTTGTAGAATAGGTGATCATGTCTCCTCATCATGAAGAGCTCTAGTAATAGCTTGAAGGGTGTAACCTCTACTATATTTGGATTCTTGGAACAATTCTTCAACAAATGGTATATGGCACATCCTTCACAAAATCCTTAGATGGCTTTTTGTGAGATCTCCTCAGCTTGTCCATATGGATAATCCCTTAAGAGATGGTCCCCTTGATATCTATAACAAGGACCCCTTGGTACGAGATTTCTTTGTAGCGGTCATGTACTCTTAGCTTTAGAGTAATCTTGGGGAGCTAGGTTAGTGTACCACACTCCCATTGGCTATAAATCATTTTTCCCAAATCATTTTTCCCAATTTGGGTTTGCCCTTATTCCCAATTCTAAACAAGATGGCCTTGAACTGAAGAATATTCATTGGAATCCTTTGTATAATCAAAATTAGGATCAGTTCTCATAGTATCTATGATTACATTCATAAATAGTAGAGACAATTCATCATTTTCTTCAATCATGTATTTTATAGGAATCGCCTGATCAAGAAGATGCAATTGTTCACCAAGCATAGGCTGTGTTAGGTTTTGCCCATATGTTTTTTGCCTAAATCTTGAAGCAAAATATTGTAGATGAGTACCATACTATTGATCCCTCGCTTGATATGTTCTTTTAGGTTATGGAAAAATTTTGTTATTGGTACAATCTCTACCCATTGGCTTGTTGTCTCACTGGTTTACTATTGAAATGACATTCATCCCTGGAGTATTTTGTCATTTGTTTTCTCTATTTCACAATATTGAAGCTTTCCTTTATTGTTTGATTGCTGAATTCATATGTACTACCTAGGACATAAACCAAATGTGTGATCTCCTCCACATGCACTACATCATCTTGTGGATCTCATCAAGATCAATTGTTTAGACAACTTATCCATCCAATTGTCAATTGAGTTTTTAGCTTGCACACTAGTTGTATTATTCCCCTTTAAAGATTATTTTGGGATCTCTAAGTCCTTAGCTAGGTTGCTACCATATCAATGCACTCTCTGATAAACTCATTTATGAAAGATGATTGACTTAGGTAGACTAATCTTTATAGCTCGCTACTAGTTTATCCATCCATGAAAAGTGAAACCATTTTTTCCTCCAATAAAAAATCACAAGTTGGACATTTTGGAATATATTTCTTAAAAGATTCTAGCCACTTATCTCATAGTTTCCAATCTACTTTGCTTAAGACTATGGTTTAGAGAAGAAGTACCATATCTTACCCCTCTTTTTGAGAATTCTCTAATAAGCTCTTTGAGAAATCTATCTAATGTACCAAATTCTTCCATTTTCAATGGTTAGAACATTGTTGGAGCAGATCTCTTGAGACTGAGTCCAAAGACCACACATTGGGTAAAGAAATCATCTACCTTCTCTGCTCAAAGAAGGTGTTTGAAATCTCCCACATGCTTGTGCGAATCTCCATGATCTGCATAGAATTCCCTTAAGAAATTAGCAACCTAATCAAGATTGTACCCAAATCAAGTCTCCTAATAAAAACTTGAGCTTCCTGGAGATGGTTGATTTTCCATTCATTGTTAACCACCCTTTGAGGTATGGCATGAAATTTAGGTCTATGGTTGAACCTAGAATCTCTAGATTTTTTTTATTTTCTCTTGTTGTCTAGGTGGAGCTTCTAGGAGTGAGAATACACATTCTAGGTAGCCCATTCACAAATACTAGTTGTCCTTGGCATTGGTTCCTCTTTTCATTCTCAAGATCTATGATCCAAAAAACCCTCTTTAAGGAGTCTTCATAGATTAAAGCATGAAAAACTTTAGTAGATCTAAGTTCTTAGATTCTAATGAAGGAATCTCTTGGCTCATCCAAAGGTGTAAAAGTCCAAAAATAGGCTTCAATTCAAAAATAGGCTTCAGTTGTATTCCATTATGTCAATTCAAAAATAGGCTTCAGTTGTATTCCCTTCATGTAAGATTTTTGTTAGAAATAGAATTGTAAAAACATCACTTCTAGCTCCTTTTCATGTTGAGGCTTAGGGTTTTTATCCTTAGGTTTACTAGTTCCCTTTTTGGAATATTTGGATTGTGTTTTAGGTACATCAACTATGTATGCATCAAGCCTATCTAGACACTAATGGAAAACATGTAAAAAACCTCTCTTATCCATATAAGCATCTCATTCTATTTTTACTATTGGGTTGTGAAGTAATAAAACTTAAGTGTCATTCTTGAGTTTCACCATTGTGCATCCCCAAGGATCTTTAAGATTTGGATCTCATTTGCATTTTCTCTTTAGAATGTCATATTCTCCCTAGACTTTAGACATAAAGATCATTTCATTGTGCAAATCTTGCATTTGCATATCTATAGAGATTGACATGTCTTTTGAATCACTTTCAAGCTCTACAAAGACTTCACACAAGTTTCTTCGACAAAGATTTGATGAAGCAACAATGGCTTTGGAAGAAGCATTTTCACCTTTTGTAGTAGGTGCTCCATTATGAGATCCAAATTTTCCTAAGATAACGTCAAACCAAAGTAACATTAAGATTTCAACTACAGCTTTGTGTTCGTACAATGAGTGGCCTATCCAATTGATGTAGCTAACTCGATGTGCTCTTCACATTCACACATGCACAAAAATGCTTCCCATGAATTGAAATGGGTTCTAGTGTTACAATTTTTTCCTCCTTAATTTACTCTTCTCACATTTGACGACCTTCCTTTGATATCTTTTCATACAAAGGACAAATTTCAAAGTTCCACAAAATGAGAGAGGGCAAAGAGAAGTTGCAATTCATCATGAAATTGTCATAAATTAACCTTGAAATAGGATGCCTTACTATAGTTGACCTTCTTAAATCTTCTCTATCTTTGCATTTTGATCTCTACCTTTGATGTAGCTCCATCCTCTAGCAATGGCTCTTTAACATCTCCTACTTCATTCCCTTCTTTATCAACCTCTATTATCCTTGCCTTTCACACAATTCCAAGCTCTCTTGAACCCTAGTTTCATGTCTTCTTTCTGCATCTTAAATGTATTTTTCTTGCAACATAAATTTGGAACCGTACCAAGCCTTTAGTTAATCAAAGACAACATCTTTGGATACATGAAGCTCCTTTCTGGTTGGATTGAAACACCAGTATCCTTTATGTTCCAAAGAGTAACCAATGAACGTACATCTTTCTTGCCTAACATCGAACTTACCTCTCAACTCCTGTGGCACATGCATATAGTACACACATCCAAAGATTCTAATATGTAAAAGTTCTATTTTCCTTCTACTCCATGCTTCCCGTAGTTTCATATCATGTACTCCTAAGGTTGGGCACCTATTCCTAAAGTACATCGTAGTATAGATATCATCTACCCAATAGAATAAAGGAATGTTCATCTCATTAAGCATGCTCCTAGAAATATCTACTATATACCTATTCTTTCTCTCAAACATCCCATTTTGTTGGGGTATATACTTGCATGTAACTTGTCTTTTGGTCCCTTAATCCTAAATCAAGTAACCAAATTCATTGGACAAATATTATCCCCCTCCATCTAACCTTAGGGTTTCAATGTAGCATCCTGATTCCTCCTGTACTTGAGACTTCAACCTTGTAGACATCTCAAACACATCTGACTTTTGGTTGGTACAATACAACCATACCTTCTGTGAGTAGCCATTTATAAATTTCACAAAGTATCTATTACCTACAAGGGATGACTCCTATGTTGGACCCCACACAACTATATCCACAAGGTCTAACACTCCATGTGCTAAATGGCTACTCTTCTTGAATGGCTACCTAGTTGAGTTGCCAAGTTGACATGGTATCTCCAATCTTCCTGTCTCCATAAGTGACGAACATGTCTTTTTTGCTTTGTCTTTTACCTATATTCTATAAACATTTTTACTTCCATCTTACATTTGGTGGTTAGCTCATAGCCATCCCTTTGGAACTTCTATGAAGCAACCATTGTGGTTGAACTCTACTTGATACCCTCTTTCTACCATTTTTCCAATGGAGATTAGATTCATAGTGATGGTGGGAACATGTAGTGCCTTAAGTAAGCTCCTTGCTTTGTGATTGCCTTCAATCTTCACATCTCCCCTTTGATGAATTTCATGATGTGACTTGTCACCTATTTGCTTGTTTGGTTCTTGCTTCAAACTTGGCTTTCCTCCAACATGAAGATCTGCTCCTAATGCCTTCACTAATTCGAAATGATATTTCATACCACTGATGGAGAATACGTACTCCAAGTTGCAACAAAAGTGTGTTGGACATTTCCTAGGATCTCACAGATGACTATCACAATCAGCCAAAAACTCAACTTCTCACTTCTCCCTTAGACGGAACCTTTAAGATTTTGTACACATAGAAAAGACATTCAAAGCTTTGCAACAAGCTCTAAATAAATCCAAATGGATTTTAGGACGTATATAAACATTCCCACATAAGGAAAACAACTCAATGTCTAAACACAATATGTGTGCATATGTGTACTCACATTCACTTGTACAATCAGAGTATGTAGAGAATAGAATATCGAGTTATAGTGCTTAGTATTCAGAACATCACAAAATAAACACAAATACGATTATGAAAAATATGATCCTTAAAACAATAGCAACAAGATGAACTAACTAGATTTGAAATTTAAGTCACATACGAAGAGATGTGCCTATGTGAAAGACCCTACCTATGTGCAAAGTTAAGCTGGTTGGGGGGTATGTAAGCTAGCAGGTATCTTGTACTAACATCATTACAACAAAATGATGATCTAATTTGCATGGAGGAAGCCCAAAAGTGATTCCAAATGATGATCTAATTCCCTTGTTTATTTCTACAATATGTCCAATAGGGATTAGATTCTAAGCGATGGTGAGAACATTAGTACCTCAAATAAGCTCCTTGCTTTGATTTGTCGCCTATCCTCACAAAGAATCTTTTCTTGGTTACTTGAAGGTTTCTTAAGAAGTCTTCCCATCGTGAGATTTGGTTACTACATCCACTATCTATGTACCATACTTCCCCATGTGCTTTAGCTTCATCACTATGCCTCATGGCTAGCAAGTGCTCATTTCTCGATGTGTTTCATGAGCTAGCATAGATAACTTGACCTCTATAATTGTTCCCTCCTTGATTTTGATAGAAATCCTTGGCATAATACCACTGCTTCCCAAAGGTGTAGCATCCATTAGAGTTGTAGTTGCTTATACATCCATATCTACCTCCTCTACCTCTACCTCTTCCTCTTCCTCTTGAGGATTGGCCTTCACCTTAATTGGATTGGCACCCTTGATTGCTTTGGTTGCCTTCTTGTTAGTTGATTCGACCTCTTCCTCTTGATCCACCTCTATTGCTTTCGAAAAGGTGATGAAGACCTTCTCTAAGGTCATTGAGTGTGTGGGAAACTAAATCATCATCATCTACCACACATCCTATTGACCCCAAAGGCATCTTATATTTCCTTTAACTTAAGAATGAAGTTAGTTATGCTTTGGTTGGATGACTTTCTAAGGTTATTTAGATCATTCTTGATTTGGATTTTCATAGCCCTTTTAGAGGTAGAGTATAATCTCTCTAGAAACTCCCATACCTTCTTTCATGTGTCTAGTCTTGGATATGTTCTATCAGAGTTGCTAATGTGTTGGGATAGCATAAAGCTATGTCTTATATCCCTTTCATACCACTCTCTGATATCTCTCCTCTGATTCTCAATGGGTGTATGTGGATCTAGGTATGTATTAACCTCTATACCACTAACCAATGCCCAAAGACCTTTCCCCATAAGGAAGTTTGAGATTCTAAACTTCCATGGTTGGTAATTACAATTCTCAAGTTTTTCATCCTATGTATTGAAGCATCCCATACCATTGGGATCAAATAATGGATCCTAATGGAATCTAATGTCTCCTTAGATGTGTTAGAAGTGAAAAGGATTGATATTTTACCTCTTCACAAAAACCTTGTTTATCTTGATCCTTTGATGATGTTAGAAGCTCCCCCTTTATTCAATGATTCTCCCAAGCTTGTCTACTTCTTGCTTCAAACTTGTCTTTCCACCTATTTCAAGATCTCCTCCTAATTTTTTCGATGGTGCTACAAGATAAGATATGATAACACTGATGAAGAATATGTACTCCAAGTTGTAGCAAGTGTGTCAGACCCTTCCTAGGACCTCATAATGACTATCATAGCCTACCAAAGACTCATTTCATCCCTCATCCCTTAGATTGAACCTCTAAGACTTTGTAGACATAAGATAGACCCTAAAAGCTTTCCAAAGAGATATAAATCACTCA
Source organism: Ceratopteris richardii (assembly GCA_020310875.1). Classification (NCBI taxonomy): domain Eukaryota; kingdom Viridiplantae; phylum Streptophyta; class Polypodiopsida; order Polypodiales; family Pteridaceae; genus Ceratopteris; species Ceratopteris richardii. Next base: position 10,037,024 of record CM035413.1, on the reverse strand, counting down.
AAATGGAATTTGGGAGGCAAGCTTCCCACACAAGACAGACTGCTTAGTATTTAGAGAAGGTATGCATGCATATCTGTACTTGCATTCACTTGTACACCCAAAGTATGCAAAGAATAGACCATTCAGACATGGTACTCAACATTCGCAATATTAGGAAGCAAATAGGGATGAAATTATTATAGAAATTATCCTTACAAGAATAGAAACAAGATGAACTAACTACACTTGAAATCCAACTCACATGCAAAGAGATATGTTTGTATGAAAACCTCTGCTTATGTGCAGAGTTAAGCTAGTTGGGGGTAGCTTGCATAGGGGGTAGCGTGTAGTGACATAATTACATCAAAATGATATGCTAAATCTTTGATCTCGTGGATTGACTTGTTTGAATCATCAAAATGTGAGTATTGATGTAGCATATAATGTAGTTTGTTTGTTTAAAATCCCTCTATTTCACGATCATCGACTATTGTGTCTGCATGTTTACTTGCGATTAGTGATTCTTGTGATCTTAGCTGTCTGTGCACTCTTGTGATTATGGAAATACTCACACCCTTTGAACCCCTCTCAACCATAGTCTTTGATGAGACTAATACCTTTTTGACCCGGCATCATCTTGCATTTTTCTACCTTCTACTATGGAAAGCTTCTACAACACATCCCACTACAAAGAGCCTTATTCATGCCATAGCGCTTGAACCCACCTTGGCAGCCTATTGGACTATCCCCTGAGCGGATAGGAGCTCTGCACGATGCCAATTGAGGTGGGTCCATGATTTCTCCTACCCACTGATGGTTCAATGTCAGTGCCTTCCCTTTCCTATGCAGCCATGGAACAACTGTTTCCATGGCATAGCTCTAATGAGTATGCCATTAGCTGTAGACACAAGCTAGAGCACTATATTTTGCATTTTTTGGTCATCTCATCAACCTTTAACATCACCCTTATGGCATATCCCATCAATTTTCCTCCATCATCATTGCTATTGCCCAAAAACTGATCAATTGGTCGATCATCCTCTTTAAGCACACTTAGAAGGAATGTCACCATGTCATTAGGCAATTAGACAATGGCAACCACTCGAAAACCCGTCTCCCTTATCTTCTAACCATAAGTTTCAACCTCATCCTCTCATGCTCTTTCCATACCTGGGTGATCATTCCCTCTTCCTCCTTGAGCATCGAGCATGATACGCAATAGCAAATGGATAACCCCACTCCACCACCACCCTCTCCTCCGGTAGACGATCACGATTCTTCCTCCTCCTTGGCTCCCCCTCCTTTGCCACTAAAGGACATAGTGGTGAAGGATGGCATCTCCCTTTCACCCTCACCCTCACCGAGTAAAGCACATTGGCCATCCCCCCTACCTTCTCCCAAATCGATGGATCACACTACGCAACCCTCCCCCTGACCGTGCACCACCTAGCCCCTCTCCTCCCTCATCACCTTCTTAATCCCTACGTGATACACCCCCTAGTGCCGAATGGTCTTCCCCTTCTCCACTGGCCTCACTTTGGAATTTCGCACTCGTATCTGTCATAGACGACCTGTAGGTACCTGCCCTCCCCCTCTTCTCCTCACTCATGAACAATACTAGCAGTTTGGTGTGAATGAATAGTGCGACATCCAAGAGTTTGGTAGGCTCAGTAGCTACCTCCTCCACATGCAAGGGTTGATTTCCAGAGATATGGATTACTACCAGCAGTTGGCTGATCATTCAAGCAACATTGCAACTGGCTTCCCCTCTTCCAAAATGGGAATTTCTTAGATCCAGGTGCTGAATTTTTTTCTCAAACAGTGATGGAAGGGGGTTTTGTGGAGCTTCAAACTCCCATCACACTGAGGTATATTTTGGACTTCTTAATTAAATATGAAGGTCCATACACTAGACTATAGGTACGCATGATTTTTCCTACCAAACTAAGAAAAATCCTGCTTCATTCCCCTTTCCCAATATGACTACTAGTCAAAACTAGCTCTTGAAATTTATGTGAAAATCATGAAAGTAGGCTATTTTGGAGGTTCCTACAGCTTACCCTTTCTTGTATTATGAGGGAATTATTGACCCAAGATGAGCGTATATAAGCCATACTCTCCATACACGTGATTTCCCTCCAAGATCTTGGCCCCCAGCCCTTCATTATCCCTCTCAAAAATGAAGATTCTTACAAAATTTCAATTTAAACACTTAAACCTCGAATTGAGGCCATAGCTCCTCCTTCTTGCTAGAATCATGTAGGATGCCATAAAGGTCCTTATCTTCCATTGAGGAGAGCATCATCTTCTACCTTTGCTAGTTGTTTTAATGATCGTCACCAAATGTCCTAAACAAACTTTTGCACTGCCTCTTCTTCTTAAGCTGTGTGACTCCCCAAGCTATCCGGTATGTGATGAAAACTTAGGATGAAGCTTCGGATAAAAAATATGCCCAAGGATGAAGCTTCGGTACAATAACCATGTGCCAAACATGGCCTTGATGTGGGTATGTTGCCAGTTAGAAAGATCTTGTAGCTTCCCTTTGAAGGATATGCCATCAAAACAAAAAGGTAACATGGATGGCCCATCTTGCAAGCATCCGTGAGGTCCTGTGTTTCGGATCCTAGAGCACGCAATCACGTGGTTATCATTCCCTGCTCTGATACAATTGTAGTATAACCCCTTTTTATGCCGATTGTGTGCCTTCTCTTGCAATGCACACATAGAGATAAGTCGTGTTCGTTTCCTCATGTCTTTTCTATTAAATGGTATATAATACCCATGTGCTGCCATGTGGCATCCTTGTCCAAAGGGTAATCCTAACCTTTTGAATATCATATGATAGTTTATCTATCACGATAGACGGAGTTTGTCATGATAGATGGTGTCTATCGTGGATGGCTATCTATCACGATAGGCATGTCGATCATGAATAATGCTATCTATTGTTTATTGTGTTCTTTTGTCTATCGGGATAGATGGCCTCTATCATGGGGTCTTGTCTATCATGATAGATGGGTCTATCATGATAGAGGGTGTCTACTGTCTATTGTTTGTCATGGGATGTCTTCTGTCACAATGGACACTTGTATTGTGGTAGATGGTCACCATTGAGAGGGTCTGCCTATTGCGCTAGACAATTTCTATTGCGATAGATGATGTCTATCATGACTTTTGGTATATCATGATAGATGAGAAAAATGGGATTTCTTTTACTATTTTTTGTGATTTGGGATGCTCCTATGATGATGTGTATCATGCCTAAGATGCAAATACCAAATACCAAACTTTTTTGTCTATCACAACAGACAGAGGTCATCATCTTGGGCCACATGCAGGGCTCTATCATACTTGATGATCGTATTGTTGCTATTTTGGCATCAATATTTGCAGAAAACACTCAGAAACACACAAAACCAAAGAACGTACAAGCTCTTTTTCACTCTCTCTCACAAGTGAAATGAGGTAGGAGATGGGGATATGACCAAAAACTTTGAATTTTTCATGATGAAGGAGATGGAGGTAGGAGGTAAGTAGAGATGGTGATGTAGATGATAAAAGTAAAGAAAATAGAAAATTTGTCTACTTAACTACAATTCTAATGTCAAGACTCTACATCTTACTGTCACACGCTTGTCCTCAAATCATGTTTCTGACAACGGTGCCCACTTTTGTGTCCCTGTAGCACAATGGAAGTATCAACATGAGGAGATCAACCTCATAAATGTTAGTCCATAGAGATGTGAGGATGGTATGATGACCATGAGCAAGAGGAATGCACAAGTTTGAGAGCGAGAAGAGTGAGGACATGCACACACACATGCACGCAAGGTAGAACAAAGAGTAGAACAATGGAATCCTTTGTGTACTCACTCAAGCCATGATTGCAAAGCTCATTAACAAGTTCAATGTCCAACTAGCTACCCCCAAAATTGAGCTCTCTAGCTCTTTTTATAGTTTTTTTACTAGCCTTGGACTAGCTCAAACCTAAACCTAGTTAAAAATTAGGTTCCTAAGATAATTTGGAGGCTCAAATGAGCTCTACAATTATGAAAATTAATACATGGGCTCTTCCAACACTCTTCAAGCTTGAGGACTCCTTAACTTGAAAAACATGGAGTCAAAATTATCAAAAATGAATTTTTACAATGAGAAGAAGTGATTTAAATCACTTTTGGTCAGATGATTTATTTGAAAAAATGGCTAGGCCTATTCATTGCCTGATCTAAATTGACTACCTTGTTTGCTTAACATGACGCATGCGCCATGTCACTCTTGTTGTCCTTCTTGCCCAAGAATTCCTTGTCAATTGAGCCCTTGTTTACTACCTTGTCTGCTTAATCTGATACTTGAGCCTTCTCGCTCGTACTATCCTTGAGCCTTGTCACTCATGCTATCCTTTTTGCATAAGGCTTCCTTGATGAGAGAGCCCTTGTAGATTGCTAATTACTAGTTATTTCGGCTATCCAAATTATTCAAGTGGATGTGATGACACTACAATCAGAGTTATGGGTATAGTAAATTTGGGTATAGCCAAGTTTTCAATACAAAGTTTCCACCTCAAAACATGGCTAGACCTCAATCTAGAACTACACCTCAAAGAAGCCCATGCTTTAGATTAATGCGGATCACTTTGCTAAAAAAATGCCCACATGCTCAAGTTCCTCAATTACCACTCATATCAACTAAGAAATCCTCATGTAATGAGTGTGGAGAGACCCTATTTAAGGATTGTCCCCACAAATCCGGTTGGAGCAAGGGTGAACTATTAATATGGTTTCAACTATTCCCTCTAAATTAGTAATAAATGGGAGAAGGAGATGACAACTCCAATAGAAGTGATCACACAGGCACAAACTAAGGCACAAAGGAATGATAAGTGTAAAACTGTGCTTGGTCCATCAAGCTCAAAAATTAAAGAGGATCTTCTATAGTATTTTTCCACCCACAAAGGGGACCTAAAAGACCCGATTTGGAAAATGATTCAGTGAGAAGAAGTTTGTTCAACTTGAGGACTCTCTCAAGTCTAAGAAAAATGAGCTTACTAAGAAGCAAGATGAGCTAAGAGAAGGTCATCTTACTTGGGAGAAAGAGAGAACCCAAGCATTGAGAATGTGACTAACATAGTGCTTTGACACTATCACATGCATATGGTTATCCAAATCCATGGCCACAACTAGGATCAATCCTAGCTCAACCTCTAACTAGTGAGTTAGAAGTATTATTAAGAGCATACCATGATAGGTTATCAGTAGGAACATTAGCTAAAAATCTTGACAAATGCTACCCACGAGGGGATTCAGAAAAGTAATGATTATCAATGTGCCAACAAATTATTTAAGTTTCTCAAAAATTGCTAGAAAAAGTTCGTAATATTTTTCTTCCCACATGTATACCAAAAGAACACCTCCAATAGGTGGTGCAATCCCATCGAGAGATATTACAAGTGCAGAACCTAATGAAATAGTCCCTAAACTCGAATTAATTGCAATAGAACTAGTACCCATCCAATCTAATGACCCACTTTCAAGAGGATATTATTGTCCTAGACACAGAGGGTTTTTGCAAAGGTGAACTTTGGAATCATAGTCAAGATCCAAAATGAAATACAAAGGCCCTTACATAGTGTAAACCTCCATTTGTAGATTTCAATGAGAGAGAAATGATTGACCTACTCATGAGTTTGTGAGTCCACAATCATGGGTAGATGTAGACACATACTTTGAGTCAATACCTTTTTACATTGGAGATGATGAAGTAGCCGCATAGTGCAAGAATGCTAAATCATTGAAGCTAAGTGAGAAGATGAAGGGACAAAATAAAGACATATAGTCACATATACATGAAATCAATCTAGATAGGAGGCAAAAAATTATTGCCCATAAAATATAATGGGTTTTTTCCCTTGGCGTGTATATACGCCTATAAACCTAAGGGTCACTTATCTTTGTATATTCACTTGTAATACATTCAATATTATGTGTTGTGCTCCAAGCTTCTTCTTCTTCTTCCTTGTGCTATTTGTGTGCTTTCATAGACATCAAGCTCCAATAATTGGTATTAGATCAGGTCTTCGCTTCATCTAGGGCATGATTGACACCCCTCTGGTCATAGTCCCAAAATCCCATGAAGTTTTGTGAGCATACTCAAGGTGATTAGGATCTCAAAATAGTTTTACTATGTGGTGTTGAAATTTTGATTTGAGCTCATTTCGGCCTCCAAACACACTATCATAGTGCTTGTGTGGGAAATTTCATCTTTTTGAGCCAAACATATATACAAGTTTTGATTTTCCAGTACAAGCATCTCGAAGTCTGCTACAAGTTTAGAAGAACTTGACAAGGTAGTTATGTTCAACTTTTTGAGATATAGTTACTTTTCTACATCAGGGTATTTCAGTCAATGGACATGGTTGAAAGCAATGATGTTTTCCCTATGTTGGCTCTTGAGAATAAGTTGGATGGTACCAATTACCCATTATGGGCATATATGATGCATCATGTATTGGTCACAAAAGGATTGTGGAATATTGTGTAGTGTGTTGAAAAACGACCTACTACACCTACAAAAATAGTTATTGACGATGATGCAGATGACATTGAAGATGATGAACTTCAAGTTCCTATTCGTGATGTGGTTCATGATGCACCTATTATAGAGCTACTTTTTTGGGATGTCAAAGATGCTCAAGCACATGCATTGATAACTTTGTTTATCAAACATGCTATTATCGCTCACATTCAAACTTGTAAAATAGAAAAGGATGCTTGGGATACACTTGCCACTTTGTACCATGCAAAAAATGAGGCTCGTGTTGCTTACCTCCAAAAATAGTTGGAGAGTAAGCATATGAATGAAGGAGATTCTATGGATAGTTTTTTGACAAAGATCAAAGATTTGAAGGAGTAGTTGATTTCTGTTGATTAACTCTTGTCAGACACTTCACTTGTGTAGACTATTTTGAATGGTCTTTGAGATTCATATTAGAGTTTTGCTTCTACTCTTCGCTTGATGATGAAAGGCAATCCAAATGCCTTAACAGCTGAGGACTTGGTCTCTATTTTGTTGCAAGAAGGCTAGTCTAGGTAGAGCAGGTCCATTATGCATGTGTTAGATCAAGCTTTCTTAGCTAGTCAGAAGGTCAAAAATAAATGGAGTTCATCTACTCATAAGCAAAAATCTCCTAATTCTGCATAGTGGAAAAAGGAAGAAAAAGACAAGAAGAAAACAAAAAGAAAAAACTATTTTGCAAATACTATAAAGGAAATGATCATGTCATAAAGATTTGTCCAAAACTAGTTACAAAAGAGGCAAAGAAAAAAGAGGCTGGAATGGTTGTTGCAAAGGCCTCTACACCTAAAACAGAGTCTGCTAATCTTGTGCAGAATAATGGGTGTTTACTACTATTTTCAATTATGACCCATCTTCTCATGAACATTGTATGTCTGTGGTAGACTCAGATGTTTGGTACTTTGATAGTGGGGTAACAAAACATATTATCTTGCAACATAGTTTCCTCAATTCAATTGAGCCTACCCCTAGAGGGATACTGTCACATGCACTAACAACTCCTCTTATCATATAATGGGAGTTGATAAGATGATTCTGAATACTACTGATGGTAGTTCTTCCACATTTTCATATGCTTTGTTTGTGCCAGGGATCAAGAAAGACATGTTGTTAGTTTCAACATTAGCCAAGATCGGCTTGGTTGTGAAAACTGTTGATGACAGATGTATAGTTCATGATTTATCAAATGGTGATGTTATTATTACTTTTGGCATTTTATGTTGTGGGGTGTATAAGATCATACGATATGCAAAATCTATGAATGATTCAGCATGTGAAGTCCAAGATTCTCAGGCTATGTCATATGCAAAGCTTTGGCATGCAGATTTGATCATCTAAATTATGCTAGTTTTCTACACCTCTAGAAATCTAAAATGGTGTCCTCTCTACCGAAACTTGAGGTACCTTGTAAACATGTTTGTGAAGGATGTATTTTGGGAAAAATGTAGCTTTCCTCCTTTCCAAAATACGGTTTAGTTCAAGCTACTTAGAAATTGTAGCTTGTTCATAGTGATGTCTATGATCCTATGAAGACACCCTTTTTGGAAACTACCTGTTAGCAGCAGACAAGGGAGTCAACGACGATCTGGCAAGTAGGACAATAATAATTTTCTTCATGGAGAAGCAAGTATGAGCATTCATGCAGATCTAGCACTAAGGCAGCCTTTAATTTTTCAAACCCTTACTCCAATTAAAAGTGATCCTCATCACTAACAACCCTTGTAAATACCATGTTCACCTTTTTGTGGCTCCATTTTGTGCAAGCCGAGGAGTCCTCAAGCTTGAGGAGCCTTAGAAGTACCTACATATCAATTTTCGTATTTTTTAGACTCCGTTTAAGCCCTCAAATAAGCCCTGGAACCTAATTTTTAACTAGGCCGGACACTAGGTCTGAACAGGGCCAAAGCTAGTCAAAAACTATAAAAGGAGCTAGAGAGCTCATTTTTGGGGGTAGATTGTAATTGAAACAAACTTGTAAGAGCTTTCTGAAAGTAATCTAAGAACTCCATTGCTCCTCACTCTTTGTCTTGCCGTGTGTGCGCGTGTGTGTGTGCATGTTGGTGTGCTTCTCACCCACGCACTTGTGCTTCCACTTGCTCGAGGTCTTCATACCATCCTCACGTCTTCCCGGATTGACATTAAAGGAGGTGCTACTCATCACTGAGCTACACCAAATTTTGGCGCCGTTGCCGGGGATCGAGCTTTGAGGACGAGCGTGTGATGGTAAGACGTAGAGTTGACGCGTTGGAGTCGTAGGTATTTTCTTCACTTTCATCTATTTTCTTGTTTTTTCTTCACCACCTTCATCACCATCATCATCATCACCATCTCCCACCTCCATCTCCATCATCGCGAAAATTTCTGTTTTTTGATTATATCACCATCTCCACCTCATTTCCCTCATTTCACTTGTGAGAGAGAGCGAGAGAGCGATATTGCGTGTGTGGTTTTTTTTGCATGTTTCTTGAGCATTTTGCAGGTTCTTGCTGAATCATCATCCCCAGCTCTCTGCGCAGGTACGAAACTCATCGAATCTGTCTCGCAGTCGCCAGCCTCTGTCGATCGCGATCGATAGAAAATTCGATCATTTGGTAAAACAAAGTTCACCACTAGCACAAGCATGATGAGCACATCCCAAATCACCTAAAACAGTAGAAAAATTCCGTGTTTTTCTGTCAATCGCGACCGACAGCCTCTGTCAATCGCGACCGACAGACCCTGTCAATCGCGATTGACACCGTCGATCGCGATCGACAAACTTCACGACCGACAGACTGCCACGTAGGACCCTGTCAATCGCGATTGACACTGTCAATCGCGATCGACAGCCACGACCGACACCCTCTGTCAGTCGCGATTGACACCATCAATCGCGACCGACTGAAATTCAACGATTGATTGACTTTTACGCGTAGCCACGTGTCCATCGCGACTGATAGGCCCCCGATTGACTGAAATTTTGGCGAAAAACCCGAAAAACGTGTCGATCGCGATTGATACCGTCGATCGCGATTGACAGCCACGATCGACTCTGTCGATCGCGATTGACACCGTCGATCGCGATTGACAGCCACGATCGACTCTGTCGATCGCGATTGACACTATCGATCGCGACTGACAGGGCCGACGGACACATCTGTCAATCGCGATTGACAGACCTGTCGATCGCGATTGACAGGCTTTTCGGCCAAAAATTAGGGTTTGCTTTTGTTCAAAATTGGGATAATTTTGGGGCAAAATAATCAATCCATTAGCATTTCTGGAGGTTCCTACACTTGAGATTTGGGAGAAAATCCTAGGATCTGTCAGCCAGATTGAATCCTGTCTTAACCTTAGAACCCTGAACGGTCATAACTTTCTCATACGAAATCCGTTCGCCGTGATTTTTGTTTTGTTGGAAAGCTCGTGGGGAGCACAACCGAAACATCGACTGGTTATAGTTAAATTAAGATCAGGATTATTAGATTGGGTATTTTGAAAGTGACCATACCCAGGGGGAACAAAATTCAGGGATCTCTAGAGTTGTGTCCAAAAAGTCATAGTGCAAATTGGTGAAGTGTTACATGAATGAAAGTGATTGGTTCTGTCTGTTGAATTTAAGTCTTGAGCTAACAGTGGGCCTTTTACAGATCTATTGAGAGCATCGAAAGGCGTTCTAAGCAAGTGTAAGTGCAAGCTTGGGAACACACGTCCTAAGCATACTAGGGCATCAACACAAGGAAAGGAACTCAAGGTTGGAATACTCTCAACTCCCTCGGTCATTTTCTAGCTCAGGTTAAGTACGAATAGTGCTAGAAGTAAAACAGGGCGACGATAGGCAGGTATCAAGTTGAAGACTACCTAAAAACTCAAGTTCAACCTAAAAACCTAATCTCTGTACTGTCCATAACATAAAGGGGAAGAACCTAACGTGGAACGATCAATTCCAAGTACGGAAAATACTCAAGTATTCCTGACGACGCAACACCAGACAAGATCATAAACATAATAACTCACTAAAAACGAATCAAGTGACTGAGACCAATTGATCGGCAACGAGGTTGTACTCTGGGCAAAAATCGGGCCACTTAACTAGGCATATGAACCTTAGATCAGGGCGACATCTAGTAAGGGATAGACAGAGCCTTAGGTCTTCAGAAGCTAGTGTCAATCATACTGCGAGGTCTTGGGCCTAGCAGTTGAATCACCACTCATACTACCCAAGTTCTGAGACTAGTGAATCCGAGATGTCTCAAGGTATGGAGAGACCTACAGGCAGTACAGGAATGCCATACTTGCATAGGGTAGAAGGCCCTTACAAAACACAGTTGGAATACCTTAGGACCAACCGATTAGGTGCTAGCATCTATGAGGACGGCCTAGGAAGATCTGTGGTACAGATTAGGAATCCTGATCAATCCATTGGATTAGAACGCCCAGCTGTCAAGTTTGAAAATGGAGCATACTCAGACAAAGAAGGAACCATATACGTAGTCACCAGTCACCCAGATAGGACGGACGAATTTGGAAATGTGATCCCCAAAGCAGACTTAGGTGACTTGGAGCAAGGAAACACGGGTGCAGAGCCTAGAACCCCTCGAGGTAAATCGGTTCTTACTAGGATTATCACACCGGAGTGGATCCCACAGGATAATAAGAGCATAGATTTGCTCCTCAATCGAGAGACTGACGAAGCCTTTTGGAGGTACAAACCTGATCGGCCAATTGATATAGGAACAATCATGATCTATGAGTTTAAGGATCCTGATAGCCCAGGTAGAGTGACCTACTTAGATCACGCTTCGGAGAGGATCTTTGTAGTGATAGAAAATGATGGGCATGTTTACACTTGGAAGGGTGAATTCGTTTTCCCCCAACCAAGATCGAATGTATCCTACGGTCACCCTGGAGCTGGAACATCCCAAGCTCATGAAATGCAAAGAGACAGACATAGAGCTAGGCCAGAAGTAAGCTTTGCCACCCCAGGGGGCAGAGAAAGAACGAGAATGGAAACAAACAGAGTAGAGCCTGAGATACTTAGAGCTCACAGGAATCAAAGAAATGCGGATGAGTTCCCTCTACCACGACCTAGAGAGCACACAAGGACTTTGAGACCGACTCAGCTAGTTAAGTCCATGAAGAACTACTTCGATGGCACTGGAGATCCATACGATCATGTGGCCGAGTTTAGGCAAGTCCTGAGAGCTGAACAAGTGGAGGATCTATTCACACAGTACAATGCCTTTGGTCTGACCCTTAGGAACACTGCCCTGACATGGTTTCAGCCACTAAATGAGAGGCAATTCAGGAGCATAGACCAACTCCTAGAGGCTTTCATTATTGAATTCTCTAAGAGTGGCATAAGGCATAATACCTCCTCGCTGATTCACAGCTTCAAGCAGACCCCTCAAGAAACCGTGAGACTTGCAGGAAGAAGATTTAGGCAATACTTAGAAAGATGCCCTGTTGCGGAGCTACCCACACCAACTAAGCAAGTGGCTTTATTCCTGGATGGATTGCTAAGTACTAAATTGAGATCTTATGTGTACTTGAAGGACCCTAGGACCATAGAAGAGTATGTACGCATGTGTATTGACATTGAGGATAACCTAGGGGAGGAGTTAGAGCTTTCCAAGATATACAAAGAGTCGGATAGTGCCTCTAACCTCTCGTCCACGCAATCCACATCAATCGAGGAACTTGCAGAGAAAGTAGCTCAGAAATTAGGTGTAACTAGTAAACAGATCCCAAGGTTTGCCCCTGTGAAAAGGTGCTATACTTGTGGTGGCGACCACATGGCGAACGTATGTCCCATTATGACTCAACCCCAAGTTAATCCTAGTAGCCAGTACTGCACTATAGAACGAAGATACACCAATCACACTACGCAAGATTGCCCCTACAATAAGCAAGCCGTTAGGCAGACGTACCCATAGCCATACCCTCAACAAGGAAGATACCAGAACCAGTACCCACCTCAGCAGTATGCTAGGCCTCAACAAACCTACCAACCCTACCAAAACCAACAAAGGCCTCAGCCTGTGCTAGCACAACAACCCCAGCTCCAGCTAATGTGATTCCGGTAAAGTATGCTGTGGCAGAAGAAAACCTGAATAGAGCTATAGTCCCTGTAACACCACTGCTCTCAGAAAGTGATCCTAGTGACCATAGTTTCGACTCTACACATGTTGATAGTCCCCAGGCTTACTACATGCAGTCTCCTGAGCATGGTGAGTCCTACTATAGTGAAGAACCGAGTGAACCTAGTTGGGAGTCAGATCACACAAACCTCATGTATACAAACCCCAATCCTAGGCCTCAACCTAGACAGGTAAGACCTCCATTTCCTAGAGGACCATGCTACAGATGTCAAGGAGATCACCTCATTCGTGATTGTCCCTTGCCTCCACCTACACAACCCCAGTTAGTGACGATTTAGGGCTTTTGCCAAGAATGTGGAAAGGAGCATCTCTTACGAGATTGCCCAAAGAACCCCAATAATATGCCAAAAATCACTCCTATCAACGTTGTTGGGTTAGTGGTAGACTCCACAGGGAGTGTGACGTCCACTGCACCAGTACAGGTAGTCACTAGAGCTCAAGCATTGCAGCAAAACCAAGCTGTAGGTCAGGAAAAGAGCCCAGAAGTTAGTGAAACAGAGAGCACGACAAAGAAGAGGACTAGAGTGTGGAAAGATAGTCGGGAAAGAATGAAAAGACAATGGGCTAAAAAGATGAGTGAACTTGAGGAAAGCATAAGAGAAACCAAAGCCAGGATAACTGAACTCACATCTCAAACTCCCTCTCACACTACTCCACCTCCACCATTTCCAACTCCATCCGACCAAACACCTTCCAACCCGCCTCACCTAATTCCACCACCCCCTAGAGTAGGATCAGTCCTAGCAGATCCCACTCCCGAGGACCTTAATATGATGCTTAAAGCCTATCAGGTCAGAATCCAAGAAGGGCCAAACGTGACTGATCATGAAAAGTGCTACCCTAGAGCAGAATTAGAGCTTGAACGCACTAAAATTTGTGCCAAAATGGTGGAATTGGCTCAGACCATGTTTGAAGCCAGTCGCCTATTTAACATCTCTAGTTCAGCGAAGACACAGTTGCACTTTGATGGACTGTTAGAGAGAATAGAGAAGCTGATTGCCCAATCAGAAAAGAAACCCACCTCTCAACTAAAGGACAAGGCAAGCGAAAGAGCAAGTCTTCCTGCCCAGGAAGCCTATGTGCATAAAGCCCATGTGCCTAAAGCTTATGTTCCTAAAGCCTATGTGCCTGAAGCCTACGTACCTAACTCTACGGAGCCAGACACATCTTCTTCTATGAATCGATTCACACCAGAATTTCTACGAGAGATTCAAGAAGACAAATGGGCTAAAGAGAGTGAAATCCCTCCTCCTATCGAACTTGTGGATGATGCTCACGATCAATTCCCACAAGACATCCCATCCATCTATGGGGAGCAGGAGAGCACCCAATCTCAAGAAAGATTAGACTTCGAGTCTAATTCTTTACAGGAATTACCCCACTTCACGGGCCCATGGGAAGCCAAGTCTACTTGTATGAGAACCCCCACAGTCATGGTAAGAAATGAAGATTCAGTCATACCTAGGAACACAGAGGTAGTGAAAAACACTAAAGTGCAGTGCAATCTCAAGTTGGAAGAGCTACTCAAGGTTAAACCTGAATTATGGAAACATGTAGCCAAACAAGTACCAGAGATAGCAAAACCTCGTTCCCAGGTAGGATCACATAGAACGGTGCCAGAGATACCCCTGGATAAGATAGGAGATATGTGTGAAGGTGAAGAAGGGAACACCTATCTTCCCATTACCTACGAGGAGTACAGCACCAAGGCAATTTTGGACTCAGGTGCAGGAGTTGCAATTGCCACCACTTCCCTATGGAAGCGTTGGGGCAAGCCAGCACTCAGGCCAACGAGAATGAAATTGCAGATGGCTGATGGTCACATAGAGAGACCCTTAGGATTGCTAGAAGGAATAACTCTCACCACCTATGGTGTCGAGTTTGAGCATACATTTGCTATATGTGACTTCAGCAAAAATCACGCCTATGAGATGATTTTGGGAAGACCTTTTATGCGACAGTTGCAAGTGGTACAGGATTGGGGAACCAATTCTTTGTACCTACAACACTTGGGTGTTACGACCAAAGTGAATCTCAAGTATTACTCTCATAGAGATGTACCTCCCATCCAATGGAATCCCATCCATAGAGCCAAAGATGATACGGAATCGGTGCATTCCATAGGATCAGGATCCTCATGGATGCATGAAGACACTCACTTATGGATGTGTAAAGTAGCAGTAGAGGAAGAGAAGAGAGAAAAATCCAGAGAGGTAGGTGCAAAAGAAAACCATAGATCAATTCACGACCCAGCCTATGCACCTGTAGTCTTTCCTGATGAGGAATTTGAACCCCATGGCTGGGCAGAAATCCTAGCAACAATGGATGTAGCCATCAATGAGGAACAATGGACACCTCACTGTGATGAGGATGGCTATGACATTTCAGTCTTCTCCATAGATCCAATCATGGGAGAGGAGTTCTAGAAGAATGCGAACCTAGCCCTGATGCATTTGAGGATGCAAGTGACTCCGATCTAGAGTCAATCATTATGGACCCACCATTTGCATCAGATGAAGAATACTTCCATGAAGTAGAATTTCAACCCCAGAGGCATGGAGAGCTTACAAATGATGTAAGATTAGCAACACATGTGACCCCGAAGGAAGAAGGAAAGAAACGAAAGAAGAGAGAAGTCTCACCCGAGGAGGAAGAATCTTTGTTTGAGGTCCCAGAAAATTTTAAGAAGTATGAGATAGATGACAGGAGAGTCATGATAAGAATGCCTAAACGAGAGGCACAATCAGGAGAGGCCTATGATAACAAAGAAACCACCAAGAAAATCGTAGTGGCCCTAGAAGAAGGGGAAGAGAGATGCACCTACATAGGCCATGACCTAACAGAGGAAGAAGAGCATGAGTTAATAGCCTTGCTAAGAGAATACAGAGATGTATTCGCTTGGAGTTACAAGGATTTGAAGGGTGTTGACCCAGATATATGCTCACACACTATCCCCATGACCTCAGACGCTAAACCCTCTAAACAAAAGCCCTACACATATAACGATAATTACGCTGCCAAGATTAAAGAGGAGATAGATAGATTGGTTGAAGCTGGATTTATCTATGAAATTGAGCACACTGAGTGGGTATCCCCCATCGTAGTGGTGCCCAAGAAGAATGGCAAGCTGCGTGTATGCATTAACTTGAAGAAGGTCAATGCAGCCACAATCCGAGATAACTATCCACTTCCCATCACAGAACATCTCTTGGAAAGAGTAGCAGGCAAGGAAGTGTATAGCTTCCTGGATGGATTTTCGGGCTACAATCAAGTGGCCATTGCACCAGAAGATCAGCATAAAACGGCTTTTGCCACAGAGTGGGGCATCTTTGCCTTTAGGGTAATGCCATTTGGGCTTACCAATGCGCCAGCAACCTTCCAGAGGCTGATGTGCCATGTATTTAAGGAGTTCCTGAGGAAGAATTTAGAAGTCTATGTTGATGATCTTTGTGCTCATTCCAATATTAGACAAACCCATATCCCCGAACTTAGACGAATCTTTGACAAATGTAGAGAATATCGGGTCTGCCAGAACCCAGAAAAATGCGTTTTTATGGTCAGGCAAGGCAAGATTCTAGGACACATAGTGTCAAAGAACGGCATATCTACTGACGAAGAGAAAGTGAGAGCCATAGCAGAGCTACCTAGGCCAAGAAATGTCAAGGAAGTACAAGCTTTCATGGGGCATTGTGGTTACTACCGCCGGTTCATTCACATGTATGCTGTCATTGCAAAGTCCATGTATGGACTTCTGACTAACTTTGAGTGGACGGATGAATGTGAGAATTCCTTCCAAGAGCTTAAACGAAGATTATGTTCAGCACCAATCTTGACCACACCAGATTGGAATAAGCCTTTCCATGTTCATGTGGATGCTTCCAATTATGCCATTGGATGTGTGCTTGCACAACCTATTGGTGAAGGTAATATGGATCTTCCAATTGCCTACGCTAGTAGACAATTGAATGCAGCAGAACGAAATTACACCACTATGGAGAGAGAAGGCTTAGGCATGGTATATGCAGTTAAGAAATTTAGACACTATTTGCTTGCAAACAAGTTTAAATTTTTTACTGACCACCAAGCATTGTTATATCTCGTGAACAAGCCATGCAATACAGGAAGATTAGTAAGATGGTTCCTCTTATTAATGGAATATGATTTCGAGGTTGTGGTAAGGAAAGGTAGGACTCACTTGAGAGCAGATCATCTCTCTAGGCTCACATCTGGAGAAGCCCCACAAGGAGTATCAGATGATCTTCCTCATGCTTACTTGTTTAATTTGGAAGTGGTGCCGCAGTGGGCTAAGCCATTGGTGCCAGTATTGACATACGGGCCTAACCATCCTGTAGTAAACACACAGAATAGAGAGGTTGTGAAAGCCCAAAAGTACCACATCATGGCAGGAAGCATGTACAAGCACACAGATCAAGGAATCTTGGCTTGTTGTGTGGAAGAGGACGAGTACAATAAATGGTTGCAATTAGCACATGTAGGTGCATTAGAGCAACACTATTCAAAACAACGAACCCTACAGACACTCAGGAGACTCGGAGTGCATTGGCCGACTATGGAAGCCGATGTCCAAAAGTTGTGCAACGAATGCCCAATCTGTCGCACTAAACCACCTGTGGAACATGCCACTCTTTATCAAGTGTCCATAGTGCCAGATTGGAGTGAACCGCTAGTATCCTTCCTGAGGGCAAAAACATTCCCTCCAGATATGACCTTGGCTAGGAAAAGGAGTTTAGAACAAGAAGCCCAGGATTACTCACTCATTGGTGATAATCTATATAAGCGTGGTAAAGATGGTTACCTACGGCTATGTGTCCATGAAAGTGAATATCTCAAGATCTTGGAAACTGCTCACCAAGGTGTAGCAGGAGGACACTTTGGACCAGATCGGGTGATCAAAGCAATTCTATTTGCGGGCTTCTGGTGGCCGACCCTTCACATGGATGCACATACCTATGTGAAACGATGTGATGTCTATCAGAGAACTCAGTATCCTATACGTAAAGATGAGATGCCACTGAAACCTATGATGGGTGGACGTGCATTCTCTAAGTGGGGAATAGACTTCGTGGGTCCTATTAATCCTCCAGCTAAGGGTTCCCATGCAGAATATATCATTGTTGCAACAGACTACCTAACAAAATGGGTAGAGGTAAAAGCCACAACGAAGAACAATGCTCAAACAACAGCCAAGTTTTTATTTGAGAATGTGTTCACTAGATACGGACTACCTATAGAGCTAGTCAGTGATAGAGGCACTCACTTCTTAAATGAAGTTATTGAAAATCTGCTCCAAGAATTCTTGGTAGTTCATAAGAAGTCTGCCCCCTATCACCCCCAAGCTAATGGCCAGGCTGAGAGCACCAACAAGATCTTATGCAATGTACTGACGAAATTAGTAAACAATAAACGCTCTGATTGGGACAAACAGCTACACCATGCTGTTTGGGCATACCGAGTCGCCTACAAAACGGTACTCCAAGCCACCCCCTTTCAGATGGTATTTGGCCAAAACGCGGTGCTACCTTTGGATTTCCTAATACCTACATTAAAAGTAGCACAAGAGCACGAATGGACGGGTCATGAACTCTCCTCTAGACTTTTTGACCTTGAACGATTAGGAGATTTTGGACTGAGAGCAGCTGCAGGGATATATGCAGCTAAGAAGAGACAGAAAGCATACTTTGATGCCCACGTGAAGGATAAGGGCTTGAAAGCAGGAGACTTAGTTTTAGTCTACACACTGAAGCAACATGCAAGAAAATTAGAGAAGCGTGGCTATGGACCTATGATCATAAATCGGATCTCCACAAGTGGAGCAGTGCAACTAGCCACATTGGATGGTGACGTTCTTCCAAGTTATATAAGCGGATGCAGAGTCAAGTTATATCAGGAACCTCTCACAGAGGAAATGCTAAGTCGACTCAATATCGCCAAGAAACGCAAGGAAGAAGAAAAGCGGATTCGAGAAGAAGCTCAAGCGGAAGCTTTAGAACGCATCAGAAGGATGAAGTTGCGAAGACAAGGTAGAGATCAGCCTAGAACAAATGACTATGCAGATCAAGGATATCATATGGCAATGTGTGAAGTCGCAGGAACGAGTCCCCATAGGATAATTGATCGACGATCTTTTGTGACCATAGAGGTAGGACAAGGAACTAGTGTACAGTCTGTGCGAGCATTGATTGACTCAGGTGCAGCCACTAGTGCGGTGCGACTCTCTTACTGTCAAGAATTGAAATTAAAGGTCAATCCTATAGAAGCTTATCTCATAGGATTAGGAGGTGTGGAAACCCCTTGCATGGGCGAGGTGGAGCTTCCCCTCCACATTCAGGACATGTTAATGACAGTTAAGGTACTAGTGTGCCAAGACGAAGACCTCACAGAGCCTCTTGTCTTAGGTCAGGACTGGATCTATGATCATGCAGTCAACCTAAACCTAAGAAATGGACTTCTTCAGGTATGGGTCAATCATAGTCGAATTACAGTAGAGTTAGAGAATGGAGCACTCAAGGAACTAGGAAAGGCACACACTCCTGGTCCTTCCAGGAGTACACATGAAGATGACCATGCTGTTCTTGTCCAAAACTATGTGTTGCAGAGGAATGAGGTTTGCAAAAAAGGAGTCAGGGATGCAACGGAACTCCCTTCTTTTCCAAAGGCCAGAGGGAGGCAGCAACTAAAGGTGGATCAAAGGCAGGAGAAGCAGAGTACTACCTATGACAGAGATCAAAAGTACCTGCGCAGCAAAATGTCTCAGCTAGTGAAACAAGTGTGGGTGCGGAAAGGTGAACACCCGGTTGCACTCAAGTCAACCACACGGGCAAAGCCTCTTATTAGTAACCAACAACACAACACTAATAAGAAGTCTTTCAGAAGTTCTTCTGCTAATGTCAAGTCTATTTGGGTGCCCAAGAAGTCGATGAAGGCTAGCCCACAATCAAGACACATTTGGGTGCCTAAGGCTTGTTTGCGGGCTCAAATAGCTACACCAAGGCCACACCCTATACAGCATGATCCATTCACTCGCACAGCCGGCATCCACTCGTTTTCAGCACTCAAGAACACACCAAGGCCCATGGGCACGAACAGAATCACTTGTAAATGGGTCCCTAAAAAGTCTCATTTTCAAGCCGACACACCCATAAAGCTCTCGAGAGTCTCTACGAAACCAAGAGCAAAACCCATCCACTGCATTTGGCAGCCTAAGACTTGTAACAAACCCCCGGACCCCAATTGTAAATCCATGCTAACCTACTAACCCCATCACTATCACACTACATCATTCCACTTAGTTCTTAGGTGTACATTTGAAGAGATGTTTGTCACCGGGTTCTGGGAATATCACTCAGAGATCTTCATTCCCAGGCCCTCACATTTATTACAATTGTTTGCAGTGGAACAAGCTCTCCACTCAGAAAAGTTACGAATGCCACATCCAGAGGTTCCCGGGCCGGTAGATTGGGATGCTCTCCTAACCGATTTGGCCAAAGGATTGAGGATTGCCGAACATCACTTAGCGCAAGATGTTGTCGAATACTACATCCAACGACCCTCCCAACAAGGGTCTGTCAGGGACGACAGACGCGAGAGAGGGGGGAGTGTTAGCAGCAGACAAGGGAGTCAACGACGATCTGGCAAGTAGGCCAATAATAATTTTCTTCATGGAGAAGCAAGTATGAGCATTCATGCAGATCTAGCACTAAGGCAGCCTTTAATTTTTCAAACCCTTACTCCAATTAAAAGTGATCCTCATCACTAACAACCCTTGTAAATACCATGTTCACCTTTTTGTGGCTCCATTTTGTGCAAGCCGAGGAGTCCTCGAGCTTGAGGAGCCTTAGAAGTACCTACATATCAATTTTCGTATTTTTTAGACTCCGTTTAAGCCCTCAAATAAGCCCTGGAACCTAATTTTTAACTAGGCCGGACACTAGGTCTGAACAGGGCCAAAGCTAGTCAAAAACTATAAAAGGAGCTAGAGAGCTCATTTTTGGGGGTAGATTGTAATTGAAACAAACTTGTAAGAGCTTTCTGAAAGTAATCTAAGAACTCCATTGCTCCTCACTCTTTGTCTTTCCGTGTGTGCGCGTGTGTGTGTATGTGTGTGCATGTTGGTGTGATTCTCACCCACGCACTTGTGCTTCCACTTGCTCGAGGTCTTCATACCATCCTCACGTCTTCCCGGATTGACATTAAAGGAGGTGCTACTCATCACTGAGCTACACTACCCTTACTTCATGACTTTTATTGATGATTTTTCCAGCCATGCATGGGCGTTTCCACTAAAGGAAAATATCAAAGTGTTTATGTGCTTCAAAAAGATTCTACTTTTGGCTAAAAGTCGATCAGCGTGTAACATGGGCACCCTTTGTTCTGATCGAGGGGGGATACATGTCTTCTGATTTTAATGATTTCTAGCTGAACATGGGATAAAACATCAGTGTACAATACCATATACACCTCAACAGACTAGAGTTGCTGAAAGGAAGAACATGTCACTCGTGGAGATGGTGAGGTGTATGGTCAAAAGTCAGGGCTTTACAACATAACTTCTAGCTTGAGGTTTTTATGAGTGCATCGTATGTACTTAACAACTTGTTGGAACTCAAGTTCAAGAACAAGCATGGAAGCACATCAGAAAAGTGGACACACAAGAAGAGGGAGCAAGTAGGGAGCTCCAAGAAGTGTCAGTCAAATTTTCACAGTGATTTTGATCACTCAAACCATTGTAAATATCATTTTATCTTTTTGTAACTCCATTTTGTTCAAGATGAGGAGTCTTCAAGCTTGAGGAGTATTGGAAGTATCATCCTATCAATTTTTATAATTTTTAGTCTCTGTTTGAGCCCTCAAATAAGCCCTAGAACCTAATTTTTTAACCAGGTCGGACACTAGGTCTAGACAGAGCCAAAACTACTAAAAAAAACTATAAAAAGAGCTAGAGAGCTCATTTTTGAGGTTAACTTGTTAGAGAGTTGGCTTGTTAGAGAATAGAGCTTTTGTAAGAGATTTCTGATACAATTGAAGCTTTCCATTATTCCTCTCTTTGATCTTTCTTTGTGTGTGTGTGTGTGCACGCATGCTAGTGTGCTTCTCACTCACACATTTGTGCCTTCATAAGCTCATGGTCTTCATACCAGTCCTCACGTCTCTGCAGATTGACAAGTAAAGGAGGTGGTGCTTACGCTTGAGCTACACTAAATTTTGGCACCATTGCTGGGGAGAGAGCTTTGAGGACGAGCTTTGCGATGGTAAGATCATGGATTTGCGACGTTGGAAGGTAAAAAATAGTCATTTTCTATTACTTTTCTAATTTTTCTTCTCCCTCTTCATCATCACCATCTTCATCCTCATATAAATTTTCTATTTTTTAGTGCATTTTCATCATTTTCACATCATTTCTCATGTGTGGGAGTGCAAGAAAGAGCTAGGAAGTGCTTGGGAGTGCATGGGCTTGTGTTTTTCATGATTTTCTGCACATTTGGGGTTTGGTGCAAAAATTCAAAATTCCTGTCTAAAAGCTCAAAAAATTGCGACTTTCTCAAGAAATCGCGATTCTCTAGAAAATTCAAATTTTTTTTGCCTATTTTTTTTTTAGAAAATCGCGATTCTCTACTAGAAGATCGTGATTCTCTGGAATTGAGAAATTAGTGATTCTCTGCTAGAAATTCGCAATTCTCTGAACTTAGAAAATTTGAGAAAATCATGATTCTCTGGAAGAAATTTGCGATTCTCTAGACTTGTGGAGTGGGAGAAATTCGCGATTATCTGATATTGTTGGATTCAAGAAATTTGCAATTCTCTACTAGAAATTCGCAATTCCTTGCAAAAAATTCACGATTTTTTGGACTTAGAAAATTGGAGAAAGTCGTGATTCTCTGGAAGAAATTCACGATTCTCTGGAAAAAATTCGCGATTCTCTAGACTTGGGAAACTTGAGAAAATCATGATTCTCTGGGAGAAAGCCACGATTCTCTGGAAGAAATTCATGTTTCAGTGGACTTAGAAAATTTGAGAAAGTCGTGATTCTCTGGAAGAAATTCACGATTCTCTCAACTTAGAAAATTTGAGAAAGTCGTGATTCCGTGAAAGAAATTCGCGACTCTTTGGACGAGCATTTTTGAGAAAGTCGCGATTTCTTGGACTTAGCATTTTTGAGAAAGTTGTGATTCTCTAGAAGAGATTCGCGATTCTCTGGACTTAGTGAGTTTGAGAAAATGGCGATTCTTTGGAGTGGATTTTGAGAGAATCGCGATTCTCTGATAAAAAACACGACTTTCTAGTGGCCTAATTTTCAAAAAATCTCGATTCTCTAAGAGATCCTATTTGCATGTTTTGATCCCCAAAAGCCTGATTGGACATAACTTTCTCTTACAAAATCCATTAGTTGTGATTTTGGTTTCGTTGGAAAGCTCGTTTCGAGTGCTAATAGATGAATATATAGATATAGTATTTTGAAGTTGACCCTTATGTGGGACTTGGAAACGAAGGGAACTCCAAAGGATTTTGATCAATACAAAGGGGGATTTTGGGACTAGAAGACAAAGCTTATGAACCTGAGATCTGGTAGACATCTAGGCAAGGATAGAAAAAACATTAGATCTTTTGAAGCAAGTGTCAACCATACAGCTAGGTCTTGGGCACAACAACTAAGTGGTTATCCCTATGTGCTAAGTTCGGACACAAGTGATTCAGAAATGTCCTTTAACATGGAAAGACCTATAGGTAGCTCAAGTATTGCCTATTTACAGACAATAGAAGGTCCCTATAAGACATAGTTGTAGTATATTAGGATCAACCAATTAGATGCATGCATCTATGAGGATGGCCTGAGGCGATCAGTGGTCCAACTCAAAAATCCAGATCAACCCTTTGGACTTGAACATCCAGTGGTCAAGTTTGAAGAGGGTTCTTATATCGATAACCAAGGAACCATGTAAGTGGTCACCAGCTTATGAGATAGGATAGATTAGTTTGGAAACATCATTCCCGAGAACAAGACAAGAGACCTATAGTAAGGAGATGTAGGATGAGAACCCTAGACTCCTAGAGGTAAATCAATCTTGACGAGAGTGACCACTCCAGATTGGATCCCTCAAGACAACAAAAGTATAGAACTATTCTTGAATAGAGAAATGGAGGAAGCCTTTTGGAGATTCAAGTCAGATCAACCTAACCCTCACCATCTATGAATTCAAAGACCCTAATACACCAGGCAAGGTTGTATATCTAGATAACACATCGGAGAGAATGTTCTCAATAATAGAGCATGATAGGCATGCATACACTTGGTAGGGCAAATTGATTTTCCCTCCAATAAGATCTAATGTCTCCCTGGCCACCAAGGAGCAGGATCATCCCAGGCTCATGAAACCCAGAGGGAAAGAACTAGAGAGAGGTCTGAGGTAAGTTTTGCACACACAATGGGTAGAGATAGATCAGGATATGAGGGTGAAAGACCTGAAAGAGAGATACACCGAGCACATACATATCAAAGAGATGAACATGATTTTCCATTGCCTAAACGTCGAGAGCATCCAAGAACCATTAGACCCTCTCAAGTGGTTAAGGCAATGAAGAACTACTTTAACGGGTCAGGAGATACTTATGATCATGTGGCCGAGTTCAAACAAGTGTTAAGAGCTGAGCAGGTTGAGGATTTGTTCACCCAATTCGAGGCATTTGGTTTGACTCTCAAGGGTACTGCCTTAGCTTGGTTTCAACCTTTGAACAACTATAGTTACCAAAACATATGTCAACTACTGGAAGAATTCATTGTGGAGTTCTCCAAGAGTGGCATCAGGCATAATACATCATCCTTGATCCATAGCTTCAAGTAGACACCTCAAGAAATAGTGCAACTTGCAAGAAGACAGTTCAGATAGTACTTATAAAGATGTCCTATTCCAGAGTTACCCACACCAGCCAAACAAGTGGCTTTGTTTTTAGATGGCTTAATAAGTGCAAAGTTGAGGTCATATGTGTACTTGAAAGAGCCTAGATCCATAGAAGAGTGTGTGAGAATGTGCATAGACATAGAAGACAACTTGGGTGAGGAGTTAGAATTGTCCAAAATGTTTAAGGATTCTGATAGTTCTACTAGTCATACCTCCAGAACCTCCCCTAAAAAAGATGAGATAGCTGAGGATTTGCCAAGAAGCTAGGAGTTCAAAATAGACAAACACCAAGGGTGATCTCATTGAACCGATGTTATACTTGCGGAGGGGACCACATGGCTAACGTATGTCCAATGCAAAACCTAAACGTGAGAGAAAGGAATGCTGCATATTGCATTATTGAGAGAAAATACACAAACCATATGGCTCAAGATTGTCCCTACAATAGACAGGCTGTTAGACAAACTTATTAGCAACCTTACCAACAAGGTAGGTATCAGAACCAATACGAATAGCGATATTATAGACCACAACATCAATATCAAGAACCATATAGGGCACAACCAGTCCTAGGAAACCAACCACCAACTCCTACTAATGTACTTCTAGTTAAGTATGCAGTGGCAGACGAGAACTCTAATAGAGCATTGGTGCCAGTGACCCCTTTGGTCTCAAAAAATGACCCTCATGCTCAGAGTTCTGACTACTCCTATGAAGATAGTCCACAAACTTATTACACAGAGTCACCTGCGCATAGTGAGACTTAACCATATCAGTATGAGGCACTACCTATGGAACCAAATTGGGAGCCAGAATACTTCAATGTCATGTACATTAATCCAACCCTTGGCCCCAATTGAGACAAGTGAGACCATAAGACCCTAGAGGACCATGTTTTCAGTGTTAGGGTGACCATTTCATTTTCAATGTCCCCATTCACCAACTCTGGGACAGGGCCAAAACATCACAATACAAGGTTTTTGTCCCGAGTGCGGCAAAGAACATCTTCCACGACATTGTCCTAGAAACCCCTCTAGTGCACCCAAGGTTACACCCATTAATGTGGTAGGCTTAATGGTTTATCTTCCAGTCGCCTAACAAGGTTACACAATCAAAGCTATCTTAGATTCAGGTGCTGGTGTTGTGATTGCTACCACCTCCTTGTGGAAGCAATGGGGCAAGCCCACATTAAGACCAACTAGAATGAAGCTTCAAATGGCTGATGGCCATATTGAAAGACCTCTAGGATTGATTGAAGGGATAACTCTAACCACTTGTGGTGTAGAGCTTGAGCACACGTTTTCTATATGTGACTTTGGTAAAAATAATGTCTATGAGATGATCCTAGGAAGGCCCTTCCTATGACAACTACAAATAGTACAAGATTGGAGAACTAATTCCTTGTACTTGCAGCACTTAGGGGTCAGAACAAAAGTAAATCTAAAAGATTATACCTTTAGAGATGTACCACCCCTACAATGGAATCCTATCCACAAGGTGCAAGAGGATGCAATCTCTGTGCATTTTGAAGGTTCTTTTGATCCATCATGGATGCATGAAGATTCTCACTTGTGGATGTGCAAAGTCGCAGAGGAAAAGGAAAAATGCTTAAAGGCGAGACAAGAAGGAACTTGTCAAGGAGATAGACCAGTTAGAGACCTAGCCTACACACTGATGATGTTTCTAGATAAGGAATTCGAGCCTCATGGTTGGGTAAAAATCTTAACCACCATGGACATTGTTGTCAATGAAGAATAATGGACACTTCATTGTGATGAGGAGGGTTATGATATCTCTGTGTTCATGTGTTTGCCCTTGTTAAAAGAGTGTCATCCTAGTGATATCCTAGAAGAAGATGAGAATGATGATCATCTAGAGTCCATTGTGATGGATAGTTGCTTTAACTCAGAGAAGCACTATCTAGAAGATGTAAGAGTGTTTACCCAAAAAGAAGAAGAACCTCTCACACGTGTTAAAACTATAAATTCAAAGGAAGGAAGTGAAGGTAGTCAAAAGAAAAAGAAAAGAAAAGCATAGAAACAAGAAGAGGAGGAATCATTGTTTGAAATACTAGAGAATTTCAAGAAATATGAAGTTGAAGACTGAAATTTTTTGGTACAAATGCCTAAAAGAGAGGCCATCACAGGAGAAGCATATGATAATAAGGAAAAGACCAAAAAGATTGTAGTAACCATTGAAGAGAATGAAGAGTGATTTACATACATAGGAGAGGACATAAGCGTAGAAGAAGCAAAGCTTGTAGATTTATTAAGGGAATATAGGGATGTTTTTGCATGGCACTATAGAGACTTGAAGGGAGTAGATCTGAAAATTTTCTCTCATACAATCCCCATGACTGTTGATGCCAAACCCACCAAATAAAAGCCCTACACATATAATGACACTTACGGAGCAAAAATAAAAGAAGAAATTGATGGGCTGATTGAAGCATATTGAATGGGTGTCCCCCATTGTAGTGGTGCCCAAGAAGAATGGGAGGTTGCGAGTGTCTATCAAACTAAAAAAGTTAATGCGGTTACAATTAGAGATAGCTATCCGCTTCCAATCACCAAACATTTACTGGAGCATGTTGTAGGCAAGGAAGTTTATAACTTTCTTGATGGATTTTTAGGTTACAACTAAGTAGACATTGCCCCAGAAAGATCAACACAAAATGACCTTTGCCACAAAATGGGGAATCTTTGCATTTTGTGTGATGCCATTTGGGCTCACCAATGCACCTGCAACATTCCAAAGGCTCATGTGTCATGTCGTCAAAGAGTTCTTGTGAAAGAACTTAGAAGTATATGTGGATGATTTATGTGCTCATTCCCAAGAAAGAAGACTCCACATCCTTGAGCTCAGATAGATCTTCAACAAGTTCAGAGAATATGAAGTGTGTCTGAACCTAGAGAAGTGTGTGTTCATGGTACGACAAGGTAAAATCTTAGGTCACATTGTTTCTAAGAATGGAATATCTATAGATGAGGAAAAAGTAAGAGCCATAGCAGAGTTGCGGAGGCCAAGGAATGTTAAAGGGTACAAGCCTTTATGGGCCATTGTGGATATTACCGCAGGTTTATTCACATGTATGCAATCATAGCTAAACCTCTTTATGCCTTGCTAACAAATTTTGAGTGGAACGACGAATGTGAAACTTCCTTCAATGAACTAAAGAGACATTTCTGCACAACACCAATATTGACCGCTCTTGATTGGAATAAACCATTCCATGTCCATGAAGATGCCTCCAATCATGCAATAGGATGTGTGCTAGCACAACCCATAGGTGAAGGGAATCTAGATTTACCTATAACATACGCTAGCAGACAGCTAAATGCAGCTGAACAAAACTATACCACAACTAAGCCAGAAGGCTTAGGCATGGTATATGCTGTGAAGAAGTTTAGACACTATCTATTGGCCAAAAAGTTGAAGTTTTTCACTGATCATCAAGGTTCATTATAATTGGTTAATAAACCTTGCAATACGGGATGCTTAGTATGATGGTTCCTCTTGCTAATGGAATGTTGGAGTTAGACGTCTGTGGAAGCATGCACACAACACAAGGAAGAAGAAGAAGCTTGGAGCCCAAACACACAATACTGAATGTATTACTAGAGAATGTACAAAGATAAGTAGCCCATTAGGGCAATAGGCGTGTATACAAGCCGGGGAAAAAAACCTCCTAAAGAGGGAAAAAAGTGCCCCGACGGTCTTAATGTGTTCACACGCATCACTACCTAAATATATCAACAAATCCCCCTTGGGATTGATGCGGTGATCAAGGAGCTGGCACTCATGTATAAGGAAGTGCCAAGCTATGTGGAAATCACTCCACAAAAGGAAGTAAGCCCAAAGCTTTGCAGAAAGCTTCAAACTTCTCCCTAGGCAGAGCCTTCGTGAAAAGGTATGCAATGTTCTCCTGTGTGGGAACATATGCCAAGGTGATCTCCCCAGCAGAGAACCTCTCCCTGACATAGTGATAATGCACCTCAATGTGCTTAGTGTGAGCATGGAACACGGGTTCCTCGCAACTGCCAATGCGCTCTGACTGTTAGTGAAGATGGTGGTGGCAAAAGTTTGACCAACACCCAAATCAGCCATAAGGCGTCTGAGCCACACACACTCAACAGTAGCTGTGAAAGCTGCCCTATACTCAACCTCACAACTGGAAGTGGCCACAGTAGGTTGCTTCTTGCTCAACCAAGATATACATGAGCTACCAAGCATGAAGCAAAAACCACTAGTGGACACACGAGTGTCATAGCAACCAGCCCAATCTGAGTCAAAAAAAGCATGCAAATTTGGCGGTAGTGATCCCCCCTTGGGATAAAACAACCCAAGTAGCCGAGTACCACTCAAGTAGCGAAAGATGCACTTAACTGCCTTCCAATGTGTGACTCCTGGGCAATGCATAAACCTGCTCATCTGTGAGATAGCAAACTGAATATCTGGCTGAGTAATGCATAAGTAAATCAAGCATCCAACAACCTGCTGATAGAGAACAGCATCAAATGCATCTCGAGCATCATGAAGACTCAATCGTAAACCTGTCTCCATAGGAGTGGCAAAAGGCTTACAGTCTTCAAGGCCAAAACATTGCAATAATGTGTCAATATATTTCGTTTGACACAAAGCCATTCCACCATCAACTTGCATAAATTGAATGCCCAAATAGTGATGCGAATGCCGCAAATCAGACATCTCAAATGAAGCATGCAAATCATCCTTGAAATCAGCAATATGCTTCTCAATAGGACCAGTGAGCAGCATGTCGTCAACATAGATAACAATGATCAGAAGCACATCATTAGCACGCTTAACATATAAGGTGCTTTCACTTGGACTGTTCTCAAAACCATGTGCAACTAGATAGGCATGTATCTTCTCATACCAAGCACGTGGTGCTTGCTTTAAACCATATAATGCCTTCTTTAACCTGCACACCTGGTTTTCATGCCCTTTCTGCACAAAGCCACGGGGCTGAAAAACATACACTTCTTCATGCAAGTCACCATTCAGAAATGCTATTTTAATGTCCAATTGATGTACATTCCAACCATGATGGGCTGCAAGTGCACAAATACTCCGAATAGTAGTCATACGACATGTAGGTGCAAATGTCTCATCAAAATCAATGCCTCTTTCCCGCGCATAACCCTTTGCAACAAGCCTAGCCTTATACCTGTCAACTGTACCATCAGGTTTACGCTTTAGCTTGTATACCCACTTAGTGCCAATCGCCTTCTTGTTAGGAGGCAAGTCACATAAAGACCATATACCATTCTTCATTATAGCATCATATTCAAATTGCATATCAGCCATCCAATTTTCTGAATTCTGTGCTTCATCAAAAGAAACAGGCTCATTCTCATCACAGAGAATAGACGCAGCCATAGCATAGCAATCTGATGCAAAGGAGGCACTATGGGAGCCTGAATGAGTACGATATGACAAAGGTGCATCTAATTTGTTGTCACGCAAAGTCTGCACTAGCCATTTTGGCATAGTTTTTTCGTGCTTAATATTAGCTCTCTCATCAACAAGTGCATCATGTAAATCTGCATCTGAAATGGAATGATCTGCATCATCATATGAAACCTGGAAAGGCTGAGAAGTTGCCTCATTAGGACCAGCACTAGACTATCCACCTGTAAAAAGAGGCATCAAAGTATCATACATGTCTTTGGAGCTAACAGATGTCTCCTTAGTACATGAAAGCAATGGCTGAATAGCATCTTCCACAAAAACAACATCATGGATAACCAAAATGCGTTTAGTTTGTGGATGATACAGACGATAGCCTTTACTTTTAGAATTGTACTCAACAAAAATACATTTTATTGCTGTATCATCCAATTTTCTGCAATCATGTTTAGGCACTAATGTGTATGCCAAACAACCAAAAACACACAGATGAGCAAAAGATGGTTTGCGATCATGCCAAGCCTCATATGGAGTGATAGATTGCAGTGCTTTAGTGGGACATCTGTTCAATACATATGCTGCACACATGACAACCTCAAGCCAGAAACTATGAGGTAAAGCCTGACTCTTGACCATACACCTTGCCGTCTCCATGAGAGACTTGTTCTTCCATTCATCAACTCCATTCTGTTGAGGTGTATACGGCATTGCCAAAGCTGTGCATCTCACATAGCCTGAGAATCATTTACTGCACATGCCAAATCATTTTCAGATCTTTCATAGTCTATGAGCTTATACATCCCACGACATAAAATGCCAGAAGCAATAATCACATCGCCATTTGATAGATCATCAACTATACACCTGTCATCAACAAATTTCACAACCAAGCCAATCTTGGCTAATGCAAAAACTGATAACAAGTTCTTTTTGATCCCTGGCACAAATAAAGCATCTGACAAAGTGAAAGAACTACCATCAGCAGTAGTCAAAATGATCTTACCAACTCCCATAACAGGATAAGAGGAGTTGTTGGCACATGTAATAGTATTCCATGTAGGGGCAGTCTCGAGTGAAGAGAAGAAACTGTGCTGCGAGGTAATATGTTTGGTCGCCCCACAATCAAAATACCAAACATCTCAGTCTACTACAGACATGCACTGCTCATGAGAAGATGGGTCAAAACTGCAAACAGTAGTAAACGTCCATTCTTCTTCCTGCACAAGATTTGCAGACTCTGTTTTTGGTGTAGAGGCCTCTGCAACAACCATTCTAGCCTCTTTCTTCTTTGCCTCTTTAGCAGCTAGTTTTGGACAGTTCTTTATGATATGATCATTCCCTTTACAATACTTACAAAACAATTTCTGCTTTTCTGATTTCTTCTCATCTTTATCTTCCTTCTTCGAATATGCAGAATTAGCATATTTCTGCTTACTAGTTGAAGAGCTCCATTTTCCTTTGCCCTTCTGACTAGCCAGGAAAGCTTGATCTGCAACTCGTATAATGGACCTGTTTTGCCTGGACTGATCTTCCTGCAACAGAACAGAGACTAACTCCTCAAATGATAAGGCATTTGGATTGCCCTTCATCATCAACCAAAGAGTAGAAGCAAAACTTTGATATGAATCAGGAAGACCATTCAGAACGGTCTGCACAAGTGAGCTATCTGGTATAACCTCATCAGCAGAAATCAACTGTTCCTTCAAGTCTTTGATCTTTGTTAGGAAACTGTCCATAGAATCACCTTCATTCATGTGCTCACTCTCCAACTGTTTTCGGAGGTAAGCAACACGAGCCTCATTCCTAGCTTGGTACAATGTGGTAAGTGTATCCCAAGCATCCTTAGCTATTCTGCAAGAGCGAATGTGAGGAAAAATGGCACGTTTGACAGACAAATCTATCAATGCATGTGCCTGGGCATCTTCGCCATCGTAGCGAATCTGCTCTGCAGTAGGTGTAGTAGAAACAGCAACACGAAGAGGAATCTGCGGAATATCATCTTCGACACCATCTTCATCAGCTCCAGCACATGTATTTGTAGTACCTGTTGTTATAGGTGTAATAGGATGTCTTTCAACACCCTGCACAATGTTCCACAATCCTTTTGCAACCAATACATGTCGCATCATATAAGCCCATAATGGGTATATAAGCCCATAATGGGTAGTTGGTACCATCCAACTTATCCTCAACAACCAACATACGAAATACATCACTGCTTTCAGCCATGGCCAGTGACTAAAATACCTTGATGTAGAAAATTGATTGTATCTCAAAAAGTTGAACAGAACTGCCCAGACGAGTTTTGCTAGACCTGTAGCAGAATTCGAGATGCTTATACTAGCGAACAGAAACTGGTATATACCTTTGGCACAAAAAGACAAAATAGCCTGCACAAGTGCTGCGATAGTGCGTTCGGAGGTGAAACGAGCTCGGATCGCGATTTCGGCACCACAGAGTGAAGCGGTTTTGATCTCGAAAACACACTAAGTATGCTCACCAAAATTCATCCGATTCTGAGACTGCAGACGGAGGAGTGTCGATGGCGCCCTAGATGAAGCGACAACCTGCTCTGATACCAATTGTTGGAGTTAGACGTCTGCGGAAGCACGCGAACAACACAAGGAAGAAGAAGAAGCTTGGAGCCCAAACACACAATACTGAATGTATTACTAGAGAATGTACAAAGATAAGTAGCCCATTAGGGCAATAGGCGTGTATACAAGCCGGGGGAAAAAAACCTCCTAAAGATGGAAAAAAGTGCCCCGGCGGTCCTTGTGTGTTCACACACATCACTACCTAAATATATCAACATGGAATATAACTTTGAAGTTGTTGTTAGGAAAGGTAGAACCCACCTCAAGGAAAATCATCTTTCTTGCATCACTTCAAGAGATTCAACGCAAGGAGCATCTGATGAGTTGCCTGATGCTTATATGTTCAATTTAGAAGTTGTTCCTAAATGGGCAAATAAGTTGGTACCAGTCCTAACCTTCGGACCTACAAATAAGAATGTGAAAACAAACAAAGAAGAAATTGTAAAATCACAAAAATATCAAATATTGGCAGGAATTATGTACAAACAAGATAGAGAAGGTGTACTAGCTTGTTGTATTGAGGATCATGAACATAGTAATTGGTTGCAACAAGCCCATGAAGGATTGCTAGGAAATCAATTTTCTAAACAACGAACATTATAGAACCTGAAATGTTTAGGATTGTATTGGCCTAGTATGGATAAAGAAATACATGAGTGGATTAAGAATTAAGAGAGACCTCCAGTGGAGTATGCTACCCTTTATCACCTGTCGTTAATTCCAGATTGGAGTGCTCCATTGGTAGAATTTCTGAAATCAGGAACACTACCCAACAAGGCTAGTCTATCAAGAAAACGGAGCATGGAGCAAGAGGCTCAAGACTACGCCCTAGTAGGAGACGACCTATACCGAAGAGGCAAGGATGGTTACTTAAGATTGTGTGTTCACAAATCATACTATTTGAAAATCTTAGAAACTGCACACAGTAGTGTTGCTTGATTCTTGGTATAATGTGTCACCCAACTATTGGTTGGTGAGCACATGCTACTCAAGATCTTCCTACAAATATTGTTTGTAAGTTAAGGAGGAATTTTAGTTCCTCAAATACCCCCTTCCCGCACTTTTTGAAAAAAAAATTAGATGTTAAATTTTGCCAAAATCCACTTTTGGGAGTAAGAATAAAGATCATTTAAGAGGCTTCCCATGGATTATTGTATACATACATGAACTATGTTGTGTATGTTACCATGGAGAACTAGAAAATCCAAGAGAAATCCACATTTAGAGTGGATTACAAGCTTGCTAAGAGCTCCCATTTAAGTTTTTACATGAAAGTAAAAATCTTGATTTAGGCCTCTTTTGGGGAGCGAATTAGCATGCATGAAGGGAGAATTTGGAAAGGTGAAAATAGGCTTAAGCATCTTCATATATCAGTGTTTTAGGATTTGCTTCATGGAAAAATGCTTTGGGGCACCCCAAAGATCACATTTTCACACTTTTTCCAGCCCCTCCAACAGTCCACTAGTTTAGCATGTCCCACTTGGAATGGCCATATCTTGGGCTAGGAAACTCCAAATTGGACGTGCTATGGCTCATTTTGAAGAGCACAAGATTCACCTTCAGTATAACTGAAGAAATTTTGGGAAATATGTATCTTTGTAGGTCTGTACAGCTCTGCAAAGTCTGAATAATTTTTTGCAACTACCTTCCGAGAGCCATATCTTTCAAACCGGGAAGGCGATTTGAGTAATTTCACTTCAAGAAACTTGTGCATGATATGTATTTCAGTTTATGATTATTTGCAGGTCCTAAAGTGGTTTTTGTAGGTCTAAAAAAGGATTACAAATGCATTTTTTTGGCTAAATTTGCATTATTTTGGTAATCACTTGACCATGCTTTATGTTTTAGGAAGTGATCTGATGTTTTCGGACACTTAAAAGTTTATATTAGGACCAGAGGAGGAAGGTCCATAGGTCTCAAAGCTTGTTGAGAAGGATTGGATGCATGCAATTCCAAACCAAACCATTCATGGACGAATGCTTTATGCTTCAAGCATTTTGTATGCTTTATGCTTTAAGCATTTTACTTTATGTTATGGCATGTTCTCTATGTACATGCATAGATTGGATTGCATACATCAAATGTTGATCATTGTTTAAATTCTAAAAATATGGATCAATAGGCGAGAAGTACACTTTTTGATTGTTTGCAGGAAAGAGGATCGCAGAAGTTACATGGCTATGCAACACAGAGAATTGTTGCTAGCATTTGTTTTTATGTTTTGCAGGTTATGGAGTCCATATATGAGTTTATGGCATGCATGCCATGTGCCTGTCAAGCCCTATGTTGTTGGGTGGCCTGTGTGCCGCTGAGCTTATGGTTAATTTTTTTTTTGGATTCCATTTCCTGGGGAAATGCTGGCAAAATTTTTTCTACCGCATGGCGTTATATATGCACTTACCTTAGGTAAGAATCTTATCGCATGGTAACATGCATTTTCTGCAAACATCACTAAGGTGTTAGGATGCTTCTAAGCATGTATTTGATGGACTTAGTACCATCATAGTATCATACATAAGGCAACTTCAGTAGTAACAGGATCCCTACACATAATCCTTATGGATTTAGACCATAGAATTGCTAAGGGCAAGGACATGTACCTTCACCATTGGGAATGTGCACAAGCAATGCTATAGGTTATAGGAAGTTGCATAGAGGCATGGGAGATACAGTTTGATAATCTTCAGAGTAGTGAAGATTTACTTATCTTCACAAGGGTCTCACAGTATGATTAGGAGACTATGGGGTATTATGAGCAATACCCAAAGAGTGACTAGTTTCATTCATGCACATCACTTGACCGAGTAGTGAAGCGTTTCTACTATAGTACTAAGGAAACCAAATAGATGGGATCACAGAGATGGGTTTCATGAGACATCATCGACAGGTGCTTATGTGATTCGAGTGATGATTAGGAAGGCCACAGGCATGGCACTAGCTCTATGGTATAGAGCATAGATCCCTTAGTCAGGAATAGTTGGGGTACCCAATACATATATATGTATATCGAGATCTATAGAGAGGTACTTAGACCTAGTGTTTGTACCTAGGAACAAGCTGGTTTGGAACAGAAAGGGATATCCATTTTCACATACTGTCTAGAACCAAACTAACTAGTTCGAGGACATGGGACTCATTTGAGTCCACGGACATGACTATGGAATATGGGATTCATTAGAGTCCACATGTATATTCCATTACATATATATGGAATATATATATTCGGTTTACTGTAGGTATGACACCATGGATTGGAAGAAGGTTCCACTAGTATGAGATGGTGGAAATGACTTCCCTTTGAGCACTCTTCTTCTATGGCCAGGAAGAAAAGGACTCATCATTCATGGCGTCATGTCTCACTAGATCAGAGGAGAGCTCGTAGTAGAGATCTCCTTAGGATTAGGAATTATCCTTCATAGATTAGGGAAGACCTATTCTTCTAGTAGAGAATGTGATGGGTGATTTTATCACCATTGGTATCACATACTCATTTTTAGGTTTTTAGGAAGGATAATTCCACGATTTTGATTGGATCATATAGATCCATGCATAGAGGATGGTTGGCTGAGATAGCTTTTTAGTATGGATACACATGTGTTTATGGTATCATGTCATATCTTTGCTGACCATTTTAGCAGAGGACTTTGACCCTTGTTAGGAATTTATTTTCTCCACTCTTCACTACATACACCTTCATTAGTCAAGAGAGATTTGTTCTACATCTTCATAGGAATATATGAAATGAGGGATTATGCATTAGTTATGGAAGAGAGGACTAAATAAATTCTTGAGTTTCTCTTTTAAGGAAAGGAGAAAGTGGGAATCAGCTCAGAGATCCATGAGAGATCTCAGTTTAGTTCAATGGTCTCACTTTAGCTCCTACTCTTTGAGAGAGAAAGAAGGAAAGGAAAACATGATTTCTTCATAGGAGAAGAATAGAGTATGTTTTCCTTTAGACAGAAGATGTGTTTGGGAAACATCTCTTAGTCTTTATTTTAGAAGGAATTCATTTACTCTACTTTTCAATGTAATTTTCCTTCACTTGGGAGTCTCTTTCTCCACTAGTTTTGAAGGAAAACATGGAGAACTTATGTACATGTTCTCAGTTATGAGGAGAGTAAATGGATGCAACAGAATCTCGTTCAAAGGGAAAGGGAAAGTGCAATAGGTTCCACATTTAGAGCTCTTTTCCTTAGAAGAGATTGAATAGAGAGAGATAGTTTCACTTTCTCTCTTTTAGGTTGTCTAGATAGAAGTGGCACTCTTCTATCAAAGACAAGAGGGAGATTAATTAATCATGATGGTTAGATTGAGTCTCACATGGAGACTCTAGAGAGGAGCAGTTATGTTACTCCAATGATGGTCTTTGACTAGATGACATGATCTAGTTATTGACATTAGTTAGATTGGGAGTAGAGTTATGGCTCTTCTCTTTAGGGTTTATAGGAGATAGAGATTATATAACCTATTAGGATACCAAACTCTTAGTTCGTGTTACATCATGAGTATGATGAGTAAACATCAGTTAGGAGGATGAGTACTTGGGGATTATCTGAATCTCAAAGGGAATGCTTTCTGCATTCATATGGAAAACTACAGGGAAGAGAAATTTTTAAGTTTGCACTAGTGCCAATAGATGATCTTCCAATAGAACTAAGTCCAAAGGAACTGGATGACAAACCAAAGACTTTTTGGTCAGTGGAATGTAGAGACTCCATTTTACTATCAAGAAATTCTTATATATGAGCTAGATGAGGAAATTGCATAGTCACAAGGTAGTATAGAGGAAACTATTACATGTGAGCACACTCAAGGTTAGGAAAACCTAGAGAGTTATGAGGGCAATCTATTATTTAGTCTTAGATGGGTTTCAAGTCACTTGTTATGGGACTTTGTTCTATATTTTAGAGGATTATATGGCTTATTAGCTCCATCATCTTATGGTCAAGCCTATAAGCTTGGAACTTTACACTTGCTTGTTATATTATTACTCCATAGAGGGTACATCATATGGACTTAGGTCATTTTGGTGATGTTGTATGTTATGGGAGTGATAATTTGGAAGTTGAGTGTATATGGGAGATAGTAGGCACGATTCAGATGGTTTCCCACCTTTGACATGACCTCATATGAGGCTTCTTAAGGGGAAGAATACGTAGAAACAACACATGGAGATGACCATGTACATAGAGTACATGGGGTTCATGAAGTCCGAGCACTTTATTCTACCATTACGGACATTTCATTTACATTTGCGAGGACGAAAATATTTTCAAGGGGAAGGAAATGTCATATGATATTCAAAAGGTTAGGATTACCTTTTGGACAAGGATGCCACATTGCAACACATGGGTATTATATACCATTTGGTAGAAAAGACATGAGGAGATCTCATATATGAGTATAGTATCTAAGTGAGACATTTATCTCTAATGAAAGGAGAAGCTCGGCTGTTGGGAGGAAACGAACACGACTTATCTCTGTGTGTGCGTTGCAAGAGGAGGCACGCGATCGGCATAAAAAGGGGTTATACTACATAAACAATTCGGGAATATTTAATATTTCCAAAATTTTGGTCAATTTGAGCCTATCTTTTGGGATTTTAATAGAATTTTGAAGCTATTTGGAAGGCCAAAGAACGATACCAGTGCAATGCAAGCTTGGGAACGAGCCTCCTAGGCATGCAAGCAAGATTGAGCATGCTTGACTCAAGGTTGGAAGATCTCTCAACAAACTCACTCAAATTTTTAGCTTAAAATAAGCGCGCTTAGTGGTATTGATTAATTAGGGCAACATTAGAAATTGACTAAGTTCAAGAAACCCTAAATTTCTTAAGTTTAAGAGAAGATAGAGCACAATTGTGGAAAACCCAATAGAGCATAGTTGTGGAACACCCTAAAGGAAAAGAGCATAATTCGATCGGTCAAACATCAAATTATGCGACAAGTCAAGTATTCTTGACAAAACACATATTCAAACAAGATCTTACACCAAAAAGGACTTAAAAGTAACAAGAAATTTATACAAAGGAACATTGGAACATGGTTGTACTTGGAAATTGGGCAAGAATTGGATCATATGAACCATAGGTAAGGAAGAAACCTAGGAAGAGCGGATAGACAAATCTTCAGATTGTCTGAGGCTAGTGTCAACCTTAGAGCTAGGTCATCAGCTCAACAATCTAGTGAATATCCTTATGTGTTGAGTTTAGACACAAGTGATTCAAAGATGTCTATTAGCATGGAGAGAGCCATAGGAAGTTCAAGGCTAGCACACTTACAAACCCAAGAAGGTCCCTACAAGACTCAGTTGGAATATATCGGAACTAAATGCTTAGGTGCATGCATCTATGAGGACTGTTAGAGATGATTAGTTGTCCAAATTAGAAACCATGATCTCAACCCTTTGGAATTGAGCACCCAAAGAACATAGCTTTAACATGATTTTAACCTTTGCATCAAGTTCAATTCCATGATATCAACGAATTGTTAGAAGCATTCATTACACAGTCCTCCAAGAGTGACATAAGACATAATACATCCTCATTGATCCATATCTTTAAGCAAATCCCATAGGAAACTATTAGGCTAGCAAGATGTAGATTTAGACAATACATTGAAAGATGTCAATCCTAAAATTACCTACCAAGGCTAAGCAAGATTCCCTATTTTTAGATGGCATATTGAGTGCAAAGCTATGATCATATGCCTATCCAAAGGAACCTCAAACCATAGAGAAATGCATAAGAATGTGCATTGATATTGAGGATAATATGGGTGATGAGTTAGACCTTTCTAAACTATGTAAGGATTCAGATTGTTCTACTAGCTTCACATCCAAACCCTCAACCTCAATAAATGAATTAGTGAACACTTGGCTCGAAACTTAGGAGTGCCTAATAGACAAAATCTTAGAATGGTCTCAGAGAAGCATTGCTACACATGTGGGGGAGCCCACATGGCCAATGTGTGCTCCTTGATGACCCAAAATTCAAGAAACCTAAATGCTCAATACTGCACCATTGAAAGAGAATACACAAATCATACTACATAGGAGTGTCCTAGGCAAAACTAATAGTAATCATATTTGTAGCTAGGTATATATCAAAACTAGTAGCAACCACAACCATACTATAGGCCACAACAACCTTACCATCCATACTATCATAGTAGAGACCTCAGCCAATTCTAGGTCATCAACAACCACCCCCTAGCAATATAATTTAAGTTAAATATGCAATGACCAAAGACAATTTAAATAGATCCATAGTTCCAACATCTCCTATGATCTCTAATAGTGATCCTAATGCTCAAAGTTTTGACTCTACCCATGTAGATAGCCCACCAACTTACTATACAGAATCAATGGAGCATAACGAGATCTACCGGTATGAAACGCAATTGCAACCTAATTGGGAGCTTGAATACTCCAATGTGATGCATATGTAAGAAAATAACAGCACAACGGAATAGACCTGTAGACAGAGTTGAGAGAAAAACGCAGACAAAGATAGACGCAGACTGAGAGATAGAGAACTCAAATTCTCAGATTGCCGAGCGTAATGCAATTACAATGATGGTGCTGTCCACCCGTGCGCTCCCACTGTGGAGCTTAGATGGCAATCTAGACAGACTCTAGATGAAGGGCTTACTAGTGCGCAATGCTATGTAAAGCTCAACCTGGGCCGTGCTTATATAACTTTTACAAGGCGGTTCGGTATAGATAAACGTATTCAGGAGATACAAAATAGTCGGTAAAATATACGATCCGACAATATCTCCATGACCAAAAGTCCTACCGTCTCGACCCTACGGGACGGGGGGATAGGACCCTTGGATCCTCGGACCCCGCAGAAGGGGGCAAGCCCCCCTCTGCACTCCCCCCATTAAGGTTATATGGGGAAACCGTGCTATGCCACAGGGCCTTTATTTTCACCTTAAATGGCAACCCAATGACTTGGAAGTTTATGACCTACCTAACCTAATGGCTAGGCTCACAAAGATCATCTACAACTATCAACGGTCACACATAGACCTCATCTAACTTGGAAGTTAGGGTTCCACAAATATCCGAGCTCTCATAATGGCTTCTCCTCATAATGGAGGCCTTACAACTTAGAGCATGTTGGAATCAATATCCTATTGGTAAAACAATGTCCCAAAGGTCAAAGTCTCAAACCCATGGTCATTGGTCAATTTTGTTGACAATGGAGATAGCTTATATAGTGCTACTCCTAGAAACAGCAGCGCGGACACCATGGTTAAGGCAAATGCCTCTCAAGCTACCCACACAGGTTCAAGTCCTGCGAGTGCCGATCGCGTGAGTTTGTTTTTAATATAGCTTTTAGACATAAATCAATCCAAACTTGGTGGCACGATAAAAGTGACGGACGGATAGTGTTTTTGCTTTATTGGAGATCGCATAGTGATCGTGGAGATCGTAGCTTTATTAGCTTTTGGTTAAGCTTTTCAAGTATAGACACAATACTATATAAACACAAGCTTGGGCACATTGTAATCATCCTTCACCTAGTATTCAGTACAAGCTTGGAGCTTGGACCTCAATAGAGGTGGTGTTTCGTCTAGCACATGGGGCAGCCATGGTGCTAACTTGAAGCATGTTGAGGAGAAGCTATGGAGTTCTTCTTAATGATTCTTCTTGGAGAAGATGAAGGGTGTGCTCACACTCTAGCTCATGGAGAGGAGGTTATCTCTTGTTCATGGAAAGAAGACTTGGTCATTAGCAGCTTGATGGTGAGGATCGGCCATCTACATGGTGTATTTGAAGATTGTCTTCTACAAGAAGATATCAGGTTGAAGATTGTCTTCTACAAGAAGATGTTGGGCTACTTCAAAGACATTGGATGGTGGTTAACATAAGATTTATATCTTATGTTAAGTATTTAGGTACATATTCTCTTTATGCACACAGGTACTACTTGAATTTTATGGAGGCAGTAGCATCCATATCAGGAGGAGTCCTATTCGGCATAGGTACAAGAGAAACAATATGTATATGCTTTATGCATATTTGGATGAGGTGTTTGAGAAGGTGTGTTCACATGAGTTTGAGGATTTTCGGCAGCAAACTTGTTAGCATCCTATGCTACTTTTCCAGTATGTGATCTTTTCACACACGTATCTGACTTAGGGTCTTCCATAGCCTAAGGTTAGATGAGGGTTTGTTGATTATCAGTTTCACACTGATACTTCCTCTTTCAGTCACTCATATTCACTCTTCTATAACCTATAAGGTCACACATCTCATGTATATTCAGATTACTGCCCATACATCTGAACATGTTTGTTACATTTGTACATTCACTCATTCATCTATTTCTCATCACATAGAGTGGTTGAGAGTTTTGCTCCCACATTGTACATTGAACATTGGTATATATGATACTATGAGTAAGCGATGGCTTACGTAACATCTTACACATGTTGTCTATTCTTTCTCTATCTTTATCTCATCATCTGTATGATTAAGTTGTGTTATATGGTTTGTCAATATTGAAGATTGCTGGAATTAATGTTGTATATAATGAACCTATGGAACCATGGACCTATGATATGAGCTAAGGGCCTACCTCATTTCCAACAGAGCACCATGGATCATTTGTCGTCACATGAGGGTGGAGTATTGAGCATATTTAACGCCCCCCCCTCAATGTCCACCCAATGGTGAACTACCTCCTTGGTCCAATCCCAAGCTTTGGAAAGTGTCAAAGAAGTTGCTCTCTACCAAGAGCCTTGGTGAAGATGTCTTCTCCATTTTCTTCAGTAGGACAATAGCTTATCTCCACGACCCCTTCCTCAATCAACTCACGCATGTAGTGATACTAAATTTCTATGTGCTTGGTACGTGCATGGACAACAGGATTTTTGGTGATGGCCATGCAACTTTGGTTGTCACACTTCAACTCTGTAGCCTCTTGTCCTTGTATTCCTATGTGCCATAGGATCCTCCTCAACCATAATGCTTCACATGCTGCAACACA
Organism: Ceratopteris richardii; assembly: GCA_020310875.1. Lineage (NCBI taxonomy): Eukaryota > Viridiplantae > Streptophyta > Polypodiopsida > Polypodiales > Pteridaceae > Ceratopteris > Ceratopteris richardii. The sequence goes on along the minus strand of CM035413.1, from coordinate 9,994,393 downwards.
TGCAACTTTGTACTCAGCTTCAGTAGAAGATAATGCTATAGTTGGTTGCTTCTTACTAATCCAAGAGAAAATCCCTGATCCTAAAGAAAAGCAATATCCAGAAACTGATTTTCTGGTATCAATATATCCTGCCCAATCTGAGTCATAGTATCCGACTAGAGATGATCCTTCTTCATAAAGAATACCATAATCAGTAGTTCCTTTCACATACCTGAGTATCCGCATGCTTGCCTTCCAATGAGTTTGGCAAGGCTTATTAGAGAACCTGCTTACTACTCCAACAACATAAGAGATGTCTGGTCTGCTATTGCACAAGTAGATGAGACTTCCAACTAATTTCTTGTATCTTTTAATATCCACTGGAGGTGAAGTATCTTCAATAGATAATTTTGTGTTGACCTCCATAGGTGTAGAAATTTCCTTGCAATCCTCCATGTCGAATGCCTTAAATATCTGCCTTGCATACTTTTGTTGAGAGATGAAAATCTTCCCTGGTTCCTACCAAACTTCAAGGCCTAAGCAATAATGCATTAAACCCAAGTCTGTCATTTCAAACTCTGAACTCAGGGCATCTTTTGTTTGTTGAAGAAGAGCGTCATCATTTCCTGTAATCGCAAGGTCATCTAAATAGAGTACAAGCACAATTGTCTTCCCTCCTTTCTTTAGAACATACAATTTAGCATCAGAAGCACATCTTTTGAACCCTAGATCCAAGAGATACTTATCTATCCACTGGTACCATGCTCTAGGGGCTTGTTTTAGCCCATATAATGCCTTCTTTAGCTTACATACCTTGTTCTCTAAATGGGAAGCCTCAAACCCTGGTGGCTGAGACACATATACCTCCTCCTTGAAGTCTCCATTCAAGAACGCTGATTTGACATCCATGTGATAGACTTGCCAATGCTTATGTGCAGCCACAACTAGTACTACTTGGATAGTAGTCATTCTTGCAGTTGGGCCAAATGATTCACAAAATTCAATGCCTTCAACTTATGAGTAGCCCTGTGCAACAAGTCTTGCTTTATATTTTTCTAGAGTACTATCAACCTTGTACTTTAGCTTCCAAACCCACTTGGTGCCAATGATTTTACGCTTAGGGGGTCGATCCACTAGCTCCCAAGTTCCATTCTTCATGATATTTTTGTATTCTGTTTGCATGGCAACCCTCTTATTCGGATCATGGAGTGCCTCTTCCACATTCGTTGGTTCCTTCGGTTCTTCTTGAATGAGATCAACCATGAAGGCTGTGTTTACAATATGGGTGCTTTCCCGTCTCTGTTCCTCTATTCTCTATGATCGTCTCGGTCCATCTACAACCTGTTTTAGTGATTGTGGGATGGGGTTTGCAGAATCATAGAGCTGCCTCACCCAACGTGGCAATGGCTTTTCCACTTGGGTGTTGGTAAGTTGGTGACTTTCAGACTCATCATCTGAAGATGATGCTTCCTTCTCTTGTATAGAAGGGATAGCTCTTGGGCCAGGTTCATAGTGGATTGCTCCTTCGCCTGATGATAAAGTGGAAGCTCTCTTTTCCTCCTCCACTGCATGTGGCTCCTCCTCCTTAAACAACACCGCATCACGACTCGCCATGATCTTCTTAGCCTCAGGGTCATAAAGCTTATAAGCCTTCTTATCTTCACTGTACCCTAGGAAGATGCATTTGATGCTTTTTGGTTGAACCTTGTTTCTCTCCCTATCTGGAACATGTACATAAAATTCACTTCCAAATACTCTGAAATGGGAAACAGAAGTTACCAGTGTAGGCTTCTTGTGGAGTCTTTCCATCAAGTGCCTTGGTGTAGCTTTGATTCAAGATGTAAACAGCAGTGTTGACAGCCTCTGCCCAAAATTGATTAGGAAAACCCTTTCCTTTCAACATGCACCTTGCCATCTCCATGATGGTTCGATTCGGACATTCTGCAACACCGTTTTGTTGAGGACTATGTGCCACTGTGAGTTGATGCTTGATTCCCTTACTCTTGCAAAAATCTTCAAACTCTGTTGATGTGAACTCACCACCACCGTTTGTCCTGAATTTCTTCATCTTCTTCCTTGTTTCAGTTTCAACAAGCTGAAGCCATTCTTTAAACTTACCAAAATCTTGAGCTTTATCGTGAAGGAACTACACCCACATCTTCTTGCTATAGTCGTCGACAAGTAACATGAAGTAGGAAGATTCGCCCAAGGCCTGTGTAGGCATTTTTCTGCACAAGTCAGCATGCACCAACTCTAGAGGATAGCTTGCCCTGTTCTTGCTTTCTTGTGGAATTGCCTTCCTCTATTGCTTGCCCATCATGCAAGCTTCACATGGTTCCTTCATTTCTACAATCGATGGTAGGTGTGCAACCATACCTCTGCAATGCATCTCCTTCAATACAGGGTATCCAATGTGGCTGAATCTCTCATGCCATAGCTTACTTGTGCCCATGTTTGTAGTGGTTGTAAGAGCGCATAACTCATATAGGTTGTTCCTCCTTATGCCAGTCCCAATAATGTTGTTGTTACCATCCATAATCTTAGCTTCTATCTTACTGAAAGATACTTGATGACCTTGATCAGTTATAGAAGCTACTGAAAGTCTGAAAGTAGATTTTGTTTTATTTGTGGAACATAAAGCACATTTAAAAGCTTTCTGATATCACCATTAGAGTTAATGAAAGAAAATGTACCTCCAGCCTCTGCAGGACATCTTACATTGTTCCCTACCTTTACTGTGATGGGTTCCTTTAGAGGCTGTAAGGAATTGTAAAGGTCTTTTCTACTCGTCATGTGACAAGATGCACCACTGTCCAACACCCGTGAGTCATATGTTCCTGAATCTTCAGCCAAGGAGCATATGTCATCTATCATAACAAATAACTCAAGCTCTGTTTCTGCTGTGTTGGCAGACTCCTTGCCCTTGCCACCTTTTGAAGAGCCGCTCTTCTCTTCTGCCTTCCTGATGCCACAATCTTGGATTCTATGTCCTTTCTTCTTGGAGTGGAAACACTCTCGCTTGAACTTCTTTTTGTTGTTCTTCTTTTTGCCTCCATCTTTTGAAGAGTTGGCTTTGCTTCCTTCGGCATTTTCTCTGAATGCAGCATCTCCTTTGCTACCACCACTCCTTGCCTTGAGCCGTAGCTCCTCCCCCATGAGTAAGGCACTAAATTCTTCAAAAGTTAGTGGTTGAGGTCTGATTTGAGTGTTGAGAGTAGTTACCAAACCATCAAACTTAGGTGGACAAATTCGAAGACAATGATGAGCTAGATCCTCACTTGACTTTTGAACACCTGCTCTTGCCATTTGATCTCGTAGATTGTTTATGTGAGTGATGAACACCTCTGCAGTTTCATTTCAGCAAACCGTTTTGCTGCAAGCTAATTCTCCAAGTTCTGAATCCGTGTGTGACTACGAGTTTCATATTGATTTCTCAATATGTTCCATGCTTCACATGCCTTCGTAGTATGCTGAATGAGAGTCAGAACACCATCAGAAGTACTTGTAACTAGAGCATAAAGTGCATCTGTATTTCTATGTTTCCAAGCACGTAAAAGATCAGCATCAAAAGGAATCATCCGACCAGGATTATTTGGATCAGGCCTTTCTTGGGACTCATGATCACTCCCAAGAACAGTCTCCAAAAGCTCATACGAATCAAGAATAGAAGTGATCTTGAACTTCCACAGAGTGTAGATTGTACCATCAAGTTTACCTTGTGTGAAGGGTGGTGGCCGTATCCGCAACGTTGGGATGACGGGCATCATTGCTGCTCCTGCTTGTGTGCCACCTACTCCTGTTGATGAACCACCTTGGCCCCCAGTCGTAGATCATGACGCACCGCTTGACATCTTCTCTCTTTTGTTGTTCAGACCTCTGCAACCTCTGCGTTTCTGCTTCTACACCACTCAGAGCCTCCTGAGCTCTGATACCATGTAAGAAAATAATAGCACAACAGAATAGACCTGTAGACGGAGTTGAGAGAAAAACACAGACAAAGATAGACGCAGATTGAGAGATAGAGAACTCAAATTCTGAGATTGTCGAGTGTAATGCAGTTACAATGATGGTGTTGTCCACCCGTGCGCTCCCACTGTGGAGCTTAGATGGCGATCTAGACAAACTCTAGATGAAGGGCTTACTAGTGCGCAATGCTATGTAAAGCTCAACCTGGGCCGTGCTTATATAGCTTTTACAAAGCAGCTCGGTATAGATAAACGTAGTCGGGAGATACAAAATAGTCGGTAAAATATACGATCCGACAATATCTCCACGACCAGAAGTCCTACCATCTCGGCCCTATGGGCCAGGGGGATAGGCCCCCCTGACCCCACAGAAGGGGGAAGCCCCCCTCTGCACTCCCCCCATTAAGGTTCTATGGGGAAACTGCGTGATGCCACATGGCCTTTATTTTCACCTTAAATGGCAACCCAATGGCTTGGAAGTTTATGCCCTACCTAACCTAACGGCTAGGCTCACAAAGATCATCTACAACCATCAACGGTCACACATGGACCTCATCTAACTTGGAAGTTAGGGTTCCACAAATATCCGGGCTCTCATAATGGCTTCTCCTCATAATGGGGGCCTTACAACTTAGAGCACATGATGGATCACTTTTGGTCACATGAGGGCGGAGTATTGAGCATATTTAATAGCATACAGATCCAAACCCTAGGACCCAATTGAGACATATGAGACATCAAGCCCCTAGGGGACCATGCAACACATGTGAGGGAATGGGACTGCCCAAGAAAAATGGGAAACTACATGTGTCCATTTACTTGAAGAAAGTTAATGCCACCACCATACGAGATAGTTATCTACTTCCTATCACCAAACACCTATTAGAATGAGTAGTGGGAAAGGAAGTTTACAGCTTCCTTGATGGGTTTTCCGATTACAATCAAGTAGCTCCAAAAGATCAACATAAGATGGCTTTTGCCATTGAATGGGGTATCTTTGCATTTTGTGTGATGCCATTTGGGTTCACCAACACACCTACTACATTTTAGAGGCTGATGTGTGTTTAGGGAATTCTTGAGGAAAAACATAGAGGTCTATGTGGGTGATCTGTGTGCCCACTCCCACATTTGACAAATGCACATCCTAGAGCTTAGAAAAATCTTTGACAAATTTCATGAATATCAAGTCTATTTGAACCCAAAAAGATGTGTTTTCATGGTCAGGGAAGGCAAGAATCTAGAGCGTTTAGTTTCAAAGAATGGGATCTCAGTAGATGAGGATAAGGTAAGACCCATAATTGAGTTTCCAAGACCTAAAACAGTCAAGGAAGAACAAGATTTGATGGGTCACTGTGGATATTATTGACGGTTTATCCACATGTATGTTATAATTACAAAGCCTTTGTACAACCTCTTGACTAACTTGAGTGGAATGAAGAATGTGAAACATCATTCAATGAGCTGAAAAGAAGATTGTGCTCAACCCAAAACTTGACAATGCCAATTCGGAATAATCCATTCCATGTTCACTTGGATGCTTCCGATTTCACCATTGGATATGTGTTGGATCAATTGACTAGTGAAAGGAACATACATCTTCCCATCACATATGCAAGAAGGCACCTAAATGCGGCAAAAAGAAATTACACGACCACATAACAAGAAGGATTAGGCATGGCATATGTGGTTAAGAAATTTAGACACTATTTGCTTGCAAATAAGTTTAAATTCTTCACAGACCATCAGACATTACTCTACGTAGTGAACTAACCTTTCGATATATGTAGATTAGTAAGATGGTTTCTCTTACTAATGGAATATGATTTTGAGGTAGTTTTAAGGAAGGGTAAAATTCACCTTAGGGTGGATCAACTTTCTAGACTCACTTTAGGAGAATCACTGCAAGGAGTATCAGATGAACTTCTTGATGATTGTTTGTTCAATTTGGATTTAGTTCCTAATTAGGCTAAAACACTTGTGTCGATCCTCATATTTGGACCTAAAAACCTAGTGGTTAGGATGAAGGACAAAGAGATTGTCAAGTCATAGAGAAACCATATACTCGCAAGTAGCATATATAAGCAAAAGAATAAAGGAATCTTCGCTTGTTGTGTGGATGAAGAAGAACATGATAAGTGGTGGCAATCAACACATGTAGGTGCACTAGAGCAACACCATTCTAGACATAGAACCCTACATAAGGAAGAGTCTAGAGAAAGAGGTTCAAGATTATACACTCATTGGGGATAATCCATATAGATGCGAACAACATGGACATCTGAGATTTTGTGTATGTGAGAGTGAATACTTGAAAATCTTAGAAATTGCATACCAAGGTGTTGAAGGAGGACACGCCGGTCCTGATCGATCAAGGATTTTTTTTTAAGGTCTTTGGTGGCCTACTCTTCATATGGACGCACATACCTATGTGAAGAGGTGTGACATATGCCAGAGAATACGTTATCCAATTTGCAAGGATGACATGCCACTGAGACCCATGATGGGATGACATGCATTCTCAAAGTGGGGAATATACTTTGTAGGCCCTATCAATCCTCTAGCTAAGATTTCACATGCTGATTATATCATCATAGCAATAGATTCCCAAATGGGTAGAAGTAAAAACTGCTAGGAAGAACGTAGTGCAAACAACAACTAATTTTTTGTTTGAAAATGTATTAAGAAGATATGGATTGCCAATCAAATTTTTAAGTGATCATGGAGCCCACTCCTTGAACTAGGTCATTGAATATCTTTTACAAGATTTCATGATCATTCACAAGAAGTCAGCTCCCTATCACACACATGTAAAGGGATAGTCCGAGAGCACAAACAAGATCCTGTGCAATGTACTGAACAAACTTGTAAAAAAAATGATCGAATTGGGACAAATAGCTTCATCATGCTACTTGGGTGTATTGAGTTGCCTACAAAATGTTACTAAATGCCACTCCCTTTCAGATGGTTTTTGGCCAGAATGTTGTGCTTCCATTAGATTTCTTGATACCCACACTCAATGTTGCACAAGAGCATCAATGGACATGCCACGGGCTATCATCCAAAATAAAATACAAAAAGTTTACTTTGATGCATACATGAAAGACAAAGGCTTGAAAGTTGGTGACTTAGTCTTGGTGTACAAAATGAAGCAACATGCACAAAAATTAGAGAAATGTGGCTATGGACCCATGATTATCAATAGGATATCAATTGGCAGAGCAACCCAATCAGCCACCTTAGAAGGATATGTGTTTCCAAACTACATTAGTGGATGTCAATTCAAGCTTTATCAAGAGCCTTTGACAGAAGAGATGTTGAGATGATTGAACATGGCTAAGAAACACAAAGATTAGATGAATAACTTTATGAATTATGTGCCTATAAGTTGGTTCTTCTACCTCTTTGTTCCCACAACACAAGTGGAGAGCAAGAGAAACAAGCTTCCTCTCACATGTTCACACAAGCAAGTGCGCAGACATCATCCAAGCATGTGTGTCTCTATTGGGTGTTGTGCATGCATGGAGCTCCCTTGGGGGGGGGCTCGGTTCTCCTCTTGAAGGGCTCTGGTTCACCTCTTTTCTACAGTAACTCATGCAAATTCCCCACCTTCAATAGGTCTCAGATGAACAAGAAAAAATGATGATGATCGACGACAATCACATGTGTAAATTCCCAAAAAAAAAATTCTATAATGCTCGGATACCAAATATAAACTCTTCAAAGATTGCTCCTCCAAACTCTCGAGAAAGATAATGGAATTAAAGACATGAATGTTGTGTGTGCAACTCAATTCCCATCCTTTAATCCTCTTGTATTCAAAATAGCAATGCTATGAAATGCTCTAGTGTCTACATGTGGCCATCATGCAACACCTGATCCTCTTTTCTCTCTTTTGTGTTGTTGGCTCATCCTCTTATTTTGAATTAGAAAGATTTGGATAAAGTATGGGAAGGATTTCAAGGAATACACACCAAAATGGGGGCACAGAAAACACCCTATGATAATGATCGTAATCTAAAGGGTTTAGTACCACAAGAGGACACTCATTCACTCTAAATCCAAGTATAGGGAGATTCCTTTCAATGCACATCTTGGAAATTGAAAAGAAACATTCATTGAATAACACTTTTGGAGCTAGAACTTGGAAAGATCACACACCTAAAGGACTCGTAGATACAAGGTATCCCAAGGTCTGGAGAAAATTTATTGCAATTGCCTAAGGAGAACCTTAGCATTGTTCTTGGCTAATGAGAAAAAGAGGTACAAAACAAAAAGGATACCTTCTAACTTACTTCCAAAAGTTGATTAGGTACACTTGTAAGTGTCCATAGTCATTGGAACAAGATACCCAAACTCATTCTCAAACTCCACTACAACCCTTTGTTGTGAGTGTGTGTTTGTGTGTTGATCTTACAACAAAAGCCAACTTAGAATTAAGAGGACATACAAAGTTAGTTAATGTATCTGTCCTCTTAATTCTAAGTTAGACCCATTTTCGTTTTAGATTATCTCCTTGCATTACAGAGATCATCATCAGTAGCTCTCCCAAAGTGAGTAGCTCTCCCAAAGTGAGATACCTGCATGACAAAAATAAAGGAGACTCTAGTGTCCGTATTTCTCGGTTTCTCCTCATTTTCTTGTTCTTATGATGCATAAGGTGCTAGAGGTGTTTCTTAACTATGATGAAGAAAGATCCCAAATCACTTTTATGAAACTCACCAAAGAGTGTGTAGTGTTTGTAGGCATGGTTTAGACGAGTGTACTTGTCACACTTAAAATATTTGTTATACTCAGAGATTCGTGCGGCATGTTTCTTGTATGTTTGTGTAATGACACGACAAAAAGAGTGTGTATACGCACACACATACATACTCCACACACACACACACACACACACATATATATATATATATATATATATATATATATATATATATATATATATATATATATATATATATATATATATATATATATATATATATATATATAGAATGACTCTAACTTCAAGAAAATCAGGAGGAGATACAAACCAGGTAATGAATCTGTCATCTTTTTGTGGAGGATATTTTTCTTGTGAAGTTTATCTCTTTGGATTACAAAGATCATGAGTCCCTCTCCCAAGGACTGTTCTGATAAGGAACCCTTTGCTTTGTTGATCAAAAGAGACAAGAGCTATGAGAGTGTTTTGTAGAAGAAAACAAGGGTCAATAGATTCAATGAACCAATCAGTACATATCTGAGCTCTTGAAGTTTGAAACAATTACTTGTTTCTTTGTTTTCTGTTCTTTGTTCTTATTCATATGCTGGATATAAGAGAGAAGATGCTGGAAGTGTTGCATTAGAAAAAATGATGATGTTAGATCCCCCAAATCACCTTTATGCACATATTCAGCAGTTCTAAAACATCTTGCAATGGAGTGTGCTTGCACTGAAACAACAAGTGAAATGAAATAGAGGTTGTTGTGTGCATGGCGCATGTGTGGTTCTGTTTGGACCCCACAACAAGAGTCAATAGAAAGAGATACAAAGCAAGTTAATGGACCTCTCATCCCTATCATGAAAGACCCGTTTTGTTTTTAGATGATTTCCTTGGATTGCAAAGATCATCCTAACTCTCCCAAGGACTCTTCCAATGAGAAATCCCTTTTTCCATGTATAATTTTTCAAACAGGAAGTTCAGCCGAAGGTTACTCTCAGTTGTTTGAATTGATTGAAAGAACAATTGTACAAACGAGGGTGCATAGTACCCATGGGAATCCCTGTATCCAACAAAGAAGGTGTTACAACGGCTTGAAGGTGATACAGCGATGATAGCCCAAAGGTTAGCAGGAGTTGAACACTTGCCTCCACCTCAAGATGCAAGAGCTCGCCGAAAATCCCTTGTTTCAAATACAGAACAATAAACTCGTGCATGAGGGAGATGAAAAAATTATCAAGCTTCTCAGCTCAGCTCTCTAACTCCCCTCTCACTTATTTCCCCACTTCTTCTTGTATCTCCCTTTTTTTTAATATCTTTTTCGTTTACTTAAGAAAGTGGAAGTACAGGGCCCTCAATTGATTCTTTCCATACCAATACATCCGACTCACAACAAAAAAACAAGCACACATGTATACACAGAAAAGCTTTTTGTCGTACATACCAAAAGGAAAACAGATTTCTGTCTATGCATTCATTCGAGAAAGTTAATTTTCTATCTTCAAGCTTTGCACAGGCCAATGGTGCTCCTCCACTCTGTAGATGTAGTAGGGCCTTAGGTACTTTTTAAAGTCAAACCCAAAAAAAAAGCACACACACACAGTGACACACATACAGTGACACTAAAAAGAGTACATTGGTGCTCAAAATCGGTGTCCCTTCAAAAAGATTTTCATCTCTCTCTCACACACACACACACAATCGGTGTCCCTTCAAATAGCTTTTCATCTCTCTCTCACATACACACACATCTCACATACACACACAGATGCACTCAGAACACACTTTTCCATACGCTTCAGCTCACTATTTTGCATGGCACAACTTCAGATGTAGCCCTACTTAAAGTCGCTTTTCTTTACAATGCTCTCTGTCTCTCTCTCTCTCACACACACACGCACAGTGCACACATCATGTCAACTTGTCAAGCCCACAACTACATCTCTCTCAGTTATTCTCCTCCACACACACCTCTACGCATGCTTGTCCACAAGTGCAGCTCCTTTGATACTGCAACACACGATTGATAAGAGTTTCCCTTCTTCTTGGTAGAGACAAAATGCTTTGTAGAAAATTATATATGTGTGTGTGTGTGGAGTATGTATGTGTGTGTACACACTCTTTTTGTCGTGTCATTGCACAAAGATACAAGGAACATGCCGCACGAATCTCTGAGAATACAAATATTTAAAGTGTGACAAGTACACTCCATTACTTCTACTGCCATTTGTGAAGTTTCTGTACTGTTGCAAGATGTTTCAGAACCTCGTCTAAACAATGCCTAGAAACACTACACACTCTTTGGTGAGTTTGCGCATGTTCATAAAAGTGATTTGGGATCTTGCCTCATCATATTTAAGAAACACTTCTAGCACCTTATGCATCATTTAAGAATAGGAAAATGAGGAGAAACAGAGAAATACGGACACTAGAGTCTCCTTCATGCAGGTGTCTCACTTTGGGAGAGCTACTCATGATGTCTGTAATGCAAGGAGATAGTCTAAAACGAAAATGGGTCTTTGATAGGGAGGAAAGATACATAAACTAACTTTGTATCTCCTCTTAATTCTAAGTTGGCTTTTGTTGTGAGGTCAACACACAAACACACACTCACCATGCACACAAAAGCCTCTATTTCATCACTTGTTGTGCGAGTATAATAGATGTCTACAGTCTCACAAGTACACTGGATGACCTCCATCCTCATATGTGAAACTTTTGTACTACTTCAAGGTGTCTTAGAATCTCGTCTAAACCATGTCTAGAAACACTTAACACTCTTTCCTAGGTTTGAATATGTGCATAAAGGTGATTTGGGGATAGCATCATTTTATTTATGTAAAACTTCCAGCCTTTCTTTCCCATTTCTATCATGCCAACAAGAACAAAGAGAAATAAAGAAACAAGTAATCATTCAAAATTCGAAGAGATAAGGCAGATACTGATGGGTTCATTGAATATATTGACTCTTGTTTTCTAATGCAGAACAGTCTTATAGCTTTGGAAACTTTGATCAACAAAGAAATGGATTCCTTATCAGAATAGTTCTTGGGAGAGCTACTGATCATGCTCTTTGTAATCCAAAAAGATAAACTAAAAAAAAAAGGATCCCCCAAGAAAAGCAAGAAAAGCATGATAGGTTCATTGCTTGGGCGTGTGTGTATGTTTCTATACACACACATATGAGAGAGAGAGAGAGACGCTTGTTGTCATGTCATTACACAAATAGACACACAGACGAGAAACATGCTGCAAGGACCTGTGAGTGTAACATATATTCAAAGTGGGACAAGTACACTCCATTACACTGTTGATATATTTAGGTAGTGATGTGTGTGAACACTCTAGGACCGCCGGGGCACTTTTTTCCCTCTTTAGGAGGTTTTTTTCCCCCGGCTTGTATATACGCCTATTGCCCTAATGGGCTACACATCTTTGTACATTCTCTAGTAATACATTCAGTCTTGTGTGTTGTGCTCCAAGCTTCTTCTTCTTCCTTGTGCTGTTCGCGTGCTTCCGCAGACGTCTATCTCCAACAATTGGTATCAGAGCAGGTCGTCGCTTCTTCTAGGGCGCCGTCGACACTCCTCCGTTTGCAGTCTCAGATTCGCACAAAATTTGGTGAGCATACTCAGGGTGTTTCCGAGATCAAAACAGCTTCGCTATGTGGTGCCAAAATCGCGATCTGAGCTCGTTTCGGCCTCCGAACGCACTATCACAGCGCTTGTGCACGCTATTTCGTCCTTTTGTGCCAAAGGTATATACCAGTTTCTGTTCGCCAGTTTAAGCGTCTCGAAGTCTGCTACAGGTCTAGCAGATCTCGTCTGGGCAGTTTTGTTCAACTTTTTGAGATACAGTCAATTTTGTGCATCAAGGTATTTTAGTCACCGGCCATGGCTGAAAGCAGTGATGTATTCCGTATGTTGGCTGTTGAGGATAAGTTGGATGGTACCAACTACCCATTATGGGCTTATATGATGCGACATGTACTGGTTGCAAAAGGATTGTGGAACATTGTGCAGGGTGTTGAAAGATGTCCTGTTACACCTGTAACGACAGGTACTGCAAATACAGGTGTTGAAGCTGATGAAGATGGTGTCGAAGATGATATTCCGCAGATTCCTGTTCGTGCTGCTGTTTCTGTTGCACCTACTGTAGAGCAGATTCGTTGGGATGGCAGAGATGCCCAGGCACATGCATTGATAGCCTTGTCTGTCAAACGTGCCATTATTCCTCACATTCGCTCTTGCAGAACAGCAAAGGATGCTTAGGATACACTTACCACTTTGTACTAGGCTAGGAATGAGGCTCGTGTTGCTTACCTCCGAAAACAGTTGGAGAGTGAGCACATGAATGAAGGTGATTCTATGGACAGTTTTCTTACAAAGATCAAAGACCTGAAGGAACAATTGATTTCTGCTGATGAGGTTATACCAGATAGCTCACTTGTGCAGACCGTTCTGAATGGTCTTCCTCATTCATATCAGAGTTTTGCCTCTACTCTTCGGTTGATGATGAAAGGCAATCCGAATGCCTTGTCATTTGAGGAATTAGTCTCTGTTTTGTTGCAGGAAGATCAGTCCAGGCAGAACAGGTCCATTATGCGTGTTGCAGATCAAGCTTTCCTGGCTAGTCAGAAGGGCAAAGGAAAATGGAGCTCTTCTACTAGTAAGCAGAAATCTGCAAATGTTGCACAATCGAAGAACCAGGATAAAGATGAAAAGAAATCAGAAAAGCAGAAATTGTTCTGCAAGTACTGTAAAGGAAATGATCATATTATAAAGAACTGTCCAAAACTGGCTGCTAAAGAGGCAAAGAAGAAAGAGGCTGGAATGGTTGTTGCAGAGACCTCTACACCAAAATCAGAGTCTGCAAATCTTGTGCAGGAAGAAGAATGGGCGTTTACTACTGTCTGCAGTTTTGACCCATCTTCTCATGATCAGTGCATGTCTGCAATAGACTTAGATGTTTGATACTTTGACAGTGGGGCAACCAAACATATTACCTCGCAGCGCAGTTTCTTCTCTTCACTCGAGCCTGCCCCTACAGGGAATACTGTCACATGCGCCAATAACTCCCCTTATCCTGTTATGGGAGTTGGTAAGATCATTCTGACTACTGCTGATGGTAGTTCTTTCACTTTGTCAGATGCTTTATTTGTGCCAGGGATCAAAAAGAACCTGTTATCAGTTTCTACATTAGCCAAGATTGGCTTGGTTGTGAAATTCGTTGATGACAGGTGTACAGTCCATGATCTCTCAAATGGCGATGTGATTATTGCTTCTGGCATTTTATGTCGTGGGCTGTATAAGCTCATAGACTATGAAAGATCTGTGAATGATTCGGCATGTGCAGTTCATGATTCTCAGGCTATGTCAGATGCAAAGCTTTGGCATGCACGATTTGGTCATCTGAATTTTGCTAGTTTGTTACGCCTGCAGAAATCTGAAATGGTGTCCTCTTTGCCCAAACTTGAGGCACCTGGAAAACATGTTTGTGAAGGCTGTATTTTGGGCAAAATGCAGCGTTCTTCCTTTCCAAAAGATGGTTCAGTTCGGGCTACGCAGAAATTGCAGCTTGTACATAGTGATGTCTGTGGTCCTATGCAGACACCCTCTTTTGGAAATTACCTTTACTTCGTGACTTTCATTGATGATTTTTCCAGGCATGCATGGGTATATCCACTCAAAGCAAAGTCCGAAGTGTTCATGTGCTTCAAACAGTTTTTGGTTTTGGCTAAAAATCTGTCAGCATGTAAAATGGGCACCCTCCATTCTGATCGAGGGGGGGAATATATGTCTTCAGATTTTAATGCATTTCTGGCTGAACGTGGGATAAAACACCAGTGTACAGTGCCGTATACACCTCAACAGAATGGAGTTGCTGAACGAAAGAATAGGTCACTCATGGAGATGGCGAGCTGCATGGTCAAAAGTCAGGCTTTACCACATAGTTTCTGGCTTGAGGCTGTCATGTGTGCAGCATATATACTGAACAGGTGTCCCACTAAAGCGTTGCAGTCTATCACTCCATATGAGGCTTGGCATGACCGCAAGCCATCTGTTGCTCATCTGCGTGTTTTTGGTTGTTTGGCATATGCATTAGTGCCTGAACAACATCGCAAAAAATTGGATGATAAGGCAGTAAAATGTATTTTTGTTGGGTACAGTTCTGAAAGTAAAGGCTATCGTCTGTATCATCCAAAAACTAAACGCATTCTGGTTAGCCGTGATGTTGTCTTTGTGGAAGATGCTATTCAGCCATTGCTTTCATGTACTAAGGAGACATCTGTTAGCTCCAAAGACATGTATGATACTTTGATGCCTCTTTTTACAGGTGGACAGGCCAGTGCTAGTCCTAATGAGGCAACTTCTCAACCTTTGCAGGTTTCATATGATGATGCAGATCATTCCATTTCTGATGCAGATTTACATGATGCACTTGTTGATGAGAGAGCTGATATTGAGCAGGCAAAAACTATGCCAAAATGGCTGGTGCAGACTTTGCGTGACACCAAATTAGATGCACCTTTGTCATATCGTACTCGTTCAGGCTCTCATAGTGCCTCCTTTGCATCAGATTGCTATGCTATGGCTGCATCTAGTCTCTGTGATGAGAATGAGCCTGTTTCTTTTGATGAAGCACAAAATTCAGAAAATTGGATGGCTGCTATGCAATCTGAATATGATGCTATAATGAAGAATGGTACATGGTCTTTATGTGACTTGCCTCCTGGCAAAAAGGCCATTGGCACTAAGTGGGTATACAAGCTGAAGCGTAAACCTGATGGTACAGTTGACAGGTATAAGGCTAGGCTTGTTGCAAAGGGTTATGCACAGGAAAGAGGCATTGATTTTGATGAGACCTTTGCACCTACATGCCGTATGACTACTGTTCGTAGCATTTGTGCACTTGCAGCCCATCATGGTTGGAATGTACATCAGTTGGACATTAAAACAGCATTTCTGAATGGTGACTTGCATGAAGAAGTGTATGTTTTTCAACCCCGTGGCTTTGTGCAGAAAGGGCATGAAAACCAAGTTTGTAGGTTAAAGAAGGCATTATATGGTTTAAAGCAAGCACCACGTGCTTGGTATGAGAAGATACATGCCTATCTGATTGCACATGGTTTTGAGAATAGTCCAACTGAAAGCACCTTATATGTTAAGCGTGCTAATGATGTGCTTCTGATCATTGTTGTCTATGTTGATGACATGCTGCTCACTGGTCCTATTGAGACACATATTGCTGATTTTAAGGCTGATTTGCATGCCTCATTTGAGATGTCTGATTTGGGGCATTTGCATCACTATTTGGGCATTCAGTTTATGCATGTTGATGGTGGAATGGCTTTGTGTCAAACGAAATATATAGACACATTATTGCAGCGTTTTGGCCTTGAAGACTGTAAGCCTATTGCCACTCCTATGGAGACAGGTTTACGATTGAGTCTTCATGATGCTGGAGATGCATTTGATGCTGTTCTCTATCAGCAGGCTGTTGGATGCTTGATTTACTTATGCATTACTCGGCCAGATATTCAGTTTGCTGTCTCACAGATGAGCAGGTTTATGCATTGCCCAGGAGTCACGCATTGGAAAGCGGTTAAGCGCATCTTTCGCTACTTGAGTGGTACTCAGCTACTTGGGTTGTTTTATCCCAAGCGGGGATCACTACCACTAGATTTGCATGCTTTTTCTGACTCAGATTGGGCTGGTTGCTATGACACTCGTGTGTCCACCAATGGTTTTTGCTTCATGCTTGGTAGCTCATGTATATCTTGGTTGAGCAAGAAGTAGCTTACTGTGGCCACTTCCAGTTGTGAGGCTGAGTATAGGGAAGCTTTCACAGCTACTGTTGAGTGTGTGTGGCTCAGACGCCTTATGGCTGATTTGGGTGTTGGCCAGTCTTCTGCCACCACCATCTTCACTGACAGTCAGAGCGCATTGGCAGTTGCGAGGAACCCTATGTTCCATGCTCGCACTAAGCACATTGAGGTGCATTATCACTATGTCAGGGAGAGGTTCTCAGCTGGGGAGATCAGCTTGGCATATGTGCCCACGCAGGAGAACATTGCAGACCTTTTCACGAAGGCTCTGCCTAGGGAGAAGTTTGAAGCTTTCCGCAAAGCTTTGGGCTTACTTCCTTTTGTGGAGTGATTTCCACATAGCTTGGCACTTCCTTATACATGAGTGCCAGCTCCTTGTTCACCGCATCACTCCCAGGGGGGATTTGTTGATATATTTAGGTAGTGATGTGTGTGAACACTCTAGGACCGCCGGGGCACTTTTTTCCCTCTTTAGGAGGTTTTTTTCCCCCGGCTTGTATATACGCCTATTGCCCTAATGGGCTACACATCTTTGTACATTCTCTAGTAATACATTCAGTCTTGTGTGTTGTGCTCCAAGCTTCTTCTTCTTCCTTGTGTTGTTCGCATGCTTCCACAGACGTCTATCTCCAACATACACATGTCTTCTATTCTTTCTCTATCTTTGTCTCATCATCTGTATGATTAACTTGTGGTATGTTCATGTTTTATCAATATTGAAGATTGCTAGATTCTGTGTTGTATATGCTAGACCTATGGAACCATGGACCTATGATATGAGTTATGGTCCTACCTCATTTCCAACACTCTTGTCCCTTTCATGTAGGGTGCACTTGGATTTAATCTTTTTGTTCTCGAGGAAAAACGCTTTATGATGTCTGACAAGCAGGGGCTTCTTACAATTGGAAAATTTTTTGCCTAGGAGAAAAAGAAATTCCTCGATAGACCATTCTTTAGGAGGGTTTCCAAAATTGGAAGCACACCTCTCTCTCCAAGTCTTCAAGAGGGTCTCCCCTCTTACAACATTCCACAATGATGAGGAGCAGCCAATTGCCTTGCCCAATAGTGCTTGCTTCCAATTGATTTGTTCCTATAGCAACAAGATTTTTTCATGGGTAGGCACGAGAAGAAAATGTTTCCGAAATCCTCAATGCCATGATGGCACCGCTGGCACCAAATCAGAGCCCCACAAATTTTTCTAGCCTTTATATTGGTCCAGATTTGTTGTTGGAGGATTCGCCACATGAGCACTGACTCTTTTAGCTCAAAGAGGGGGTGCCACAGAGACACGAAATTCAGATCCCATTGCAAGCCCGTCTAAGTAAGACACAAGTTCTTATTAAGCGTGATATTATAGTCCAAATTCTCCTTGATTCTATTAATTTTTTTCAGGCTATTGTCGTCATGCTTTTTAAGACCCTCATGGTGCAGAGGGTCCTGCTCGATGAGGAGGCGGGTTTTTTAGCATCCCCAAGTGATGCATTTGCTCTACAAAAGGATCCATTCTTCGTGGTTCACTCTTATTTCCGGATTGATATCCTCAAATCTAATCCATTGGCAAGTTTCTTGGTTCCAAAGGTTAATCCAATACCGAAAATCCCTTATTCTAGAGCTTCTTAACTTTTTGGAGGTTCTAGGACTCCACGCCTCTGATGTCTTGATGGGGAACTAGATCAAATCATCTTGTCTGATACATGCTGCCTATTTCGAATCGTCACTCATTTTGACAAATTTTTTGACCTTGTTCCAACTCTTCCACAAAGAGCACACCAGATTTGAGCCTTTGGGAGGCACTAGAAGTGGGGCGAACAAAAGGGTGAGAAGGCCGAGGTCCTTCCAACGTAGGAGTCCCACCACTGTAAAAGCACTCTTATTCCTGAAGATAAGCATGGCTGAAGAGGCCTCACAGTTGCACCAAGCTTTGATAAACCGTCTAGTTGCCAACTTATTTGCCATTTGTCTATCTTTTGTTAAAGAGGAAGTTCAGCCAAAGTTTACTCTCCATGGATTGAATTGATTGATAGAACAATTGTACAAGTCAACATGCATAATACCCATGGGACACCCCATATCCCACATGGCTAGGGTCAAGCCCATCTGAAGACGATACAACGATGATGGACTGAAAATGGTAAAGATGTTAGGTTTGATGACGGGCCTAAAGTTCAATACATATCAAACTCAGGTAGCAAGGGTTGAACACCCACCCCCGTCCCTAGAAAAAAAAAAGGCCAGACCAACTAAAATAATGCACACCGACAAAATTATGAGGGCCATCCTTTGTCTATCTTGAAGAATCGAGCATCAACCATCCTATTATTCGGCAGATCGACCATCTATCCAACCATTTTCCTTTTGTCCAGCTCAACCTATGCACCATTTCTTAGAAATTTTGGAGGGCTTGATCAAAGAGCATGAGGTCCTCACAGGGTCCTTTTTTTCGGTTTACCCCCATTATGCATGGGGCCACCATTATCTTCCATTTGAGTCATTGGCACATCTTCATATTGGGTGGAATTTTGAGAGAAAATCTTAAACAAATTACCATCTTATTGCTCGAGTTGAACAAAAAACTCCTTATCAAACTAAGCATTATTGTGATTGGGAGCAGACACAGCGGTACATTCCACCTTATTTATTCAAGTTTTTTTTTTTTTTTTTTGGTAATATGGGTCCATCCATCTCCATTATCAGAGTTATCAGAAGCAATCTTTTAGAGTTCAAGTTATAAGGATGGTCATTTTCCTTGTTGACATTAGAGGGACATTCTTTTTTCCTATCATAATACACATCAAAAGGATTAAACGCTTGTTCAAGAAGAACATCAAAGGAATTGAAAATTTTCCCAATTTTTTTCTTTTGTTTTACATTAGGGTTATGCTTTCCCTTTAGATCATCTTAAAATGAAACGAGTCTTTCATGGATGGTATGACAGGTTCATTAACTTGCTTTCTATCTCTCCATTGCTCATATGTGACAAGCACCCTCCATTGCTCCCATCCTCATATGTGAACCATATGTACTATTGCAAGATATGAACCGTGTGTAGAACTGTTGTACACTCTTTGGTGGGTTTGAATATGTGCATAGAGGTGATTCCGGAATCCAACATCATTTTTCTAGCATCATGTGAATAAGAGCAAAGAGATACAAAGAAACAAGTAATCGTTTAAGAAATCTAAGAGCTCAAGCATGTACTGATTGGTTCGTTGAACCTACTGAATCTTGTTTTGCGATACAAAACACTCTTATGGATCTTGACTCTTTTGGCTAACAAACCAAGGGCTTCCTTATCAGAACGGTCCTTATGATCTCTGTAATCAAAAGAGAGAAACTTCACACAAAAAAAAAGAGCCCCCACGAGAAGATGACAGATTCATTACCTGGTTTGTATCTCCTCCTAACTTTCTCTCTTGAGCATTTTCTTTTGATTAAGTTAGAGACGTTCTGTATGTGGGTCACAAACACACACACACACACATATATATATATATATATATATATATATATATTGTAGTACCCCTCCTTTCTCTCTCTCTCTCTCTCTCTCTCTCTCTCTTTTTCTCTCTCTTTCTCTCTCTCTCTTTCTCTCTCTCTCTTTCTCTCTCTCTCTCTCTCTCTCTCTCTCTCTCTCTCTCTCTCTCTCTCTCTCTCTCTCTCTCTCTCTCTCTCTCTCTCTCTCTCTCTCTCTCTCTCTCTCTCTCTCTCTCTCTCTCTCTCTCTCTCTCTCTCTCTCTCTCTCTCTCTCTCTCTCTCTCTCTCTCTCTCTCTCTCTCTCTCTCTCTCTCTCTCTCTCTCTCTCTCTCTCTCTCTCTCTCTCTCTCTCTCCCTTCCCTCCTTCTCTCACCTCCCCTGCCACCCCGCTGACCCCCCCGCTGCCCCCCCCGCTGACCCCCCCGCCACCCCGCTGACCCCCCCGCCACCCTGCTGACCCCCCCGCTGCCCCCCCCCCCGTTGACCCCCCCGCTGACCCCCCCGCTGCCCCCCCCGCTGACCCCCCGCCCCCCCCGCTGACCCCCCCGCTGTCGGAAAGATTTGCATCTTCCAATTGATGACCAAAAAATTCAAATATTTATTGGTGAATTCTAAACCTCTTTTATATCACTGTTGATCAGTTGTGCTAATTGGATTAACTATTTTGAAAATGTTATCAGGTATGAAGGATGAAGCAGGACATATGTTCATGTTAGGGTTTACCCTAATTACTTATTTAATGAGAATTTCCTATTTTACATTCAAGAATTATGGGTATTCAGCCTAGGGTTTCTTGAATTCATGTGTTGTTTATAAGAGTTGGTTAATGTTAAGGGTTTAGATGAGTTATAATGGGTTAAAGCTAGGGTTCAGAAGGATTTTAATGATCTAACCCAGGGGGTTTTATGGGTTTCCAATAGGGTTTCTAGGATTTAATATATTTAAAGGGTTAACATAGATGTTACTCAAAAACATTAATATCTAAATTACATATTTATGTATTAAACATTAAATTATGTCATTAATAATTACTTTAATTATTTGTGTGCATTTAAAAACTAAGGTTCTAATTAATTAAAAGCTTAACCTAAGCCTAATTTAATGGATTTATTTAATTGAGAAATGTAGGCTAATTAGATTAAAATGATTAATTAAATAACTAGTGGACTATATGAGTGCTAGGGAAAAGAATGGCTTATATAAGTTGTGTAACTAAAGAGATTTAAGGAGTGGTCTCAATAGAAGATGCACTTAAAGTGAAAAAAGTGGGTTAAGAGAAAGAGTGGAGAGAATTAGTGAAGATGAAAAGAGAGGAGTAGAAATTAAGTGTAATTAAAGTAGAAAAGTTAAACTGGAAAGTGTGGTGAATGTTAATAGGAAAAAGTGAGGATGAGGAAATAAAGTAAAATCAAAGGAATGGTTTACAAATGAGTTGTGTGTGTATATATATGAGTGTGTTGATCTAGTTTTTCCTAATGTTTTTTGCAGACATTCAAAGCAAAAGAATCGAAGAGCATCATTGCAGAAACATTGAAGATTACAATCAATTAAAGTGAAGTGAAGACAGTTGAAGTGAACCGGCAGATTGAAGATCCATTTAAACCTTTTATCTCCATTTAGTCAATTACCCAAATGTTTAGACATTCATCCTAAAGTTTAGACCTTTCATTTGTATTAGCTTATTAATTCATTAAATCAAATCAGTTTAGCATCATATTGTTTCTGTTAGTTCTTTCATGTCTTACGATTTATATCATGTATCTGAACACAATAGTAATAACATCATTGAACATACAACCGAATCCGTAGAATTAGTGTTAGAAGAACTTATTAAGAATAGTATTACTTCGGAATCATTAGTGTCTTTATCTTATGACCACTGTTTAACTACATTCCTAGCATTTTCTTCCATTGCATCTCCTGAATCACAAAGTAGTGAAGATTTATTTCCACCAACTTTAGTTAGACAAACTCAACCAAACCCATTAGAAGCTACAATAGAAGAGGTAGTTAAAGATCAGATAACCGAAGAGTCATTATTGTTAACACCCAAACAGATAGCTATTGCCAGATATAAAGCAGTTTGTCCCTATGGTCATAAGCCTGAGTTTGCTACAGACACCCCGCGTGTGCCGAACGATTTAGGCGGATGACTTGATCCACCATCTGAGCATCTCTCACGACCCGACATTGGTGAACCCGACGTGAAATACAATCAGTTAAAGTGAAATACAAGCAGTTGAAGTGAACCGGCAGATTGAAGATCCATTTAAACCTTTTATCTCCATTTAGTCAATTACCCAAATGTTTAGACATTCATCCTAAAGTTTAGACCTTTCATTTGTATTAGAACTGTTGTATTGATCCATTAGCTTATCAATTAATTTATTCAAGCAGTTTAGCATCATATTGTTTCATTAGTTTTCTCATTACTTTCCTTGATGTCTTCTAAGTTAGTTCATGAGTCTGAGCACGGTACTATTGAAAATATTGAAAATGTTCCGCCAACTCTAGACAGACCAGAACCCTCTAGTTTACCTGAAAGTTTAGTAGAAGAACCCATTATGGAAGCTTCAATCTCATATCAGGAAGCTGTTGCTATGTACGAGGCTGCCCGTCCTTACGGTCCATAGCTATTTAAACTATGTACATTGTATAGAATAACCTTATTTTCAATCATAGAAATAGGTAATTTAAATTATTTTATCATTAGAACCCTTATTTTCATAAGCCTGAGTTTGCTACAGACACCCCGCGTGTGCCAAACGATTTAGGCGGATGACTTGATCCACCATCCGAGCATCTCTCACGACCCGACATTGGTGAATCTAGTTTACCTGAAAGTTTAGTAGAAGAACCCATTATGGAAGCTTCAATCTCATATCAGGAAGCTGTTGCTATGTACGAGGCTGCCCGTCCTTACGGTCCATAGCTATTTAAACTATGTACATTGTATAGAATAACCTTATTTTCAATCATAGAAATAGGTAATTTAAATTATTTTATCATTAGAACCCTTATTTTCATAAGCCTGAGTTTGCTACAGACACCCCGTACAAGTTCAAAGTAGATCTATGTATTCTATTGACCAAAATCCTTTACCCGATCATAGAAAAGTTGATCCTAAGGCTTTATATCAAAGACCGAAGAGAACTGTAAGATGCTTCTGGTGTGACCAACTAGGTCATACTTATGGGAATTGTATGGCCTATGAGAAAGCATGTAGCCAACAATTGGTATTAGAAAGTGAACAGAAAATATGTGATTATCAAACGCAACTACCTTTGAAATTAAACTTAGGTCGAGGAGGGATGATAGACTATTATGATCAAACAAAATTGAGTCCTAAAACCAAACTTCAAAAACAATGGAAACCGAAGAGTCATAATGAGAAAAGTAATGTATGTCAATTACATTCTATGAACACCAAGATTGTGCCTAAATGTGAATGTTTGGACAATGATCAAAACCTTATTAAACCTAAATCTATGAATAACATTGATCTTCAAATTAAATTTAAGGATCAAGATACATTGAATAAGAGTAAGAAAGAAGAAGATGTAAAGATAAAAGATGATGAAAATGAACAATCAATTGATGGAAATATAGATATACAGGCGGTTAAAACTGAACCTAAAGTCATAGAAATTGACAATAAATGTGATCAAAATAAAACTGATAAAAGAATAGTACAAACATCTGAAGACGAAAATCTTCAACTTCAATCAGAACATGACAAGAATATGGGAAAATGGGTACAAGAAGCCATATGGAAGATTGAAAATCATATAAAAAACTCATCTAAAGGTAAGAAAAAGGAGAAGAATTTAAGTGAATAGTTTTATTGTGATGAAATTGTTTATTGAAGATAAAACATTTCAAATTTTGATTTTGCTTGCTGCATATATGCTGTTTTCCTAAAAATTGAGAAACATATACCTAAATTGTTTAGTTTTAATGTTTGAAAAGCTAATTACAAACTTATGATTAAGTTTACATTACGATTTGTTTAATCAAAAGAATTCTAAAATATGAAAACACAAAGTTTGTTTCAAATTAAACAAAAACATGTTTGTAATTATGCTTGCAAATGATTTTGATCAATATGCTTGTCATTTCCTAAACTTATGATAAATTTATGATTTTTTTTTCTTTCACAAATAAGAAGAAATCTATTATGAAGAACAATTATGAAGAATATTATTATGATGAATATTTTTCACAAAATGATCTTTGTTTACAACAATTATGATGATATACTTTTAAAAGAAAGAAATATATATGATATAAATATGATCATGATAAATATGAAGAACATGAAAAAAATGTTACAATATGAGGATGATTTTATTGATATACCATATGATGAGTAAGAGGAACTTTTATAATCCAGATATGAATTTTTCATTGATAAAAAAAAAAAAAAAATGATGCTCATTTATAAAGATACAAGTTAAAAACTTTGAACATTTTGATTTTTCCTAAATTTTATGAACTTTGTTTCATAGGTTGAAAATTTATTTTTAAAAAAAAATTAAGAATGCATTATTTATGATAATTATAACCACTATGAATTTCTTATGATGAAATTTGTGACATGATGAAGATGAATCTGATAGAATATATGAATTTATATTTGCAAGATAAATGATAATGAAGATTACTTGTTTTGTAGCTTCTATTTTATAAGTGATTACAGGTTCTGAAGATGCATTGATCAAAGCAATTGAAGATGTTATGCCAAAAGTTCTGATAAATTTAAAGAGAGCAGATTGAAGATGAAGCAGATTGAAGATAAAATTGATTTTTAGGTCGTATTTTTCTTTGTCTTAAAATTTTGTTTTACGTATTTTATTTGCATTCATATAAAACTAATTGATAAAATCTGGAATGAAGAATATTAATTTATAAAGGACTCTATTTAACCATATTAGGAAAATAAACATAATTTATATTTCTACATTTATAGATTAAGTGAGATTTATTAAAAAATAGAAGGATTTGTAGTTCATTTAGATAACGAAAGTAGTTGTATATGTGTAGGAGCATATTGTTGCATGATTCATGTCCGTGAAAACCTAGATCTTTCTTGTCCATGCAGCTAGATCCTTGTGCTCGGGATATTGAGCCGTCATGTCCTGCTATGTATTATGATGTTGTTTGTCCGGCTGGAAGCATGCCCATGCCTATTCCGTGGCTTGGTCTGAGTCCCTGCAGTAGTATATGTGTATGTGTATGTGCGTGTTACGTGCACGTGTGTGTGCGTGTGATGTGCACGTGTGTGTGCGTATTATGTGTATGTGTGTGTGCGTGTTATGTGTATGTGTATGTGCGTGTTATCTATATGCAGATGTATGTCTATGTGTGATGTATGTGTGTATGTGTTATGTGTATGTGCGTGTATGTGTTATGTGTGAATGTGTTATGTGTATGTGCGTGTATGTGTTATGTGATGTGATGTATGTGTGTATGTGATGTGTGTGTGTGTGTGAAGTGTATGTGTGTGTGTGAAGTGTGTGTATGTGATGTATGTGTGTGTGTGAAGTGTATGTGTGTGTGATGTGTGTATGTGTTATGTGTATGTGCGTGTATGTGTTATGTGTGAATGTGTTATGTGTATGTGTGTGTATGTGTTATGTGATGTGATGTATGTGTGTATGTGATGTGTGTGTGTGTGTGTGAAGTGTATGTGTGTGTGTGAAGTGTGTGTATGTGATGTATGTGTGTGTGTGAAGTGTATGTGTGTGTGATGTGTGTATGTGTGTGTGTGTGTGAGAGAGAGAGAGAGAGAAGAATCTCTCTCCCTCCACAGCGCTGCGCGCAGCAGCGCTGCAGAGAGAGAGAGAGAGAGAGAGGAGAGAGAGAGAGAGAGAGAAGAATCTCTCTCCCTCCACAGCGCTGCGCGCAGCAGCGCTGCAGAGAGAGAGAGAGAGAGAGAGAGAGAGAGAGAGAGAGAGAGAGAGAGAGAGAGAGAGAGAGAGAGAAGAATCTCTCTCCCTCCACAGCGCTGCGCGCAGCAGCGCTGCAGAGAGAGAGAGAGAGAGAGAGAGAGAGAGAGAGAGAGAGAGAGAGAGAGAAGAATATCTCTCCCTCCACAGCGCTGCGCGCAGCAGCGCTGCAGAGAGAGAGAGAGAGAGAGAGAGAGAGAGAGAGAGAGAGAGAGAGAGAGAGAGAGAGAGAGAGAGAGAAGAATCTCTCTCCCTCCACAGCGCTGCGCGCAGCAGCGCTGCAGAGAGAGAGAGAGAGAGGAGAGAGAGAGAGAGAGAGAGAGAGAGAGAGAGAGAGAGAGAGAGAGAGAGAGAGAGAGAGAGAGAGAGAGAGAGAGAGAGAGAGAGAGAGAGAGAGAGAGAGAAAGAGAGGGAGAGAGAAGGAAAGAGAGAGAGAGAGAGGGAAAGAGAAAGAACGAGAGAGAGAGAGAGGGAAAGAGAAAGAACGAGAGAGAGCGAGAGAGAGAGAGAGAGAGAGAGAGGGAAAGAGAAAGAGAGAGAGAGAGAGAGAGAGGGAAAGAGAGAGAGAGAGAGAGAGAGAGAGAGAGAGAGAGAGAGAGAGAGAGAGAGAGAGAGAGAGAGAGAGAGAGAGAGAGAGAATAAGAGAGAGAGAGAGGATGAAAAAAAAAAAAGAGAGATAGTGAGAGTGATTGTATTTATTTATTTAATTATTGAATGATGAAAATTAGTTTCATGTCTTAATCATATTAAGTGTTTGGTTTACTTTTAGTTTAGTTTATGCATGAATGAATTAATACTCTTGATGTATGAGTATTCTAAAGTTTAGGTTATCATGAGAAGTGTATTTAGTATAATTGCACATGTATACATTACCTAACTAATTATATTCGAGTCTATATAAATAAGGTAGATGCATGTGTGTATATGAACAAGTGTTAGCATGCATATTTATATAATGACAAATGTGTATTAGTATATGTAAATGCATAAGAATGTATGGGTATAGAAATATTCACATACATAAATGTTTTATGTGTATGGTAAGTGCATTAGCATGCATGTGTATGCATAAAAAAGAGTGCATTTCCATGCGAGTTGCATATGCAATGAATGTAAGAAAGAGAATACATGATATATACATGATGTAGATATATAAATGTGTGTTAACATGCATATGAGGATGCACGTTAGCATGGTTATGAGTATGTGTAATTATGCTTATGCCAATAAGAGTATTTATTAGAGTAATGCATGATGATCTGAATGCATGAGTATGTGAGTATATGTGCATGTCTATGAGTGTATACATATGCATGATTGATGTGTACATGTAAGAGTATGCATGTGAGTGCGAGTGACATGCATAGCTATCTGATTGTGTTTATAAGATATACTGATGTTCCTAATGTTTTTTTTGCAGAAACATTGAAGATGAAGAGCAAATGAAGTGCAGTGAACCTAATGTTTTTTGCAGACATTCAAAGCAAAAGAATCGAAGAGCATCATTGCAGAAACATTGAAGATTACAATCAATTAAAGTGAAGTGAAGACAGTTGAAGTGAACCGGCAGATTGAAGATCCATTTAAACCTTTTATCTCCATTTAGTCAATTACCCAAATGTTTAGAAATTCATCCTAAAGTTTAGACCTTTCATTTGTATTAGCTTATTAATTCATTAAATCAAATCAGTTTAGCATCATATTGTTTCTGTTAGTTCTTTCATGTCTTACGATTTATATCATGTATCTGAACACAATAGTAATAACATCATTGAACATACAACTGAATCCGTAGAATTAGTGTTAGAAGAACTTATTAAGAATAGTATTACTTCGGAATCATTAGTGTCTTTATCTTATGACCACTGTTTAACTACATTCCTAGCATTTTCTTCCATTGCATCTCCTGAATCACAAAGTAGTGAAGATTTATTTCCACCAACTTTAGTTAGACAAACTCAACCAAACCCATTAGAAGCTACAATAGAAGAGGTAGTTAAAGATCAGATAACCGAAGAGTCATTATTGTTAACACCCAAACAGATAGCTATTGCCAGATATAAAGCAGTTTGTCCCTATGGTCATAAGCCTGAGTTTGCTACAGACACCCCGCGTGTGCCGAACGATTTAGGCGGATGACTTGATCCACCATCCGAGCATCTCTCACGACCCGACATTGGTGAACCCGACGTGAAAAACGGCGATGCAGCTCAGGTATAAATTTTAAATTTTTCGTGCATGTGCATACATGATATCGACAGGTTGGATTGCAGAAGCTTCTTCATCCGTGGGAGCAGTGGCTTTGTCTTTGACTCCTTGCACTCTTCTAGGTGTTGAGGGCTGTTCCCTAGGGAACTGAGCGCCTCCACGAAGAGTGGCAAGTAGCTATCCTCATCTCGCCACCCTTTTTCATCGACATTAGAAGCAAGAACGTTTGCACAATCATCCATTAGCAACTGATGTATTAGATTTTGATTTTATTAAAAATTGTATAAACTTATACACAAGTCACTCTTTAAGCCTCTTCTTCGATTCAGATTCCAGGTATTTATATTTGGATTCTTTTGCTTGCACATAATTAAATGAAAATGACATCTAATGTAGAGAATCTTCTGCATGATATGGAAACACGA
Source organism: Ceratopteris richardii (assembly GCA_020310875.1). Taxonomy (NCBI): domain Eukaryota; kingdom Viridiplantae; phylum Streptophyta; class Polypodiopsida; order Polypodiales; family Pteridaceae; genus Ceratopteris; species Ceratopteris richardii. Next base: position 9,965,867 of record CM035413.1, on the reverse strand, counting down.
TTAATTTCATCTATAGATTTAAAGCTTAATTCCAAGTTTGAGTCCTTAAACTCGTTTCTTTCAATCTTAACTACAGTAGTATCTGATTTTAATGCAAATCTTAAATCAATAGATACTCAATTTGATCACGAGTTTAGGAATTTAGAAGGAATTCTTCATTATGAACTCTCAATTTTGAATGAAAATATGGAAACAATAGCAAATCATGTAAAAGAAATTTCATCATTCAAAACGATTGGTCATGAAATTGCAAGTTTAAAAGAGAACATTGAAAGGTTAAACAATCAAATACACGAAAGTGCTACATGTGAATGCAAAGATAGATATCAAGTACGAGTTCAAAGTAGATCTATGTATTCTATTGACCAAAATCCTTTACCCGATCATAGAAAAGTTGATCCTAAGGCTTTATATCAAAGACCGAAGAGAACTGTAAGATGCTTCTGGTGTGACCAACTAGGTCATACTTATGGGAATTGTATGGCCTATGAGAAAGCATGTAGCCAACAATTGGTATTAGAAAGTGAACAGAAAATATGTGATTATCAAACACAACTATCTTTGAAATTAAACTTAGGTCGAGGAGGGATGATAGACTATTTTGATCAAACAAAATTGAGTCCTAAAACCAAACTTCAAAAACAATGGAAATCGAAGAGTCATAATGAGAAAAGTAATGTATGTCAATTACATTCTATGAACACCAAGATTGTGCCTAAATGTGAATGTTTGGACAATGATCAAAACCTTATTAAACCTAAATCTATGAATAACATTGATCTTCAAATTAAATCTAAGGATCAAGATACATTGAAAAAGTTTAAGAAAGAAGAAGATGTAAAGATAAAAGATGATGAAAATGAACAATCAATTGATGGAAATATAGATATGCAGGCGGTTAAAACTGAACCTAAAGTCATAGAAATTGACAATAAATGTGATCAAAATAAAACTGATAAAAGAATAGTACAAACATCTGAAGACGAAAATCTTCAACTTCAATCAGAACATGACAAGAATATGGGAAAATGGGTACAAGAAGCCATATGGAAGATTGAAAATCATATAAAAAACTCATCTAAAGGTAAGAAAAAGGAGAATAATTTAAGTGAATAGTTTTATTTTGATGGAATTGTTTATTGAAGATCAAACATTTCAAATTTTGATTTTTGCTTGCTGCATATATGCTATTTTCCTAAAAATTGAGAAACATATACCTAAATTGTTTAGTTTTAATGTTTGAAAAGCTAATTACAAACTTATGATTAAGTTTACATTACGATTTGTTTAATCAAAAGAATTCTAAAATATGAAAACACAAAGTTTGTTTCAAATTAAACAAAAACATGTTTGTAATTATGCTTGCAAATGATTTTGATCAATATGCTTGTCATTTCCTAAACTTATGATAAATTTATGATTTTTTTTTCTTTCACAAATAAGAAGAAATCTATTATGAAGAACAATTATGAAGAATATTATTATGATGAATATTTTCACAAAATGATCTTTGTTTACAACAATTATGATGATATACTTTTAAAAGAAAGAAATATATATGATATAAATATGATCATGATAAATATGAAGAACATGAAAAAAAATGTTACAATATGAGGATGATTTTATTGATATACCATATGATGAGTAAGAGGAACTTTCATAATCCAGATATGATTTTTTTCATTGATCTCAAAATATGATGCTCATTTATAAGGATACAATTTAAAAATACTATGAACATTATGATTTTTTCTAAAATTTATGAACTTTGTTTCATAGGTTGAAAAACCTATTTAAAAAAATTAAGAATGCATTATTTATGATAATTATAACCACTATGAATTTCTTATGATGAAATTTGTGCCATGATGAAAATGAATCTGATAGAATATATGAATTTATATTTGCAAGATAAATGATAATGAAGCTTACTTGTTTTGTAGCTTCTATTTTATAAGTGATTACAGGTTCTGAAGATGCATTGATCAAAGCAATTGAAGATGTTATGCCAAAAGTTCTGATAAATTTAAAGAGAGCAGATTGAAGATAAAGCAGATTGAAGATAAAATTGATTTTTAGGTCGTATTTTTCTTTGTCTTAAAATTTTGTTTTACGTATTTTATTTGCATTCATATAAAACTAATTGATAAAATCTGGAATGAAGAATATTAATTTATAAAGGACTCTATTTAACCATATTAGGAAAATAAACATAATTTATATTTCTACATTTATAGATTAAGTGAGATTTATTAAAAAATAGAAGGATTTGTAGTTCATTTAGATAACGAAAGTAGTTGTATATTTGTAGGAGCATATTGTTGCATGATTCATGTATGTGAAAACCTAGATCTTTCTTGTCCATGCAGCTAGATCCTTAGCTCGGATTAAGGGGTTAAGCCTTTCCCCTTTAAAACAAAAAAGTAGCGAAAAAAAAAAAAAAAAAAAAAGAAAAGAAAAGAATATTGACATGGAAGTTATACCTTCTTCCACCCCAAAAAGGTATTTACATTTATTATCGATATGAAGTTTACATCATATTTATATGAAGAAACTAGTTGTGAAAAACACATCTAGTGATTAAAATTGGGCATACAAGGTGGCTGTCTGTCCAAGTAGATTTAGTAGATTTCTTTGGCATGCTTGATTGCTCATATGTGAATGCATATATATAACGAAACCTGCATTTGAATGAATGAAAATGAATTCTGTTTTATACTAATCTTTACATAGTTTATAAATGGATAAAATATAAACTAATGTTTGTTGACTGAAAAGGTTAATAGTTTACCTTTATACTTTAATATGTTTTCATTGCCAGATGTAATTGAAATAAACTTCATGTGCATGTTGAAAAGATTTAAAATTTGATAAGATTAAATTTATTTAAAAAAAGAATTGACGTTGTTCTATGATTTAATTTCAGGATAATCATTGAAAATGTTGCTTCCCTAAATCTGCAAGTTGGCCCATCGGGACGATGTGCAGGTTTGGTGGCGGTGGATGTCGGAAAGATTTGCATCTTCCAATTGATGACCAAAAAATTCAAATATTTATTGGTGAATTCTAAACCTCTTTTATATCACTGTTGATCAGTTGTGCTAATTGGATTAACTATTTTGAAAATGTTATCAGGTATGAAGGATGAAGCAGGACATATGTTCATGTTAGGGTTTACCCTAATTACTTATTTAATGAGAATTTCCTATTTTACATTCAAGAATTATGGGTATTCAGCCTAGGGTTTCTTGAATTCATGTGTTGTTTATAAGAGTTGGTTAATGTTAAGGGTTTAGATGAGTTATAATGGGTTAAAGCTAGGGTTCAGAAGGATTTTAATGATCTAACCCAGGGGGTTTTATGGGTTTCCAATAGGGTTTCTAGGATTTAATATATTTAAAGGGTTAACATAGATGTTACTCAAAAACATTAATATCTAAATTACATATTTATGTATTAAACATTAAATTATGTCATTAATAATTACTTTAATTATTTGTGTGCATTTAAAAACTAAGGTTCTAATTAATTAAAAGCTTAACCTAAGCCTAATTTAATGGATTTATTTAATTGAGAAATGTAGGCTAATTAGATTAAAATGATTAATTAAATAACTAGTGGACTATATGAGTGCTAGGGAAAAGAATGGCTTATATAAGTTGTGTAACTAAAGAGATTTAAGGAGTGGTCTCAATAGAAGATGCACTTAAAGTGAAAAAAGTGGGTTAAGAGAAAGAGTGGAGAGAATTAGTGAAGATGAAAAGAGAGGAGTAGAAATTAAGTGTAATTAAAGTAGAAAAGTTAAACTGGAAAGTGTGGTGAATGTTAATAGGAAAAAGTGAGGATGAGGAAATAAAGTAAAATCAAAGGAATGGTTTACAAATGAGTTGTGTGTGTATATATATGAGTGTGTTGATCTAGTTTTTCCTAATATTTTTTGCAGAAACATTGAAGATGAAGAGCAAATGAAGTGCAGTGAACCTAATGTTTTTTTTGCAGAAACATTGAAGATGAAGAGCAAATGAAGTGCAGTGAACCTAATGTTTTTTGCAGAAACATTGAAGATGAAGAGCAAATGAAGTGCAGTGAACCTAATGTTTTTTGCAGAAACATTGCAGATTACAATCAGTTAAAGTGAAGTACAAGCAGTTGAAGTGAACCGGCAGATTGAAGATCCATTTAAACCTTATATCTCCATTTAGTCAATTACCCAAATGTTTAGACATTCATCCTAAAGTTTAGACCTTGCATTTGTATTAGAACTATTGTATTGATCCATTAGCTTATCAATTAATTTATTCAAGCAGTTTAGCATCATATTGTTTCATTAGTTTTCTCATTACTTTCCTTGATGTCTTCTAAGTTAGTTCATGAGTCTGAGCATAGTACTATTGAAAATATTGAAAATGTTGAGAATGTTCCACCAACTCTAAACAGACCAGAAGCCTCTAGCTTACCTGAAAGTTTAGTAGAAGAACCCATTATGGAAGTTTCAATCTCATATCAGGAAGCTGTTGCTATGTACGAGGCTGCCCGTCCTTACGGTCCATAGCTATTTAAACTATTTAAAGACCTTATTTTCAATCATAGAAATAGGTAATTTAAATTATTTAATCATTAGAACCCTTATTTTCATAAGCCTGAGTTTGCTACAGACACCCCGCGTCTGCCGAACGATTTAGGCGGATGACTTGATCCACCATCCGAGCATCCCTCACGACCCGACACCGCTGCCCCCTCCGCTGACCCCCCCGCCACCCCGCTGACCCCCCGCTGACCCCCCCGCCCCCCCCCCCGCTGACCCCCCCGCCACCCCGCTGACCCCCCCGCCCCCCCCCCGCTGACCCCCCCGCCACCCCGCTGACCCCCTCGCTGACCCCCCGCCCCCCCCGCTGACCCCCCCGCCACCCCGCTGACACCCCCGCTGCCCCCCCCGCTGACCCCCCTGCCCCCCCGCTGGCCCCCCCGCTGCCCCCCCCCGCTGACCCCCCCGCCCCCCCCCCACTGACCCCCCCGCCACCCCGCTGACCCCCCCGCTGCCCCCCCCCCCGCTGACCCCCCCCGCCCCCCCCGCTGACCCCCCCCCCCCCCCGCCACCCCGCTGACCCCCCGCTGCCCCCCCCGCTGACCCCCCCGCCCCCCCCCCACTGACCCCCCGCCCCCCCCCGCTGACCCCCTCGCCACCCCCACTCTTTTTCCCCCGCCCTCCTCAGACCATCCCCGCCCCCTCACACCACCCCCACCCCCTCACACCACCCCCACCCCCACACCCACACACAGCCACACACACACACACACACACACACACCCACACACACACACCCACAAACACACACCCACACATACCCGCATGCACACCCACACATACACACACACCAAGACTCACACACACACACGTGCACTCACATACACACACATCCACACATGCACACACACCTCCTCACATGCACACACCCACCCTCACATACACACACATTCACACATACACACACACCCGCACAAACCTACACACACATCCGCACTTATACATACACACACGCACTTACATACACACACCCACAATTACACACATGTGCTCCCACACAAGCACACACAAAGGCCCCCACATTTATGCCACACACACCCACATACACATTTATGCCCACACACAACCACCCACACACATTCTCACTCCCACTGACACACACACACACCCACAATATTACACATCTCCCTACTGGGGCCTCTTCCTTCAGCAAGGCTATGAAAATGGGCTCAGAAGTATACCATACTCTAAAGAGTGTAATGAAGAAGGAATATGGACGAGATTTTTAACGAGAAGTAACCAATTGTGTCGATCGAAGACCCCTTTGACCGGGATGATTGGGAACATTATAGCAAGCTCACTGAACAGATGGGCAAACAAGTTCAAATATTGGAGATGATTTATTAGTTACCAATCCTACGAAGGTATGGGATAAAAGTGTGCAGGGTAAAAAGTGGAAGCAGGGAAAAGCTTTTTGCCACCAACTATTCACGGCAACTACCTATTTTTTGTGGATCTAATTCAAATCAAAGGAGAAATTGACCTACCCCTCCAATTTTGGGCATTCCACCGGCGCGTGATCAATGGACGTGAAGATTCGGCAAGGCTCTCTTGGCCTATTGAGGCCTATAAAAACAATGGATTTGTGCTCATTGGGGTACATTTTTTTGTTTTGGAGTTACATTGACGCGTGTATACGTGCAGAAGTTCTCTCTTGCACTTGGTGGTTTCAAGCCTATTGTAGGAGCTACTCTGTAGTGTGGATGCAGAGGGTAGGCTTCTCAGTGGAGGGCTATGAGCACTATAGTGTAAGAGAGTGCCTTAGATTTTCTTTCTTTTCTGTGAGTCAGTATTGGTGTTAAGCTCTATTCTCTTGAGTAATTCCTTCACCATTTGTATTGATCTCTGTTTATCTGCATAGAGTGCCACGAAGCTCTGAGCATTAGTTTTTGAGCATTTCCTTGACAAATCTTGTAATCATCTGAATCGAATCAAGAAGTGTATGGTCTTCCTTGATCAATTGTTGTTCATATTTTTTTTGAAGTATGTACCACTCTGTGCAACCCTTGTTATCTACCTACTCAGAAATGTTAAAGGTTATAGTTCCCTAAAGAGAACCCCCCTTGAGTAGGCAACGTACTGGATGTGTTAATCTTTAATCTCTACTTTTGTTAAAAGTGGATACCCCAGTACCTCCTCTACAGTTTGGCACGCCCGGTGGGACCTTTGCATTTTTGTGAGAGGTATTTTTGCCCTATTACATTGGCAAGTAGGTACATGACCCATACACGAGCAGATAAGAAGTCTCTTCGTGCTCGGAGGAGCCTTAACAAGTTAGCAATAACCACGGCTAGTAAGTCTACCTCCCCTCTGCCTTACCTAAATTTATCTATTGATTTGGGTACGACACCATTGTCAAAAGAGAGGTATAGGAGAACCTTAGACTTCTCCTCAGATACGTCCGAAGAATTACCAGTACAAATGGAGGATCTCTCTCATTTGCTCTCCAGATTAAACATCAAATTCCCTACCTTCAAGGGACAAGCTTATGAGGATGCTGATGATCATGTGAGGAGATTCATCTCTTTATGCCGTGGAAGAGGTCTGCAAAATAGAGAGGATGCAATGCTGGCACTTTTTCCATCCACATTGGAGGGTCTTGCAGATAAATGGTATAGTCAATATGCAGATGGCCATTTCACTACATGGGAGGCTCTGAAGGCGGCATTCTCACAGACATTCCGACCAAGTGATTCCTCGGAAAGAGCTCTAGATCAGCTAGAGAATTTGAAGCTAAGATCAGGTGAATCTTTTCATGAACTTCACACTAGAACAAAAGCACTTGTTGCACGTCTGCCACATGCTCCAGGTGACTTTTTGGTTAAAAAGTGGATAGAGAAGGCTCTGCCCAGGTCATCTCAGCAGAAGCTTCATGAGTCTCTTAGATTGGATGCCACCCTCAATGATTTTGTTGCAGCGGCATCACGCATTGAAGAAGCAAGGCAACATTTTGAAGGGGATACACAACCTAAGTATGCTGCAGACCTGGACCCTATTGAGCAACTAAGGAGGGAACTGGAGGCATTAAAAATGCAACAAAATCAACAAGAAGAGAAGGTCTTGCCACCACTGCGACACACGGATGATGAAGTAGCCCAACTTCGCCGTGAGTTAGAAGATTTGAAGACCACACAAGATATAAGGAGACAAATTTGGTGCACGATATGTAACAACAATGGACATTCCAATGCTAATTGCCCTAACAAGGTAAGCTGTCAATTTTGTGGAAAGGATGGTCATGAAGCTAGAGATTGCTACTACCTCAAGGGTACACAGCAAAGAAGTAACCCTCAAACTTTGGATTCATACTATGCTAGTACTTCAAATACATCTAATAGAGAGGAGAATCGGCCTGCAAAGCCTAGGCATAATAGACCTTTGATGTGCTATCGTTGTGGTGAGTACGGCCACATGCAAAACAGGTGTTCTCTTCCAGAAGATGCACCTCCTTGTCAACATTGTCCAGAGGCCAAGGATCATTATACCAAAGATTGCCCAAGAGGTCGTCCTGCTCCAATTCACATGATTGCAGTCTCTCCACATGAAGAAGGAAAAACCACTCAGACTTATGATGTTTCATCCTCTGCAATGCCCATGATGATTAGAGCTAGGCAAGCAGCTATAACCCAGAGAGATGAACAACAAGGATTTCAGGATAAAGAGGAAGAAAAGGAGTCTGGATGGAAGGACCAAGCAGAAATTGAAGGAGCTTATAATAAGATGACTACTTCTCTAAAGGGCCAACCAACAAGTCTGCAAGAAAACACTCAGGAGGTAAACATTGAACAGATCTTGAAAGGTATTCATCACAAGGTTAGTCTATATGAACTTATAAGGATGGATTCAAAAATAAGAAGTGACTTGCTGAAGATTATACACTCTGCTCACTTGGTCCAATCACCTAGTATAGATGGTTTCATGGTTGATTTTCCCCCTGCACCCTTAGCAGACTACCAAAGCTCAAGATTATCTGTTTGTATAAAGGATGAAACTCTCACAGGTGTGATCATAGATGGAGGCTCTGGTATCAATTTGATGCCAGATTTCACAATGAAGAAACTGAATTTGAACCCCACCAAAATGGCACCATTTACAGTTACACTAGCAGATCAACATCGGGTTGCGCCTCTTGGCATTATTGAAAAGGTATGGATGATAGTACAGGGTTGCCACTTTGTGTTGGATTTTGTTGTTATTGCACTTCCACAGGAGACTTCTTACCCTTTACTCCTGGGGAGACCTTGGCTGAGACAAGCAAAAGCTTTGCAAGATTGGGGGAAAAACAAACTATGGATTTCAACAAGCACCAATAGCCAACTACAATTACATTTGGAAGAGGGATTCGACTCAGGAAAAACCACTGGATATACTGTGGATACTCAGGTAATGCCCTCTATACCCCAAGAAGATGATACATTGTTAAATTGGATGATGGGAAGTGCAGAGTGTTGCATAGTGGAGATCAATGAAATTGAGGAAGAAGTTGCAGATAAGGTAAATGAAGACCACAAGGTATTGGAGAATGAGCAATTGCAGGAAAATACTAGCTTTGAGGAGGCAACCAATATAAAAGTATCGGAGGGAGAAGGTTATGAATTTAAGAGCAGAGAAGATCTTCCTTTTGCAGATATACCTCAAGGATGGATGGAAGAACATGTTGCAGAATATAAATTAAAATCCACTCCTGCATATAGTGGAGATGATTTCTCAAACAAGACCAGTCCTGAAACATTGGTTCAAGAAGTAAATTTAGGAAATGAAGAGAACCCTCAAGTAGTCCACTTAGCATCCTGGTTGTGGCATTATCCTCCTTTGCTACAGAAGGTAACTTCTTTGCTTTTTACTTACAAAAGTGTCTTCGCATGGTCTTACAAAGATCTAATAGGGATACCAGAAGAGCTGGGGTTACATCGGATACCCTTAGTTGAGGGAGCCGCGCCAATAAGAAGTAGACCATATCGACTCAATCCGAAATATGCAGAGGCTGTAAAAGCAGAAATTACAAAGCTAGAAGAAGCTGGTATAATTGTTCCAGTAGAACATTCCAGGTGGCTTTCTTCCATGGTTATTGTACCCAAGAAAAATAGTAGAAAAATAAGAGTATGTGTTGATTTTCGTGCTTTGAATAAAGTGACTGTTCAAGATGGATTTCCTCAGCCCTTCACAGAGCAAGTACTTGAGGAAGTAGCTGGTCACACTTTGTATAGTTTCTTGGATGGTTTTAGTGGCTACAATCAGATAGTGATCCATCCTGACGATAGGGACAAAACAACCTTTGTCACTCCCTGGGGCACTTATGTCTATACTCGCATGGCTTTTGGTTTGAAGAATGCGCCAGCTTCATTTAATAGAACGATGTATCTGATATTGGGCAAATGGTTAACAACCTTTCTACGCATTTTCATGGATGACTTTTCAGTATTTTCGGGTATAGATAAAAGGGCAGCAGTTCAAGATTTCCATGACCATTTGGAAAATCTAAAAGAAATCTTTGAGCAATGTCTCAAAACAGGTTTGAAATTGAATCCTGATAAATGTCACTTTTTGGTCACTAAGGGCACTCTTCTTGGTCACATAGTATCTGTTGAAGGCATAACTGTTGACACTGCAAAGGTTACAACTATTCTTTCCATGCCAATTCCACAAAGCCCAAAGGAAGTGCAAAGTTTCTTGGGCCATGCAGGGTATCACAGAAGATTCATTAGGATGTATTCGGAAATTGCTAAGCCCTTGTCAAGGCTTACCAGCAAAAAGATCCCTTTCTCATGGAGTGCTGAAGCTGACAAAGCATTTTGTGAACTAAAGTTGAGGCTATGTACTGCTCCACTTTTAAATGTTCCTAATTGGTCATTGGAATTTCATGTGCATACAGATGCTAGTCTTCATGCTGTTGGTGCAGTTCTAGCTCAACCATCATCACATAAGGTTGATAGACCTATCTCCTATGCCAGCAGACTACTCAACCAAGCTGAAAGGAATTACAGTACGACGGAAAGAGAAGGTTTGGCTATCGTATTTGCTCTTCAGAAGTTCTGACACTATCTCCTTGGTGTACATTTCATTGTTATTTCTGATCATCAGCCCTTGAAGTATTTGATAAACAAGCCTAGAGTAGCTGGAAGGATCTGGAGATGGTTACTCCTATTTCAAGAATTTAATTTTGATATTCATATTAAGCCAGGAAAAGAGCACTACATGGCAGATCAAGTGTCCAGGATGGCAATGAGCGAAAAGGCAACAGGTATTAATGATGAATTGGTGGATAGCAATCTTTTTCTAGTAGCAATTCGGACTGGTTGGTATGATGAAATTCTTCATGTTCTTACTACTGGAAAGATCCCAGAACACTTGACACCTGTAGAAAAGAGAAGATTGCTCCTAAAAACTAAAGCATATTCTCTTATAAATGGAAATTTATATAAATACTGTCAGGATGATATATTGAGAAGATGTGTCTATCCAGAGGAGGTAAATCTTCTGCTAGAGGCTGCACACAATGAAGGACATCTAAAGGGGGAAGAATTGGCTCATAGAATCATCCACAAAGGTTTATGGTGGCCTCATATTTTCAAGGATGCAATCAAGTTTTCTAAAGAATGCCACATCTGCCAGAGGTGTGCTCCCGCGCCAACCAGATTGAATTTCCAACCATTGGTCATATCTACAGGATGGCTCCCATTTGAACGATGGGGTCTTGATTTCATAGGACCAATTAGTCCAACTGGTCAACCTGGAGGAAAAAAGTATATTTTGATGGCCACATGCTATGCCACTAAATGGATAGAGGCTAGAGCTACTGTGGACTGCACGGCTTTAACAGTGGCTAAATTTGTGTATAAATATATTTTCTCAAGATTTGGTTGCCCATTGGAAATAACTAGTGATAGGGGCACACATTTTGTAAATCAATTGCTCCAGTTTATATTTGACAGGTACAAAATCTTCCATAAAAAATCTTGTGCCTACTACCCAAGGGCAAATGGCCAAGCAGAAAGCTCCAATAAGATTTTGATTGGATTGCTTCACAAATTAGCTTTCGATCATCAAAGCTTTTGGCCACAAGCATTGATCGGTGCAATTTGGGCTTTCAGAACCACGAAGAGGGGAACCACTGGCGAAACCCCATTCCGCTTAGTATATGGAAAAAAGGCATTGGCCCCATTTGAGTTTATTATCAGAAAGGAAACAGGAATCAAAATGATTGGAATCGAACCCCCCATTCAGAGACTGGCGGCATTAGAAGAGTATAGAGAGGGAGCAATGCAGAAACTTCAGGTAACACAAGAAGAGCGCAAGAGATTACATGACAGGTATCTGAGATCCAATGAAGTTCAGGAAGGGTCCATGGTTCTAGTGCATCAGGTCCCAGCAATTCAAACTAAATTAGCACCCAAATGGGCAGGACCATATAAGGTTATCAAGATATTACCACATGGCGCAGTGCATCTAGAAGATCTGCAGGGTAAAAGGATTCCCCTGGTCAACATCTCCAGGGTAAAGAAGTACCTAAACTAAGTCAACTCGGAAGGATTTCAACCATTGTACCTACCACATGTCATTCAAGTTTTGGCAGTTATTTCATTTATTCAATAAGCGGATAAGAAAGAAATTACACCGAGGCGGTGCAAAATCTTGATGTGGGGGTCTGTAGTACCCCTCCTTTCTCTCTCTTTCTCTCTCTTTCTCTCTCTCTCTCTCTCTCTCTCTCTCTCTCTCTCTCTCTCTCTCTCTCTCTCTCTCTCTCTCTCTCTCTCTCTCTCTCTCTCTCTCTCTCTCTCTCTCTCTCTCTCTCTCTCTCTCTCTCTCTCTCTCTCTCTCTCTCTCTCTCTCTCTCTCTCTCTCTCTCTCTCTCTCTCTCTCTCTCTCTCTCTCTCTCTCTCTCTCTCTCTCTCTCTCTCTCTCTCTCTCTCTCTCTCTCTCTCTCTCTCTCTCTCTCTCTCTCTCTCTCTCTCTCTCTCTCTCTCTCTCTCTCTTTCTCTCTCTCTCTCCCTTCCCTCCTTCTCTCACCTCCCTCGCCACCCCGCTGACCCCCCCGCTGCCCCCCCCCGTTGACCCCCCCCGCCACCCCGCTGACCCCCCCGCTGCCCCCCCACTGACCCCCCCGCCACCCCGCTGACCCCCCCGCTGCCCCCCCCCGCTGACCCCCCCGCTGCCCCCCTGCTGACCCCCCCGCCACCCCGTTGACCCCCCCGCTGCCCCCCCGCTGACCCCCCCCACCCCGCTAACCCCCCCGCTGCCCCCCCCGCCACCCTGCTGACCCCCCCGCTGCCCCCCCTGATGACCCCCCCGCCCCCCCCGCTGACCCCCCGCCACCCCGCTGACCCCCCCGCTGCCCCCCCCGCTGACCCCCCGCCCCCCCCCGCTGACCCCCCCGCCACCCCGCTGACCCCCCCGCTGCCCCCCCCTGACCCCCCCGCCACCCCGTTGACCCCCCCGCTGCCCCCCCCCCGCTGACCCCCCCACCCCCCCCCCGCTGACCCCCCCGCCACCCCGCTGACCCCCCGCTGCCCCCCCGCTGACCCCCCCGCCACCCCGCTGCCCCCCCGCCCCCCCCCCCCGCTGACCCCCCCCGCCACCCCGCTGACCCCCCGCTGCCCCCCCCCCCCCCCCGCTAACCCCCCCCGCCCCCCCCCGCTGACCCCCTGCTCCCCTGCTGACCCCCTCGCCACCCCCACTCTTTTTCCCCCGCCCTCCTCACACCATCCCCGCCCCCTCACACCACCCCCACCCCCTCACACCACCCCCACCCCCACACCCACACCCACACACAGCCACACACACACACACCCACACACACACACACACCCACAAACACACACCCACACATACCCGCATGCACACCCACACATACACACACACCAAGACTCACACACACACACGTGCACTCACATACACACACATCCACACATGCACACACACCTCCTCACATGCAGACACCCACCCTCACATACACACACACATTCACACATACACACACACCCACACAAACCTACACACACATCCGCACTTATACATACACACACGCACTTACATACACACACCCACAATTACACACATGTGCTCCCACACAAGCACACACAAAGGCCCCCACATTTATGCCACACACACCCACATACACATTTATGCCCACACACAACCACCCACACACATTCTCACTCCCACTGACACACACACACACCCACAATATTACACATCTCCCTACTGGGGCCTCTTCCTTCAGCAAGGCTATGAAAATGGGCTCAGAAGTATACCATACTCTAAAGAGTGTAATGAAGAAGGAATATGGACGAGATTTTTAACGAGAAGTAACCAATTGTGTCGATCGAAGACCCCTTTGACCAGGATGATTGGGAACATTATAGCAAGCTCACTGAACAGATGGGCAAACAAGTTCAAATGTTGGAGATGATTTATTAGTCACCAATCCTACGAAGGTATGGGATAAAAGTGTGCAGGGTAAAAAGTGGAAGCAGGGAAAAGCTTTTTGCCACCAACTATTCGCGGCAACTGCCTATTTTTTGTGGATCTAATTCAAATCAAAGGAGAAATTGACCTACCCCTCCAATTTTGGGCATTCCACCGGCGCGTGATCAGTGGACGTGAAGATTCGGCAAGGCTCTCTTGGCCTATTGAGGCCTATAAAAACAATGGATTTGTGCTCATTGGGGTACATTTTTTTGTTTTGGAGTTACATTGACGCGTATATACGTGCAGAAGTTCTCTCTTGCACTTGGTGGTTTCAAGCCTATTGTAGGAGCTACTCTGTAGTGTGGATGCAGAGGGTAGGCTTCTCAGTGGAGGGCTATGAGCACTATAGTGTAAGAGAGTGCCTTAGATTTTCTTTCTTTTCTGTGAGTCAGTATTGGTGTTAAGCTCTATTCTCTTGAGTAATTCCTTCACCATTTGTATTGATCTCTGTTTATCTGCATAGAGTGCCACGAAGCTCTGAGCATTAGTTTTTGAGCATTTCCTTGACAAATCTTGTAATCATCTGAATCGAATCAAGAAGTGTATGGTCTTCCTTGATCAATTGTTGTTCATATTTTTTTTGAAGTATGTACCACTCTGTGCAATCCTTGTTATCTACCTGTTCACAGAAATGTTAAAGGGTATACTTCCCTAAAGAGAACCCCCCTTGAGTAGGCGACGTACTGGATGTGTTAATCTTTAATCTCTACTTTTGTTAAAAGTGGATACCCCAGTACCTCCTCTACATATATATATATATATATATATATATATATATATATATATATATATATATATATATATATATGTGTGTGTGTGTGTGTATATGTATGTGTGTGTGTGTGTGTTTGTGTGTGTACACACACACTCTTTCTGTTGTGTCATTACACAGACACACACAGATTGGCAAGAAACATTTAAATGGAAGTTTGGCAACAACCTACTCTCCCAGACTTCAATTTATAAAAAATTGTACAATAGAACGAGCTTAGTACCCATGGAATCCCTTGAATCCCACAAAGCAGGGGTTACATCGCTAGAGAGCTTTACAAAAAAGTTGATCAACCTCTTGTCCCCTTCATGTGGATCTTGACTCTTCATGTCACACACACACACACACATATATATATATATATATATATATATATATATATATATATATATATATATATATATATATATATATATATATATATATATATATATATATATATATATATATATATATATGTGTGTGTGTGTGTGTGTGTGTGTGTCTACACACTCTTTTTGTCGTGTCATTACACAGACAAGAAACATTGTGAGTATAACAGATATTTTAAGTGTGACAAGTACACTCCAAAGCTACTACTTTTGTGAACGGCCTTGTTTAATGAGTTTGAATATATTGATAAAGGTGATTTTAGGATCTAGTTTTATTATATTTAATTGAGGGTTCTTGCAGCATATGCATCATATGAAAATCATCATTAGTAGAAACAGAGAAATATGGACACCACCTTCCTCTTTTTAGATTTCGCATGATGCAAGTCTCTCACTTTGGAACCTTAAGAGTACCTATGTGCCTTTTCTTTATGAAATATTTGATTCAAAGGTGTTTGATGAATCCCTCTTTGGTTTCACGATAGTTCCATGGAAGACAAAGAACTTGGAAATCTTTTGGGGGTTTATGTTCTAAAGAGGGAAAAAAGTGCCCCGGAGATCCTAGTGTGTTCACACACATCACTACCTAAATATATTAACAAATGCCCCCCGGGGAGTGATGCAGTGAACAAAGATCTGGCACTCATGTATAAGGAAGTGTCAAGCTATGTGGAAACAATCCACAAAAGGAAGTAAGTCCAAAGCTTTGCCGAAAGCTTCAAACTTCTCCCTAGGCAGAGCCTTCATGAAAAGGTGTGCAATGTTCTCCTGTGTGGGCACATATGCCAAGCTGATCTCTCGACCAGAGAACCTCTCCCTGACATGATGATAATGCACCTCAATGTGCTTAGTGCAAGCATGGAACACAGGGTTCCTCCCAACTGCCAATGCGCTTTGACTATTAGTGAAGATGGTTGTGGCAAAAGATTGACCAACACCCAAATCAGCCATAAGGTGTCTAAGCCACACACACACCACAACACATGTGCCATGCACACAAGAGCCCCTATTTTCATCAATTGTTGTTTGAGTATAATAGATATATATAGTGTGCCAAGCACACTCCATTGCTTCCATCCTCATATGTGAACCATCTGTACCATTGCAAGATGTTTTGGGACCGTGTGTAGAATTGCTGTACTCTCTTTGATAGCTTTGAATATGTGCATAAAGGTGATTCGGGGATCATGTGAATAAGAGCAAAGAAACAAGTAATCCTTTAAGAAACATCATGTTTCTAAAGCATCATGTGAATAAGAGCAAACAGATACAAAGAAACAAGTAATCCTTTAAGGATTCTAAGAGCTCAAGCATGTACTGAATCTTGTTTTCCGATACAAAACATTCTAATAACTCTTGACTCTTTTGACTAACAAAGCAAGGGATTCCTTATCAGAACTGTCCTTGGAAGAGGTACTCATGATCTTTGTAATCCAAAGAGAGAAACTTCACCAAAACAAAAGAAAAAGAGTCCCCCACGAGAAGATGACAGATTCATTACCTGGTTTGTATCTCCTCCTAACTTACTCCCCGAAGGAGTGGTCGATTTAGAAATCATTGTTCTTCCTTGGCAAAAGAATCGCCAACTGTAAGAACCCCCCCCCCCCCCCCCCTTCAGGCATCATCAAGTGTTTCTTTTGATCAACAATAAAATTTAACCCAAATGGGCCGTGCATGAGGGTGATGAGAGGGTGATTAACCTTCTTTCTAATGCCATCTAAACCTTGTAAGACCTACCCTTGCTCTGTGGGATTTGAGGGCTCCCATGGGCACTAATCCCCTTCAGTTGTACTTTTCCTTTCCTTTTAATCAATACAAATCTAAGAGAGCAGCCTTAGGCCAAACTTCCTTTATATCAAAAAAAACTTTCTGTCTTGTGCATTTTATTTTCTTTTGATTAAGTTAGAATCGTTCTGGATGTGGATGATATATATATATATATATATATATATATATATATATATATATATATATATATATATGTACACACTCTTTTTTTCGTGTGATTACACGAGACACACACAGACAGACAAGAAACATGCGGCACGAATCTCTGAGTATAACAGATATTTTAAGTGTGACAAGTACACTCCAAAGCTACGTCCACTGCTCAATGTGAGTATACACTGTTCAATGACTTTGAATATACTCATAAAGGTGATTCGGGGATCTAGTTTTATTATATTTAACTGAGGGCTTTAGCATCATATGCATCATATGAAAATCATCATTAGGAGAAACAGAGAAATATGGACACTACCTTCCTCTTTTTAGATTTCTCATGATGCAGGTCTCTCGCTTTGGAACCTTAAGAGTACCTATGTGCCTTTTCTTTTTGAAATATTTGATTCAAAGGTGTTTGATGAATCTCTCATACTTGGTATGGGGGCCTCCTTGGTTTCACGTTAGATACATGGAAGACAAAGAACTTGGGAATCTTTTGAGGGTTTTTGTTCTTGTATAAAGGAAAGACAAGACATAAAAGTTAAGCAAAGTTTAATTAAGATAGCCAAACCTTGCATGGAACTTCTGCTTTAGTAGTACTGAAATAGCTATCAAAGACCTCCTACGAGAGAGATATCATTTTCGACACACTAGGAGTCAGCCTACTGATCTCTAGAGATTGAGACTTGAGGGGCATGAGTAGAAGACATGGCCAAATGATATCTGGAGTTTTGCATCTTTGGAATCCATGAATTCATATGTTAAGTTTAGTAGATTTTAACATGATCAATTTGCCATGATTGAAATCAGGGCCATGACCTCAAATTTGTAGATCATAAATATAAATGGAGCTAAAAGTCTTAGCCCATTAGGAAGATCATAGACCAAATTTTCTTGGGGCTCTAGGTATCTATTTACTGTTTTACAGTTTCGCCCTACCATCATGCTCTTTGAGAGGTGTTCCTTAAATTATGTATCACTAGATTCTTCACATACTCATAAGAATGATCAATGATTCCTTTATAGTGTGGATTGAACAAGCTAGGGGGTTTACAATGAATAGAGTTCTAGTTATTACTTCATGTACAGTAGAATTATCCTCTAATAATAGTTTGATATATGTCCGCTACCATTGGTAAATCTAGGCTTACCATTGGCAAAACAAGAGTCTTTGGAAAGCGAAGGGAAGGAACAATCCTATCTATAAGGCCACCACTATTACAACCGAATCTCTCATGGAGCCTGCCATAGGAAAACCTGTTGAGAGTTCCATGCTCCACCCTTTTGTCCAAAGCTAGTTTCATTCTCATGCAAGTTCACTTACCCCACATGCAAGGGAATTCTCCCAAACTCCATATAAGCAAGGCCTCCCTTCACTCCTCACAAGCCATTCCACTCTAGCTCATTGTCAAGAGTGTGCTCCCACTCCTCATGGAGTCACCATGCTCAAAGAGCATCTCATGTAAGTCATTTCCATTTCCATTTTAATTCATTCATAATGTTTTGTTATCTTTTGTTTCTTCCTCCTTAGCTTGTTAGATTTGTGAATGTGAGTAGAGTAGGAGTAGCCCTTTTTCATTTCAACATGGTATCAGAGC
Organism: Ceratopteris richardii; assembly: GCA_020310875.1. NCBI lineage: Eukaryota > Viridiplantae > Streptophyta > Polypodiopsida > Polypodiales > Pteridaceae > Ceratopteris > Ceratopteris richardii. The sequence continues at coordinate 9,947,126 of CM035413.1, read as the reverse complement.
ATAGGTTCATTATCTTTCTTTTGAGGATCATGATTTTGTTATTCTCATCATCTTCATTGTTATTAGAATAAATGATCCCTCCCTCCCACCCTTGCACTTCATTCTAGTAAAGTGCTTTTAAGCACTAATTCATTTCATCATTCAGCATGAATAATCTCACAACGATTGTTCAAGTGTTTATAAGCACTGTCAGTCAATATTAGTCCGTGCTCGTAGATCCTTAGATAGAGAAGCCTTAGATTGCGATTGTGGCTGCATGAGGAAGAAGAAACTATGCATGGTGCTTGTGTCGTAGATGAGCCTGGCGCTGAGAAGATGAAAGCACCTCCAGCTTTGAATTCCCTATGGATGACGGAGCAACTGCTAAATCAGCAGCTACTCCAATGGTGCATCATCTGTGTTTCGGCCCCTCGAAGTGGGACAATGCCGGAAAATGGCTGGCTAACACATCCCCTTCCGGAAGGGCCAAGGTCATTCCATTACATGGATATAGTGTTACGAGCATTCCGAAGCGTTTTCCCACTCGTCAGACCAAAGACAATGCTTCAGTGTCATCACCAGATGAATCTTCTGTCGATTCAAGCAACGGCGATGTATCTTTACCATTGTTACAAGAACAAGGAGTTCTCCATTGCAGTAAAGGCGACGGTGCAATGTTGGACGGGGATAATTGTATAGGCTCTGGGCTACCTGTGGACAGTCGTCATGGCTTTGAAGCTAATGGCTTTGCTTTTCCAGCTCCCCCATGCCACGAGAGGGCCACCAATACTTTTGACTTACATGCATCGCATGATAAATCATCCTCAATGAAGGAGCTGAGCGTATCCCATGAAAGCATTAATGGTGATAAGCTGACTGAACCATTTGCATGGGATCGCGCATCATATGCCATGCCAGAGCCATCTTTACGATCTGTCTCGATGAGAGACATGGGCACCGAGATGACACCGATTGTGAGTCAGGAGCCTTCACGCACAGGGACTCCAGTCCATCAACGACCCCGCAAATGAGAAGTCCAGTTTCTTCAGGACCTTCTACTCCGCACAGAGCAACTATTGCATCTTCACCACCGCAAAGGCTTGGGAATATCATTCAAGTGCCTGGAGACAAGGTATTGGCTCCCGATCGTGTTACGGTCCCCTCTGAACCTATTATCATTGAAGAACAATAGCAAACCAGAAGAGCATCTGAGACTCTTAGAGTACAGCTTGGTAAGATCAACATTATTGCTTGGGGAAACAATCCGGAAGATGGTGATTCGTCAAAGCTGTTGAAGAGAAAAGATCTAGAGGAAGTGAAAAGGAACGTCCTTAAAGCCCGCTGCTAAGAAGGCGTCCACAAAGCCCGCTCCAACTCCAGCTGCACCTGCTGCGAAGAAGGTCGCAACTCCTAAGAAGTCTGCTATGAAGAAGTCTGTTCCAGAGCGACCGCATGACCAAGAGAGAGGGAGAGCACTGCGTCATATCAAAAGTGGATCTCTACACGAAAAAGGCAGAACACTGCGATTGGGATACATGTTCCTGGAGGCGGAAAGGACCTTCCATGGAGTCTGCGCCTGGTACTTCATTTTGCAGAGATATGCAAGAATTGTGTAACCAGGGGAGATGAGCTGGAGCGGTTCACTTTGACATTTGTGACCAGAGGCGATAAATAGCCATTCTTTGATGCATTTGGGCCCATACATTTGGCAGATCATCTATCTAAATCTGACAGTCATATGCGACAGAAAGACGAAGTTCAAATCAAGATGACGCAGTCTATGTATTGAAAGCGTTAATTTCTCTTTGTAACAATCTGGTTTCATATTATTCCTTTATATACCATGACTCATGAGTACAATATTGTCAATGCATAGATACTCATGTATGAAGCTTAAATTTCTTACCATTTTTTTGTCAAAATCAAAATATTTATAACCACTCGTGAAGGGAGTAGACACTGCCACATAATAAAGTGGTAAGACCTTCCCTAATGGGCTAAGAACACCTCTCATAAGAGGCATCAAATTCCACACATCCAAGGCATTGATCAAGAAGAGTACCAAGGCATCTACATCAAGCAAAAGAAAAAGGCTTCAACATCTAATCAAGAAGGGAGAGGACCCAAACAAGGATCCCAACATGGATCACAAAGAAGGTGGCAAATGGTTGCATAAGCACTACCTACCCCATGATGTAAACCCTTTATATGTCTAGGGATCCCATATGTCCTAGATCCCATTAAAAACCCGTTGGATCCCATTTGTCCAAATTATGTCCAAGGATCCCATATGTCCTTAGATCCTAAAAACCAAATGGACTAAGTGATCCCATATGTCACTAGTCCCCATATTAAAAACAAAAGGGTCATCACATGGAGGGGGGGTGTTGAGAGTTCCATGCTCCACCCTTTTGTCCAAAGCTAGTTTCATTCTCATGCAAGTTCACTTATCCCACATGCAAGGGAATTCTCCCAAACTCCATATAAGCAAGGCCTCCCTTCACTCCTCACAAGCCATTCCACTCTAGCTCATTGCCAACAGTGTGCTCCCACTCCTCATGGAGTCACCATGCTCATAGAGCATCTCATGTAAGTCATTTCCATTTCCATTTTAATTCATTCATAATGTTTTCTTATCTTTTGTTCTTCCTCCTTAACTTGTTAGATTTGTGAATGCGAGTAGAGTAGGAGTAGTCCTATTTCATTTCAACAAAACCAACCTCCACAACCTTTGTCATAGGTCATCCAGACACTAGATCCACCTTTCTTGGATTCCCTGTCACCATGCCTCCTTTCATGGCCTTCCCGCCTCTAGGCTCTCACTTCCCACACCCCATCCCATGAGTCCTTCAACATGCCCATGACTTCCTTTATAATTGTTGAGCCCATAAATGTCATATTGGTCAAAGTCAACCATAGTCAAAGTCAACAATAGTCAAAGTCAAAAGGTCAATGTCAATATGGTCAAAGTCAACAAAGTCAAGGTCAAAGTCAACATGTGCAAAGTCAAAGTGCTAAAGTGCAGGTGTCAAAGTGTACAGGTAGTGCACAATTAATTGTCCACAAAGGGTAAATTGGAGAAAGTGGGTTGCAGGTTGCATAGGTATTTCTCTTATTTCTCTAAGGTTCAAAGTGTTTTGGAAGGTTCAGGTGAACCCTCTCTTATGTGCAAAAGTGAAGACTGAAAAGGAAAATGTGAAGGTATGTGAAGCGGGAGCATACGCAGAAGTGAAAGTATGGCCCCCCAATGAAAATTTTGTTTTTTAGCCTAAAGTCACTACAGGACAAAACATGGATTCATTGGTTGCCACTTGTGAAGACAATCTTGGGACATCAAAGTGAGCACCAAGATACTCTTGCAGTTAGGAGCGTACATGAATCGACACTCAAATCAAGGCAATGACTATTCTTGGACCATTCTAAGTGTAAGCAAGAGTAAGCATAGTCTAAGCAAGGCAAAAGAGAGAAGTGCTAGAGGCACACAGTGTGCGACGCACAGAAGTGAAGTGCAAGGTGTGCATGAAGAGTGACCAAGGAAGTGTGCAGAGAAGTGCTAAGCTAATCCCCCAAGGATCCCAAGGATCCCAAGGTCTTATTGAAGTGAACGCATGCCGACAGAAGGTACCCATACCTCCCCCTTAGTGGAAGCTTGGTGCAAGGTGTGCACAAGTGCAGGCTTAGAGAAGGTGGAGGTTTGGTGCAGAGGAGGCCGGCAGCAACAAGTCTCTTGGGTATTTGGTATTTCGTAATTGAGTACTCTGTGGGATTTTGCACAGAAGCATTGGATTGTATTGTGCTTCAACATTGTATTTGTCTTAATATAATCAATCGACAGAGGCTTCCAGTGTGTATTCTTCTTCTTCTTGTCTTCCCTTTTCTCCTACAAACACTCAAATCCCTTCTTGTCCAAGAATTTCCCAACAAAATTTGGCACGCACGGTGGGACATCCAAGGAGATTTGAGCATAGGAGAAGATATATTGCAGTTGGAGAAGCAATATTCAAGTGTCGACAGTACTACTTTAGTGGACTAAGAGGTACACATTCTTATCAATTATTTCATACTAAGAGGACTATGAACAGCCCATGACCACAACCCGGTCCCAAACTTGAGGTTCAACTGCAAGCAAACAAGAAGGAAGGCTGTTAGAAGATCATCTAGTCCACTTTCATCAACTTCATCAGTAAGGAGCATGGCTGGTCAGGTAGACTTAGAAACCTTGCTATCAGGATTAAATATAAAATTTCCTTCTTTCAAAGGCCTAGCTCAGAAAGGTCCGAACGAGCATATTAGAAGGTTTTTAGCACTATGCAAAACTAGAGCCTTAATGGGCAGGGTGGATGCCCTTTTTGATACTCTTCCCTGCCACATTAGAAGGATTAGCAGATAAATGGTTCAGCCAATTTGTTGAGAACCATTTTACAACTTGGGACTTGATGAAAGATGCATTCAAGAATCAATTCCAGCATGGAAATACTGCAGAGATCATCATAGAAGAACTAGAAAATTTGAGATTGGGTCCAGGTGAAAAGTTCCCAGAGTTTGTGACTAGGGCCAAGGCACTAATGGCTAAATTGCCAGATCCACCACATGCTTTTTTTGTTAAGAAATGGTTAGCTAAGCCACTTCCCATGGCCACCCAATGCAAAATCAAGGAACTAGTGTTGCCTACAGCCTCCATAGAGGAGTTCATCAACACAGCTACACGACTAGAGTAGATAAGGCAACAGTATGGAGCAACTTCTTCTCAACTACAATATTCCACAAAAATGGAGGATCTAGTAATCCAGTTAAGGAAGGAGCTGGAGGGCTTAAAAAGGAATAAGCCCCACAAAGAGGAGGAGAATGTTGTTACTCAGTTGAGAAGGGAGATTGAAGCATTAAAGCTCCAAAAGAAGGAGGAAGCCCAAGCAGAGGAATTGGCCCAACTGCGACAGGAGTTGCAGGAACTGAAAGGGGGTGGCATCAAGAGTGGACTTTGGTGTACTATGTGCAGCAAGCAAGGTCATATAATAAGTGAATGTCCTTTTTTAAGTGTGACTTGCCAAATATGCAGGAAAGTTGGTCATGAGGCCCAGGAATGCCAATCAAGAGGATTGCCTGCAACAACATATTGGACACAAGAAAGACACCTACCACCAGCAAATGTGATGGCGGCTGCACGCAATCAAGGTAACATTTATAACCCTAGACATAGGGATAACTTTGGAAATGGGCCAAGGAGGCCAATTATTTGTTTCAGATGTGGAGAATGTGGGCACTATCAAAGTAGGTGCACCCCTCCTTGCAGGAACTGTCCAGAGGCCAGAGACCACTATACTAATTGTTGTCCTAAGAACCAAGCATCTTCATCTGGGCCCCACATTCAAATGATTTCTGTGTGCAAAGAAGAAAGGGTAGATCAAGTCCATGTGCCATCTCCATCTACCAGGGTGGTGCAGTTAGAAGAAATTGAATCTTTTACAGTGCAGACAAGAAGCAAGGGGAAGGCTCAAGTGGAAATAGGTCAAGAATCAAAGATTAATAGATTAAACAAAGACAAAGGTGTGTCTGAGAACAAAGCCACCACATGTGTAGACACAAGGCAAAAATAAAATCTCATAGGTACCAGTGATGCCATTGGACATGCATTCAACATTTGTCCTTTACTCTTAGCACTAGAGGAAGAGAAAGAGTTCATTTGAAGAAGTTAAGAGTGCTTGCTACTTCAAGATGAAGAGAATAAAAGGTATGGAAGAGAAGTTTGAAGATGTCAACATCATCATCAAGTGGAAGAAAGATGCAGAAGAATAAAGTCCATTATTTCCAAAAGAAAAGTAAGACTTCCTTTTACTCATATATTTTCCATATAACTTTCCTACTTTATCCTCTACATCCAAAGACAAGTCTACGAGAACATCTTGTGAAAAAGATAGTTTAAAGAAGAAGCAGTTTCTTGTTTTGCATTATACTTGGTCATAATTTAGTAGATTTGACAAAGAGTTGCATTGAGAGGAAGAAAAGTAGCAGATTTTGAAGAAAACTTGTATATTTTGACTCATATGTATGAGTTATATATAAGTTGAAGTTTTTGAGCAGGCATCTATATGTTCCCTCAAAGAATTCTTGGGAGTGTCAATACAAAGCTACTTGGTATATGACAAGTTGCAGAGAAGTATACTTCTTCTTTATCTAACTCTTGAGGTAAAAGAGTTCTTTGTAGCAGATGTTGAAGACTTGGGTTGAGGTTTTGTGTTTGGAAAGGCTACCTCATATTTAGTATTTTCAAAAAACTTCAGAAAATTCAGATTTTTTGATATACCTGTCAGTTGAAGAATCTACTTTCTATGTTTGTCTTGATTTTTGGATACATGCTTGTATTCAAAAAGGTGTTCCAATTCAGATCCGATCACTTGATTGAGAAGTGGAGTTAGCCAAAGAAATTCAAGCAGATACTATCACATTTCACCCAGGTAGAATATCAACTTGCAGCTTTTGGAGTTCTCAAAGTGAGAAGTTTTTCCACTTATGTTTCAAGTAGGAGTTGTAGATTCTTGGGAAGGATTTGTTTGAAGAAAATTTTTACAACTTTGTAAGAAACATGGACACTTTGAGACATTCGGGTAATAAATCAAACATTCAGTCATGAAAATTCGATGAGAGCAGATTCTATTCAGGTATTTTTTTGGAGAGATCTTGTATGATCTTGGATGATCTTGAATGATCATGAAGATCTTGAGTATTTATGAGTCAGATATGTATCCTTTGTTTGTTAACACTGGAAGAAGTAAGTCAAAGATTCAGATTCTATCATATTAGTGTTGCAGAGGAATAGAAAAAATACTTCTTATGTTGCAAAGGTTATGAATCCTAAAATGCTTTCAGCAAGGTTTTTATGATAGATCAGCTAACCTTATTCTATAATTTGGAAAGCCGAGGAATGACAAGGAAAGCTATTGGCATGTGTACAGTGCTAATAAAAAGGGTTCAGAGATTTTTGTTTTAGATACAGGTATTGATCACTGAAGATCAGATTTATTGAACGAAGGAAGACGTTTCAGATTTCATAAAGTATGATATATTTGAAGAATTCTGGATACTAGTGTTAAGTCATCCAGGGGGTGATGAAACATGAAAACTTATTTTCAGCTATATGTAAAAGAATGCAGAGTCATATGTACAGGTATTCCTATTTCAGGTATTCTTATATTTCCTTTGTCAAGTTCTCTTTATATTCCAGCTTTGAAAGAAGAAGGAAGAAGAAGAATGTCTGGAGAAAGTTCCTGTTAAGATGTTCTTGTTCAGGAGAAAGTTCCAGAATTCTATTAAAGAGAAGCTTGATATTTCAGAGAGGTATGTTTAAGAGGTGCACACATATATGTTTATACCAGGTTCTGAAGGAAAGGGGTATGAAAGACTTACAGTTAGAACAAGGATAATAACATGATGACATCATAGATTCTTTGATGACACTCATGATTTGAGTTGAGTTGAGTTGACTTGAGTACAAACAGAGATGAACCAGCAGTGTTCACAATACACTTAGTTGTGAGTTATCAGTCATAGGTTCCAGGATTCAGTTCTTGATTATATTTAGTGTATTTACATGACGCAACAGAAGTACATTGAGAAACCTTTTTCGTAAGGTAAATGCAAATATGTGGATCCTAGTGTATGTTTTCAGGTTTGAGAAGACAAGAGATAGCAGGTTCAGAGTCAGTACATGCTATATTTGTTGTCAAGCAAATGATTGCTTGATGTGTACGCTATTCGATATCTGTTTTGCATATTTTCTCTAGTATTATGGTTCATATTCAGCAAGTTCAGGTGTTTGAAGTTTGAAGAAAAGTCAAATCAATTTTGAAGAAAACTTTTGAAGAAAAGGTTTGAAGGTCAATTTGGGGAGTACAAGTTTGAAGCTTATGAAGTTTTGCAGATGAATGAAGTTTGCAGATCGAGTATAGTTTTTACCATTGTGACATTGTAGGGGGGATTGTTGGAAAACAATGTCCCATTGGTGCATTTTGTTCAGTACATATCATGTGTAGATATGATATTTGTAAAGATCCTCTTTACAAACAAATGGAGTTGGCACCGTGGACATCGTAGCAGCTTTTCAAAGAACCCATCTGGGTTCTATACCCACGAAGAGCGTGCAGATCGCGAAGCTTTATTAAGCTTTTGCTTTTATAAAAAACGGACGACGCTGACTAGATTTTCGATGACAGAGTTTTTTTTTCCACATCATTAGCGATTGTGGAGCGTTTACCGACGAGAGCTTTTGGAGGAGCTTTTCAAGGGACAACAAAATACTATATAACAACATGTTTGGCTCATTGTTGAGATATCCTTCACCTAGTTCAACACCAAGCTTTGGAGCTTTGGTACCTCAATAGAGGTGATGCTTCTTAGCACATGGGGCAACCATGTTGCTATTTTGGAGCATGTTGAGGAGCAGCTATGGAGTTCTTCTTGGAGAAGAAGAGTGTGCTCACACTCTTGCTTATGGAGAGATTTACCCCACAGGAGATTGGTGGTGTGGATCAGCCATTCAAATGATGTATTTGAAGATTGTCTTCTACATGAAGATTTCGGGTTACTTCAAAGACATTGGATGGTGGTTAACATAAGATTTGCATCTTATGTTAAAAATTCAGATACATATTCTCTTTATGCACACAGGTACTACTTGGAGCTTATGGAGGTAGTTGCATCCATATAAGGAGGAGTCCTATTCGGCATAGGTACAAGAGAATCAGTATGGTTATGCTTTATGCATATTTGGATGAGGTGTTAGAGAAGATATGATCATATGAGTTTGAGGATTTCTGGCAGCAAACTTGTTAGCATTCTTTGCTACTTTTGTAAGTATGTGATCTTTTAACACACATTTCTAACCTAGGGTCTTCCATAGCCTAAGGTTAGATGAGGGTTTGCTGATTATCAGTTTTAGACTGATCCTTCCTCTTTCTATCACTCATATGCACTCTTCTACAACCTATTAGGTCACACATCTCATATATATTCAGATTTTTGTTCATACATGTGAATATATTTGTTACATTTGTACATTCACTCTTCCATCTATTTCTGTTCACATAGAGTGGTTGAGAGTTTTGCTCCCACATTGTACATTGAACATTGGTATATATGATAGTGTGAGTAAGCCTTGGCTTACGTAACACTTTACACATGTTGTCTATTCTTTCTCTATCTTTGTCTCATCTTTTGTATGATTAAGTGTGGTATGTTCATGTTTTGTCAATATTGGAAGATTGCTGGAATCTGTGTTGTAGATCCTGGACATATGGAAGTTGGACCTGTGGTATTATTTATGGGCCTACTAAATTTCCAACACATAGCATGTTGGAAGCACAATTACAGAATGAAGATCAAGAAGCGATCCAAGGAGTGGAATGCCATTTACGAATGCAAATGGAATGCAACTCAAAACTCCAATGCAATATGGCACTACTAAAATGACACCTAGCAACGGCTCAAGAGGAAAATCAACATCTACAACTCCAAAACCAAGAGAACTTAGATGCAGACATTGAGAGCACACCCGGGGCACCCATAAGCCCCTCAAAATTTCAAGTTGTGACCCCAAAAAACATCAAAATTATCCTTGAAGACTATGCTACTCTACTCGAGGCATATGACCAGTTGTCAAAAGAATTGGATCAATTGAAGTAGCAACAACGGAAGGACACAACAGTTGTTCCCCAAGCCACAGCCTCAACCTTGTCGCTTGTCACTGACTCAGAAGCCCTACAAGACCTACAAAAACAAGTCACAGAATTGCAAGCATGAATATTACAGTATGAAAGGCCACCATCCCCATCTGAGGCTCCCACAGGTGAAAAAACAGTATCCATTCCTGTGGAACAAACATTTGAAGAAGACTAGAGCAACAACCCATTCCAACTGGATGACAAACAGACAAAGGCCAAGACATATTTGAAGTGCCACGACCCCCGTGGTTAAAACATGTGGAAGAAATTGGGCATTCTCATGAGGACCACACAATGGTGCAGAATCAGGCAATGAGACTAATCAAAGAAATGGTACTACAATCAGCATAATTCCAACACCTCGCACTCTGACGATTGATTACGACCTCAAAATTACAATACCAACCCTATTATGTAATCTTGGCAAATTATAATGTAGAGATTCAAAGAGTCATAAGAAAAATGTCAACATTTGCTACACATTTCCAGCCAGAGGACTTACCACTAGCACCATGTAAAGGAAATATTTTCCAACCCAATTGACAGAAGTCTCTTTTGGAGACCTAACCAAAGATGCTACGCGCATGGAACCATGCCCCTTTACATATTATTTATAACCCATGTTATGGCCCAGGTCCATGACGTAGATCATGGAAAGCATTCAACATTAAAGTGCAGAACAACGCATAGTGCAAGGAGTGGCTCAACTATCCATACATCACGCCACCACAGGGACCACCATCAATAGCTTACATGATGGCAACCATTCACCACTAGATGCCTCGACTGAAGCCCATGCCATATGTTGCGGCACAAATGATGTTGAAGATTCTAGAGATGATGTAGATTGTTCTTAAGACATTCCGCAATGCACAGGCTCCCCAAATACCTCTACCTGGATTTGCGAATGGGAACTATGACTTGGTTTATGACATGAGCAGTACTCCATCTATTAGGGTGGCATATGCTTGGCACACACGAATCAAGTACCTTCCAGCCTGCTACAAACAGACATTCAAAGATATCTTCACAATCGGCTTTTGGGAGTACCACTCTGAGGTGTTCACACCAAAGCCTACACACCTCCTTCATCTATTTGCTTATGAGCATGCCATGTACTCAGAGTTCTACACAACACCACAGCTTGATATCCTAGGTGCCATCAATTGGGATGCCTTGCAAGAAGATTTGGCAAGAGGGTTAAGGCTAGGTGAACATGAGTTGGCCACTAATGTCATCCAATATTATATTGACCACCCTACAGAACAGAGGTTTGTCAGGGGCGACAGATGCTAGAGAGGGGGGAGTGTTGGCTTGCAAGCTATAAGAAGAGCAGGCAAGCACAAAGGAGCAGTCATGCACAATCCGACAACAAGGCCTAATCATTTTTTCCATAACCTATCTCCAACTCAAGTGATTTTCATCACTACACAAACATTGTAAATACCATGTTTGGTAGATTAGACTCCATTTTGTTCAAGCCAAGGAGTCCTCAAACTTGAGGAGTGTTAGAACGACCTACATACCAGTTTTCATAATTTTTCGATTCCGTTTGAGCCCTCAAATAAGCTCTAGGAGCTAATTTTTAACTAAGTGAGAGACTAGGTCTGGACAGGGCCAAAAGCTAGTAGAAAACTATAAAAAAAGCTTGTTGACACTCAAGCGCCTCAATGAAGTGTACACATAAGAAGAAGGAGCATGTAGGGAGCTCCAAGAAGCACATGTCAAATTTTCGGAAGAAATCCTTATAAAAATAGTGATTTTTATAACTAAAAACCATTGTAAATACTATTTTCCATTTTTGCAACTCCATTTTGCTCAAGACAAGGAGTCCTTGAGCTTGAGGAATACTAGAAGTATCATCCTACCAATTCTCATAATTTTTAGACTCCGTTTGAGCCCCCAAATAAGCTATGGAACCTAATTTTTAACTAGGCCGAACACTAGGTCTGGACAGGGCCAAAACCACTCAAAAAACTATAAAAAGGGCTGGACAGCTCATTTTTTAGGTTAGCTGGTTGTAGATTTGAGCTTTTGTAAGACAGTTCTTTTGTAATTGAAGACCTTCCATTGTTCCACTCTTTGCTCTTACTTGGTGCACCTGTGCGTGTATGTGTGTGCATGCTTGCGTGCTTTCACTCATGCACTTGTGCCATCACTTGATCATGGTCTTCATACCCATCCTCACATCTCCACGGGTTGACATTTATGAGTTGTATCTCCTCATGTTGGTACTTGCCATTGTGCTAGAGTGACACCAAATTTGGCGTCGTTGCATGGGAGAGAGCTTGGAGGACGAGCGTGTGATGGTAAGATGTAGATTAGCGATGTTGGAAGGTTTAAAAAATCACCATTTTCAATTCAGTCTCTAAGTTTTTCTTCTCCTTCATAATCATCATCACCACCATCTTCTCCCATCTTCATCTTCTCTTATTTTTTCATTTTTCAACAGTACATTTACTCATTTTTCACTTGTGGCTGTGAGAAAGAAGCACAGAGGGAGTTGAGAGCTAAAACCGCTGAAGAAACACTATTGAAAAACTCTCAAAACACCAAAAATTTGATTCAAAATCATGAGGCATGAGAGGACCTACATCTGGTATCGCAAGTGTTGTATTGCAAGTTTGGAGGGTGAACTTGCATATATAGGCACATAGGGGTGACAAGGAAAACATAAGGTATACATATTTGCAAAAAATTTTGAATTTGGACCTCAAAAACTCCAAGTATCGTGTCCGGTTGAGATTTGGTATTGCGATACCAGAACTCTCATGTATTGTGATACTTGTCGAGTATCGTATCGCCTCCTTGAGGTGTCACGATACCATCAAGGTATCTTGTATCGCCGAGTCGAGGTATCATGATCGCAGTCACCCAGTGGTATCGTATTGTGGACCACCTGGTATCGTATCGCAAGCACATCCGGTATCATATCGTGTCGGTCAAGGTATCGTATTATTGACCGAGCAGTATCGTATCGTGTGCATGTTGGTATCGTATCGTTGCCAACTTGGTATCTGTTGCTAGCAGTCCGGGCACTCAGAGACCTACACGATAGGGAAGCCAACGAAGGGAATCAGAGCAGGGAGAAAGCACAAGCAGGCAAAGCAGTCAACAAGGATCCGGCAAATAGTCCATCCAATTTTTCCAACCAAACCTCTTTTTAACAATAATTTTCATCACTACATGAACATTGTAAATATCGTTTCTGGTAGGTTCGATTCCATTTTGTTCAAGCCAAGGAGTCCTTGAGCTTGAGGAGTATCAGTCATATTTATGTACCAATTTTCATAATTTTATGAGCTCGTTTGAGCCTCCAAAATAGCTTAGGAACCTTTTTTTTAACTAGGCCGAACACTAGGTCTGAATAGGACCAAATCTAGTCAAAAACTATAAATAGAGCTAGAGAGCTCATTTTTGAGAGAGCTTATTGTAGATTAGCTTGAGGAGTATCAATCATATTTATGTACCAATTTTCATAATTTTATGAGCTCGTTTGAGCCTCCAAAATAGCTTAGGAACCTAATTTTTAACTAGGCCGAACACTAGGTCTGAACAGGACCAAATCTAGTCAAAAACTATAAATAGAGCTAGAGAGCTCATTTTTGAGGCATGAGAGGACCTACATCTGGTATCACAAGTGTTGTATTGCAAGTTTGGAGGGTGACCTTGCATATATAGGCACATAGGGGTGACAAGGAAAACATAAGGTATACATATTTGCAAAAAATTTTGAATTTGGACCTCAAAAACTCCAAGTATCGTGTCCGGTTGAGATTTGGTATTGCGATACCAGAACTCTCATGTATCGTGATACTTGTCGAGTATCGTATCGCCTCCTTGAGGTGTCACGATACCATCAAGGTATCTTGTATCGTCGAGTCGAGGTATCATGATCGCAGTCACCGAGTGGTATCGTATCGTGGACCACCTGGTATCGTATCGCAAGCACATCCGGTATCATATCGTGTCGGTCAAGGTATCGTATTATTGACCGAGCAGTATCGTATCGTGTGCATGTTGGTATCGTATCGTTGCCAACTTGGTATCTGTTGCTAGCAGTCCGAGCACTCAGAGACCTACACGATAGGGAAGCCAACAAAGGGAATCAGAGCAGGGAGAAAGCACAAGCAGACAAATCAGTCAACAAGGATCTGGCAAATAGTCCATCCAATTTTTCCAACCAAACCTCTTTTTAACAATAATTTTCATCACTACATGAACATTGTAAATACCGTTTCTGGTAGGTTCGATTCCATTTTGTTCAAGCCAAGGAGTCCTTGAGCTTGAGGAGTATCAGTCATATTTATGTACCAATTTTCATAATTTTATGAGCTCGTTTGAGCCTCCAAAATAGCTTAGGAACCTAATTTTTAACTAGGCCACACACTAGGTCTGAACAGGACCAAATCTAGTCAAAAACTATAAATAGAGCTAGAGAGCTCATTTTTGAGAGAGCTTATTGTAGATTTGAACTTGGATGAGACTTTTTTTTGAGTAATCTAAAGAACTCCATTGTTTCTCTCTTTGTCTTGCCTTGTGTGTGCATGTGTGTATGTGCGTGCATGTTTGTGTGCTTCTCACTCACACACTTGTCTCATCACTTGTCCGAGGTCTTCATACCATCCTCATGTCTTCCCCAATTGACATTAAAGGAGGTGGTACTCATCACTGAGCTACACCAAATTTTGGCGCCGTTACCGGGGATCGAGCCTTGAAAACAAGCGTGTGATGGTAAGCCGTAGAGTTGAGATGTTGGAGTTATAGGTATTTTCTTCACTTTTATCTATTTCCTTTCGTTTCCTTCACCATCTTCATCACCATCATCATCATCACCATCTCTCACCTCCATCTCCATCATCACGACATTTTCAGTTTTTTGTTCATATCACCCTTCCCATACCATTCCCCTCATTTCACTTGTGAGAGAAAGCGAGAGAGTGAGTGCGTGGTTGTGCTATTGTGTGTTTTCTAAGATTTTCTGCAGGAACCGGCATTCCCAACAGCTGTACCAGCTTCCAGTAGGTAAAATTTTTTACTATGCAGGTCTCGAGGCGTTGACTTCTATCATTCCCGACCGACAAAAAAATCGACCATTCTGCTAAACCAAGTCCATGAACATGATGTGCACATCGATCGTGATCCACAGATTCAACGACTAATTGACCACGATGATAGAGGCTTCGCATGCCACGTGTCAATTGCGATCGACCCATCAATCGCGATCGATAGTCTCGACGGACCTGTCAATCACGATCGACCCAGTCAATGATTGTTTGACCACAACTGATTGAAATTTGGGGCCATGTGTCAATCGTGATTGACCCATCAATCACGACCGACAGCCATGACGGACCTTGCAATCGCGACCGACCATTCAATCGTGATTGACATATCAATCGCGATTGTCAAACCACTCGATCGCGATTGGCGAGCAATTTTGGCATTTTTTTTTAGGGCAAAAGAAATCTAGCCTATTTTTTGGCCAAAAATTTGGGAAAAGTAAGGGTCTTAGATCATAACGAAGCCTTAGAAAACACTGAGAGCTAGTCCTGTTTGCCTGTTAGCCTATTGTGATCCTGTTTTAGCCCTAGAACCCTGAATAGACATAACTTCCTCGTATGAACCTAGGGGGAAGAAAACTGAGGGATCTCTAGGGTTGTTTTCCATAAAGACAAAGGGGAATTTGGGCTCTGAAGTACATGAAGAAAATGGTTTGTTATGTCATTTGAATTTAAATCTTGAGCTAACTTTGTGGACTCTTACAAGTACATTGAGATCACTAGAGGGCATCCAAAGCAAGGGCATTCTGCAAGCTTTAGAATGGGGTTTTTGAGGTTGGATCATTCTCAACTCCCTTTGTTAATTCCTAGCTTAAGCTAAGAACGCATAGCATTGAAATTAAGTTAGGGTGATGATAGGCACGAGACAAGTTAAAGACTATCTAAGTAATCAAGTTTAAGTCAAGAGATAACCTGTGCATGTGACGATAACCTTAAAGGAAAAGAAACTAATTTTATTACGATCAACTCCAAGTGCAAAAATTTCATTCAAGTATTCCTGATGACACAAAATCAGACAAGATCATAAACACGATAACAAAATAAAAGGAATCCAATGATTGATAAGAAAGAATCGGCAACGAGGTTGTACTTTGGGTAAAATTTGGGATTGTTCACTCAAACATATGAACCTTAGATCAAGACAACACCTAGGGAGAGATAGACGAAGCCTTAGGTCCTCAGAGGTGAGTGTCACCCACAGTGCTAGATCTTGGGCTCAACAGTTGAGTGCTTATCCGCACTACCCTAACACTGAAACTAGCAAATCGGAGATGTCTCACGGAATGGAGCGACCCACAGGAAGTTCAGGTGTGGCTTACTTACAAAAGGTTGAAGGACCTTACAAGACCGATTAGGTGCTTGCATCTATGAGGACAGACTAAGAAGATCCATGGTCCAGATTAAAAACTCTGATCAACCCATTGGAGTAGAACATCCAGTAGTCAAGTTTGAAAATGGTGCATACTTGGACAAAGAAGGAACCATGTATGTAGTCACCAGTCAACTAGATAGGACAGATGAATTTGGTAATGTGATCTTAGAAATGGATATAGGTGACCTAGAGCAAGGGAACATAGAAAGAGAGCCTAGAACTCCACGAGGCAAATCAATCCTCACTAGAATAAGAGCATAGATCTTATTCTAGTGAGGATTGATTTGCTCAAGACAATAAGAGCATATATCTGCTCTTAAATTGAGAGACTGATGATGCTTTTTGGAGATATAAGCCTGACCAGCCTAACGAAGTCAGAATGCTCACAATCTATGAGTTTAAAGATCTTGATAGTCCAAGCAAAGTGACCTACCTCGACAATACTACAGAGAGGGTCTTTGTGGTCATCGAGCATGGTAGGCATGCCTACACTTGGAAGGGAGAGTTTGTTTTTCCCCATCCAAGATCTAATGTCTCCTATAGTCACCAAAGAGCAGGAACATCCCAAGCTCATGGAGCTCACAGGGACAGAAGTAGAGATAGGCTAGAAGTAAGTTTTTCCAATCCCTTGGGAAGAGAAAGGATGAGAACATAGATGGATAGAGAAGAAACTGAGAGACCTAGAGCCCCAAGAAACCAAAGAAATGCTGATGAATTTCCTTTGCCAAGGCCTACAGAACACACTAGGATCTTGAGGCTGACCCAGTTGGTTAAGTCCATGAAAAATTACTTTGATGGCACTAGAGACCCATACAATCATGTGGCTGAATTTAGGCAAGTCTTGAGAGCTGAACAAGTTGAGGACCTATTCACACAATACAATGCTTTTGGTCTAACCCTTAGGAATACAGCCCTTACATGGTTTCAACCACTCCATGAGCGGCAGTTCAGGAACATAGACCAACTTCTAGAGGCTTTCATTACCGAATTCTCTAAGAGTGGTATATGGCATAAAACTTCCTCACTGATTCATAGTTTTAAGTAGACACCTCAAGAGATGGTTAGACTTGCAAGAAGAAGGTTTAGACAATACTTAGAGAGATGTCCTGTTCCAGAGTTACCCACTCCAGCCAAACAGGTGGCTTTATTCTTAGATGGATTTTTGAGTACCAAGTTGAGATCATATGTGTACTTGAAGGACCCTAGAACTATAGAAGAATGTGTACACATGTGCATAGACATGGAGGATAATCTAGGAGAGGAATTGGAGCTTTCAAAAATCTACAAAGATTCGGATAGCTCTACCAGCCTCTCTTCCAAACAATCCACGTCTATTGAGGAACTCGCAGAGAAGGTAGCTCAAAATTAGGTGTCTCAAGTAAACAGATACCCCGATTTACCCCAGTGAGGTGGTGCTACACGTGTGGAGGTGACCATATGGCGAGTGTATGTCCCATTATGGCTCAACCCCAAGTGAATCCTAGTAGCCAATACTACATGATAGAGCGAAGATACACCAACCACACCGCACAAGACTGCCCTTATAATAAACAAAATGTTAGACAAAACTACCCTCAGCCATATCCACAACAGGGCAGATACCAGAACCAATACCGACCACAGCAGTACGATAGGCCCCAGCAAACCTATCAACCACGTTATCAAGGGCAGTAGAGACCTCAACCTGTTCTAGCACAACAACCCCCTGCTCCAGCTAATGTGATTCCAGTAAAGTACGTAGCTACAGAAGAAAATCTAAATAGAGCTATAGTGCCAGTAACTCCATTACTTTCAGAAGGTGACCCCAGTGATCATAGTTTCAACTCTACACATATTGATAACCCCCAGGCTTACTACATGCAGTCACCTAAGCATAATGAGTCCTACTATTCTGAAGAATCAAGTGAACCTAATTGGGAGACAGAGTATGCAAATGTCATGTACACAAACCCCAACCCAAGACCTCAACCTAGGAAGGTAAGGCCCACATTTTTTAGAGGACCATGCTACAGATGTCAAGGAGATCGCCTCATTCGTGATTGACCGATGTCTGCCCCTACACCACCCCAATCTGTGAAAATTCAAGGCTTTTGTCAAGATTGCGAAAAAGAGCACCTCTTACGAGACTACCCTAAGAACCCCAATAACATGCTGAAAATCACTCCTATCAACGTTATTGGGTTAGTAGTAGACTCTACAGGAAGTGTCACTTCCACTGCACCAGTGCAAGTGGTCACTAGAGCTCACGCTTTGCATCAGAACCAAGGTTTAGGCCAAGAAAAGAGTGTCGAGGTTAGTGAAACTGAGAGCATAACTAAGAAATAGACGAGAGCCTAGAAAGATAGCCGGGAAAGGATGAAAAGTCAATGGTCTAAGAAGATGAGCGAATTAGAAGAGAGCATAAGAGAAACAAAAGCCAAAATTGTTGAACTCATCTCTCAAACACACTCTCACATACTACCACCACCTTCATCCCTACCACCACCTTCCAACCCACATCATACAATTCCACCACCCCCTAGAGTAGGATCGGTTTTAGCTAACCCCACTCTTGAGGACATAGACATGATGCTTAAGGCATATCAGCCCAAAATTCAAGAAAGGCCAAATGTGATAGATCATGACAAATGCTATCCTAGAGCTGATCTAGAGATAGAAAGAACCAAGCTCTGTGCTAAAATGGTAGCATTGACTCAGACCATGTTTGAAGCCAGTCGCCTCTTCAACTACTCTTGCTCAGCTAAGGCACAGCTGCACTTTGATGGACTGTTAGACAGGTTGGAGAGCATAATTGCAAGATCTGACAAGGAAG
Organism: Ceratopteris richardii; assembly: GCA_020310875.1. Taxonomy (NCBI): domain Eukaryota; kingdom Viridiplantae; phylum Streptophyta; class Polypodiopsida; order Polypodiales; family Pteridaceae; genus Ceratopteris; species Ceratopteris richardii. The sequence continues at coordinate 9,928,187 of CM035413.1, read as the reverse complement.
CCACCTCCAAAAGAAGAGACAAGGCAAGTGAAAGAATAAGCATTCCCCATCAGGAAGCTTATGTGCCTAACTCCACTGAACCAGACACCTCTTCTTCTATGAATCGGCATTCTCCAAAATTCCTACGAGAGATTCAAGAAGAGAAATGGGCTAAAGAAAGTGAGGCTCTTCCTCCCATTGAACTTGTGGATGACGTGCAAGACCAATTCCCGCAAGACATTCCTTCCATTTACAGAGAGCAGGAAAGTGCCCAATCCCAGGAGAGATTAGACTTCGAGTCTAATTCCTTACAGGAATTGCCCCATTTCACAGGCCCATGGGAAGCTAAGTCTACGTATATGAGAGCACCCATGGTCATGGTAAGAAATGAAGACTCAGTCATACCTAGGAACACAGAGGTGGTGAAAAACACTAAAGTGCAGTGCAATCTCACTTTGGAAGAGCTACTCAAGGTTAGGCCAGAACTATGGAAACATGTAGCCAATCAAGTGCCAAAAGTAGTAAAACCTCGTTTCCAGGTAGGATCTCACATAACAGTGCCAGAAATACCCTTGGACAAGATAGGAAACATGAGTGAAGGAGAGGAAGGAAACACCTATCTTCCCATTACTAGTCAAGGGTACACAACCAAGGCAATTTTGGACTCAGGTGCAGGAGTTGCAATTGCTACCACTTCCCTATGGAAGCAATGGGGCAAGCCAGCACTCAAGCCAACGAGAATGAAATTTCAGGTGGCCGATGGTCACATTGAGAGACCCTTAGGACTACTGGAAGGAATTACTCTCACCACATGTGGTGTTGAGTTCGATCATACCTTTGCTATATGTGACTTTAGCAAGAATCAGGCCTATGAGATGATTTTGGGAAGACCATTTATGCGACAGTTGCAAGTGGTACAGGATTGGGGAACCAATTCCTTGTATTTGCAACACTTAGGTGTCACGACCAAAGTTAATCTCAAGGACTACTCTCAAATAGATGTACCCCTCATCCAATGGAATCACATCCATAAAGCCAAACATGATACTAAGTCGGTTCATTCCATAGGATCAGGATCCTCATGGATGCATGAGGACACCCACTTATGGATGTGCAAAGTAGTAGTAGAAGAAGAGAAGAGAGAAAAAGCCAAAGAGGTAGGTGCAAAGGAAACTCATAGATCAATTCAAGACCCAGCCTATGCACCTGTAGTATTTCTTGACAAAGAATTTGAACCTCACGGTTGGGCAGAAATTCTAGCAACAATGGATGTAGCCATCAATGAAGAACAATGGACACCCCAATGTGATGAGGATGGCTATGACATTTCAATATTCACAATAGAGCCAATCATGGGTGATGCGGTTATTGATAAATGTGAACCTAACACTGAGGCATTCGAGGACGCAAGTGACTCCGATCTAGAGTCAATTATAATGGACCCTCCTTTTGCATCAGATGAGGAATATTTTTACGAAGTAGAAGTTCACCCTCAGAGACACGAAGAAATTATGAATGAGGTAAGATTAACCACACAAGTGACCACTAAGAACGAAGGCAAGAAGAGGATGAAGAGAGAAGTCACACCGGAGGAAGAAGAATCTTTGTTTGAGGTCCCTAAAAATTTCAAGAAATATGAAATAGAAGATAGGAGAGTCATGGTAAGAATGCCTAAACATGAGGCACAATCACGAGAGGCCTATGATAACAAAGAAACCACCAAGAAAATAGTTGTAGCCATAGAAGAAGGAGAAGAAAGATGCACTTACATAGGACATGACCTGACGGAAGAAGAAGAGCAAGAGTTGATAGCTTTGCTAAGAGAATACAAAGATGTATTCACTTGGAGTTACAAGGACTTGAAAGGTGTAGACCCTGACATATGCTCACATACAATTCCCATGACCTTAGATTCCAAACCCTCTAAGCAGAAGCCATACACATATAACGATAACTATGCTGCTAAGATCAAGGAAGAGATAGATCGTTTAGTTGAAGTTGGATTCATCTATGAAATTGAGCACACTGAGTGGGTAACCCCCATTGTAGTGGTGGCCAAGAAGAATAGAAAGTTACGTGTCTGTATTAATTTGAAGAAGGTTAATGCAGCCACCATTCGAGATAACTATCCGCTTCCCATCACTGAACATCTCTTAGAAAGAGTAGCAAGCAAGGAAGTGTACAACTTCCTTGATGGATTTTTTGGCTACAATCAGGTAGCCATCACCCCAGAAGATCAACATAAGATAGCTTTTGCCACAGAGTGGGGCATATTTGATTTTCGGGTAATGCCATTTGGTCTCACCAATGCGCCCGCAACCTTTCAGAGACTGATTTGCCATGTATTTAAGGAATTCTTAAGGAAGAATTTTGAAGTCTATGTTGATGATCTCTCTGCTCATTCCAACATTAGACAAACCCATATACCTGAACTCAAGCAAATCTTTGACAAATGTAGAGAATATCAAGTCTACTTGAACCCAAAAAAGTGTGTTTTCATGGTGAGGCAAGGCAAGATTCTAGGACACATAGTGTCAAAGAACGGCATATCTACGGATGAGGAAAAAGTTAGAGCCATTGCAGAGCTACCAAGGCCAAAGAATGTCAAGGAGGTACAGGATTTCATGGGGCATTGTGGCTATTACCGCCGATTCATTCATATGTATGCAATCATTGCAAAGCCCCTAAACTCTCTTTTGACTCACTTTGAGTGGACTAAAGAATGTGAGAACTCCTTCAATGAGCTTAAATGGTAGTTATGTTCAGCATCAATCTTGACCACACCAGATTGGAATAAGCCCTTTCATGTTCACGTGGATGCATCCAATTATGCTATTGGATGTGTGCTTGCACAACCTACTGGTGAAGGTAATATGGATCTTCCAATTGCCTATGCTAGTAGACAGTTGAATGCAGCTGAACAAAACTATATGACCACCGAACGGGAAGGATTAGGCATGGTATATGCGATTAAAAAGTTTAGACACTATTTTCTTGCAAATAAGTTTAATTTTTTTACCGATCATCAAGCACTGTTGTACTTGGTAAACAAGCCATGCAATACAGCTAGATTAGTAAGATGGTTCCTCTTACTAATGGAATATGACTTTGAGGTAGTGGTGAGGAAAGGCAAAACTCACTTGAGAGTAGATCATCTCTCAAGGCTCACATTCGGAGAGGCCCCACAAGGAGTATCAGATGAGCTTCCTTATGCTTACCTGTTTAAATTGGAAGTTGTATCACAATGGGCCAAGACATTAGTGCTAGTATTCACATATGGACCTAAACATCCAATAATGAACACTCAAGATAAGGAGGTAGTAAAAGTCCAAAAGTACCATATCATGGCAGGAAGTATGTACAAGCATACAGATCAAGGAATATTAGCTTGTTGTGTGGAAGAGGATGAGTACGCAAAATGGTTGCAATTAGCACATGTGGGTGCATTAGAGCAACACTACTCAAGGCAAAGGATCTTACAGACATTAAGGAGACTCAGAGTGCATTGGCCGACTATGGAAGAAATTGTCCATAAGTCGTGTAAGGAATGCCCAATCTGTCACATTAGACCACATGTGGAGCACGCTACACTGTACCATGTTCTCTAACACGAGATTGGAGTGAACCATTGGTAGCCTTACTGAGGACGAAAACATTCCCTCAAGATATGACCCTGGCTAGGCAACGAAATTTAGAACAAGAAGCCCTAGATTATGCACTCATTGTTGATAACCTATACAAACATGGAAAAGACGAATATCTAAGACTATGTGTCCATGAGAGTGAATACCTTAAGATCTTGGAAAGTGCTCACCAAGGTGTAGCAGGAGGACACTTTGGTCTAGACCGTGTGATTAAGGCAATCCTATTTGCAGTCTTATGGTGGCCAACCCTTCACATGGATGCACATACCTATGTGAAGCGGTGTGACATTTGTCAGCGAACTCAATATCCGATACGCAAGGATGAGATGCCATTGAAACCTATGATGGGTGGACGTGCATTCTCTAAGTGGGGAATAGACTTTGTGAGTCGTATTAATCCCCCAGCTAAGAGTTCACATGCTGACTATATCATTGTGGCCACAAACTATCTAACCAAGTGGGTAGAAGTGAAAGCCACAACGAAGGACGATGCTCAAATGATAGCCAAGTTCTTATTTGAGAACATGTTCACTAGATATGGGTTATCTATAGAGCTAGTAAGTGATAGAGGAACTCACTTCTTGAATGAAGTCATTGAAAATCTTCTCCAAGAGTTCTTGATAGTACACAAGAAGTATGCCCCCTATCATCCACAAGCTAATGGGCCAGCCGAAAGTACCACTAAGATTCTATGCAATATGCTGACCAAATTAGTGAAAATAAATGCTCTGATTGGGACAAACAGCTACACCATGTTGTTTGGGCATACTGAGTTGCCTATAAAACGGTACTCCAAGCCACACCCTTTCATATGGTGTTTGGCCAAAATGCATTACTACCATTGGACTTCTTGATACCTACACTGAAAGCACCATAGGAGCATGAGTGGACAGGGCATGAACTCTCTTCAAGGATCTTTGATCTTGAACGACTAGGTGAAACGAGGCTAAGAGCTGTCGCAGGGATCTATGCAGCTAAGAAACAATAGAAAGCATATTTTGATGCACATGTGCAGGATAAAGGCTTGAAAGCACGAGACTTAGTTTTAGTGTACACCTTGAAACAACATGCAAGAAAGCTAGAAAAGTGTGGGTATGGACCCATGATTATTAATAGAATATCAACAAGTGGGGTAGTCCAACTAGCCACCTTAGAAGGTAATGTCCTCCCCAATTATATTAGTGGATGCCGAGTCAAATTATACCAAGAACCTCTCACGGAGGAAATGCTTAACCGACTCAATACGGCCAAGAAACACAAAGAAGAGGAAAAATGAATTCGAGAAGAAGAACAAGCAAAAGCACTGGAACACATCCGAAGAATGAAATGGAGAAGACAGGGTAGAGATCAGCTTAGAACAGATGCCTACGTAGCTCAAGGATATCATATGGATATGTGTGAAGTCTCAGGTGTGAGTTCCCCTAGAATAATTGACCAACGTCCTTTTGTGACCTTAGAGGTAGGACAAGGAAATAGTGCAAGGACTGTATGGGCATTGATTGACTCAGGTGCAGCCACTAGTGTTGTTAAACTTTCTTATTGTCAAGAATTGAACCTAAGTGTCAATCCTATAGAAGCATACCTTATAGGATTGGGAGGTGTGGAAACCCCTTGCATGGGCGAGGTGGAACTTCCCCTCCACATTCAAGATGTTCTAATGACAATTAAGGTGCTAATGTGTCAAGACGAAGACCTCACTGAGCCTCTTGTCTTGGGTCAAGACTGGATATATGATCATGTAGTCAACGTGAACCTAAGAAATGGACTTCTTCAAGTCTGGGTATGTAAAAATTGCATTACCATCGAGTTAGAAAATTGAGCACTCAAGGAACTAGGAAAGGCACCAACTCCTGGTTCTTCCAGGAGTACACATGAAAATGACGATGTTATTCTTGTCCAAGACTATGTGATGCAGAGGGATGATTTTCTCAACAAAGAAGTCAAGGGATACGATGGAACTCCCTTCTTTTCAAAAAGTGATGGAGACACGGCAACTAAAGGAGTACCAAACGTAGAAGAAGCAAACAACCTATGCTTGAAGCCAAAGGAAAGTACGAAGCAAGGTATCTCAGCCACCAAAACAAGTATGGGTACGAAAAGGTGAGCACCTTGTTGCGGTCACGTTACAACCACTAACTAAAATTCATACTAGTGATGAGCGACAGGATACTAATAAGAAGTCTTTCAAATTCTTCTACGGAAGTAAAGTCTATCTGGGTACCCAAGAAGTCAATGAAGGTTGACCCACAATCAAGAAAAATTTGGGTGCCTAAGGCTTGCTTGCGGGCTCAAATAGCCACACATGAACCACACCATGTACGGCATGATTCACTCACTCAAACAACTGATACCCACTCTTATTCGACACGCAAAAACACATATTCATCCATGAGGATGAGCAGAATCACTTGTCAATGGGTCCCTAAAAAGCCTCATTTTCAAATAGATGCTCATGTAAAGTCTCCCATAGCCCACCGTCGGTCATATTGTAAGACCACGCATTTCATTTGGTGACCAAAAACTTGTAATAAAACCCCGGTCCCAAATTTGTAAATTCACCTCCATGTACTAACTGCATCATCCTCACACCACATCATTCCACTTAGCTCATAGAACTATTCATCACTAACTCCACACACAATCATCAAGCACCAACTGACCCACTAACTTGTCACGATGCCTCATGTTAATGTTGTAATGGGGACAAATTGTCATCTCTTATCCACTACAATGTTAACATGTGTTTCTATAATCCTCACAGAATCGGCAAGCAGTAACATGACAGAAGCAGGAGGAACCAATGCCCAGGCAGGATAGAGCGCCCAAATAGTGGACATTGAAACTCTCCTCCTTGAGCCACAAGTAGCACAGAGGCCTCAGGCCCAAATAATGTTGGTCACCTTCCAAACCTTCAAGAACATCAATGATCCCCATTTCTCAATAGTCGGATTCACTGCAGGCAGTCTCGACTTAGTATATGATATGAGCACAACCCCCTCCCTTCAAGTGATATATGCATGGCACGCAAGAACCAAATACCTCCCAACCTGCTACAAGCAAACATTTGAGGAGATGTTCATCATAGGGTTCTAGGAATTTCATTTTGAAATATTCGTCCCCTGACCCTCACATCTCCAACTCTTCGCTATGAAGCGAACCTTACATTTGGAACAAGTGTGTTTGCCACATCCGGACGTTCCAGGTTTAGCTGATTGGGATGCCCTACTAACAGATTTAACAAAGGGATTGAGGCTAGAAGAGCACCACTTAGCTATCAACATCATCGAATAGTATGTCAAACGTTCAGCCCAACAAGGGTCTATTAGAGACGACAGACGCGAGAGAGGGGGGGTGTTGGTAGCAGTCAGGGCACTCAGAGACCTACATGACAGGGAAGCCAACGAAGGGAATCAGAGCAGGGAGAAGGCACAAGCAGGCAAAGCAGTCAATGAAGATCCGACAAATAGGCCATCCAATTTTTCCAACCAAACCTCTTTTTAACAGTGATTTTCATCGCTACATGAACATTGTACATACCATTTCTGATAGATTCGACTCCATTTTGTTCAAGCCGAGGAGTCCTCAACCTTGAGGAGTATCAATAGTATTTATGTACCAATTTTCATAATTTTCTAAGCTCGTTTGAGCCTCCAAAATAGCATAGGAACCTAATTTTTAACGAGGTCGGACACTAGGTCTGGACAGGACCAAAGCTAGTCAAAAACTATAAATAGAACTAGAGAGCTCATTTTTGAGAGAGATTATTGTAGACTTGAACTTGGATGAGACTTCTTTTTTAGTAATCTAAAGAACTCCATTGTTTCTCTCTTTGTCTTGCCTTGGGTGCACGTGTGTGTGTATGTGTGTGCATGTTTGTGTGCTTCTCACTCACACACTTGTGCCATCACTTGTTCCAGGTCTTCATACCATCCTCATGTCTTACCAGATTGACATTAAAGGAGGTGCTACTCATCACTGAGCTAGAGTATCGTATCGGCCTTAGAATTCCCTGGTATTGTATCGTGTTGATTCAGTGGTATCGTATCGTGAGAGTAAGAGGTATTGTATCGTATGGAAGGTATCCTATCACATAGAACTTGGTATCGTATTGTGACTTAGATCTGTTGGTATTGTATCTTCTTGCCAGTGGTATCGTATCACGAAGTAGGTCAGTATCATATCACGAACCAAGAGGTATCGTATCGTGACCACTTCCAGTATTGTATCATCTGGATAGCAGTATCGTATCATGGAAGTTGGTATCACCTTGGTGGTATCGTATGGCTTGAGGTGGTATTGTCTATAGTGGTATCATGTATCGTGGAAAACAAAGGTATCGTATCGTGAAAATCTAGTATCATATCGCCTGTTCTCAGGTACTCCCAGAGAGATCCTATTTCCCTATCTTAACCCCCAGAACCCTAAAACGGCATAACTTTCTCATACGAAATCCATTTGTTGTGATCTTGGGTTCATTGGAAAGCTCGTGGGGGATTTTGAAGTTGACCCTCAAGTGGAGCTGGGAAACCAAGGAGTCCCAAAGGATATTGAGCAATACAAGAGAACCTTGGGACTAGAAGACAAAGCTTATGAACCTGAGATCTGGTAGACACCTAGGCAACGATAGACAAAGCATTAGATCATTTGAGGCCACTGTCAACCATACAACTAGGTCGTGGGCAGACCAACTTAGTGGCTATCCCTACACGCTAAGTTCTGAGACAAGTGACTCAGAAATGCCTTTTAGCATGGAAAGACCCACATGTAGCTCAGGTACTCCCTATTTATAGACAACAAAAGCTCCCTATAAAACACTATTGGAGTATATCAGGACCAACAAATTAGGTGCTCGCATCTATGAGGATGGCCTCAGGTGATACGTGGTCCAACTCAGAAATCTAGATCAAACTTTTGGACTTGAACACCTAGTGGTCAAGTTCGAAGAGGGTTCGTACATTGATAAGGAAGGAACCATGTATGTGGTCACCAACCTACCAAATAGGACAGATGATTTTGGAAATGTCATTCCTGAGAATGAGATAGGAAACCTAGAGCAAGGAGACCTAGGACGAGAACCCAAGAATCCTCAAGGAAAATATGTCTTGACAAGGGTAATTACTCCAGAGTGAATTTCCTAAGACAACAAAAACAAAGAATTTTTCTTGAATAGAGAAACAGAAGAAGCCTTCTATAGATTCAAACTAGATCAACCAAGCAAAATGGGTGGACTCACCATCTATGAATTCAAAAACCCTGAGACACTAGGCAAAGCTGTCTATCTAGATAACACATCTGAGAAAATGTTCTTGGTAACGGAGTATGATAGTCATGCATACACTTGGAAAGGTGAATAAATTTTCCCTCCACCAAGATCTAGTGTTTTTGATGGTGTCCAAGGAGAAGGATCATCCAAGGCTCATGAAACCCAAAGGGACAGAACGAGAGAGAGAGAGAGAGAGAGAGAGAGAGATCGGAGGTAAGTTTTGCACACACTATGGGTAGAGAGAGATCTAGACTTGAAGGGGAAAGAGCTGAAAGGGAGAGACATAGAGCACAAAGCCATCAAAGAGATGAACATGATTTTCCATTGCCTAGACAAGAGATGAACATGATTTTCCATTGCCTAGACCCCGAGAGCACCCAAGAACCTTTAGACCCTCTCAAGTGGTCAAGACAATGAAGAACTATTTTGATGGATTCGGAGATCCTTATGATCACATGGCCAAGTTCAAACAAGTGTTAAGAGCTAAACAAGTTGAGGACTTGTTTAGCTCTCAAGGGTACAGCCTTAGCTTGGTTTCAACCTCTAAATAGTCACAATTATCGGAACATAGGTCAACTGCTAGAGGAATTCATTGTAGAATTTTCCAAGAGTGGTATCACGCATAACACATCATCCTTGATCCAGAACTTCAAGCAGACACCCCAAGAAAGAGTGTGACTCGCACGAAGAAGGTTTAAAAAATACTTGGAAAGATGCCCTGTTCCAGAGTTGCCCACACTGGCCAAACAAGTGGCCTTGTTCTTAGATGGCTTATTGAGCACCAAGTTAAGATCATGTGTACTTGAAAAAACCTAGATCCACAGAAGAGTGTCTACGGATGTGCATTGACATAGAAGACAACTTGGGTGAGGTATTAGAATTGTCCAAACTCTATAAATATTCTGACAATTCTACTAGTCATACCTCTAGAGCTTCCAGTGAGATAGATGAGATAGCTGAGCAAGTTGCCAGGAAGCTAGGAGTTCAAAATAGACAAGCACCAAGGGTCACCTCATTGAAGCGATGTTACAACTGTGGAGGAGACCATATGGCTAATGTTTGTCTGATGATGGCTCAACCCCAAGGAAACTCGAGTGCTCCATATTGCACTATTGAGAGAAAATACATGAATCACACGGCCCAAGATTGTCCCTACAATAGGCAAGCTGTCAGACAAAATTATCAGCAATCTTACCAACCAGGTAGGTATCAAAACCAATATCAACAGCCCTATTATAGGCCACAACAACAATATCAAGCACCATATAGGCCACAACCAATCCTAAGAAACCAATCGCCAGCCCCTACCAATGTGATTCCAATTAAGTATGCAGTGGTAGAGGAGAGCCTTAAGACCCCTTGGGTCTCAAAAAATGACCCTCATACACATAGTTCTGACTACTCCCATGATGAAAGTCCATGAGCTTATTACCCATAGTCACCTGAGCATAGTGAGACTTATTTGTATCAATATGAGGCACCATCTATGGAACAAAATTGGGAGCCAAAATATTCCAATGTCATGTACACGAATCCCAACCCCAGGCCCAATCGAGACAAGTAAGACCACAAGCCCCTAGAGGACCATGTTCTAGATGTCAAGGCGACCATTTCATTCGTGAATGTCCCCGCTCACTCACTCCAAGACAAGCACAGAACATCACAATACAAGGCTTTTGTCTTGAGTGCGGGAAGGAACATCTCCCGAGAGAATGTCCTAGGAACCCCTCTAGTGTGCTCAAGGCTACACCCATTATTGTGGTAGGCTTAGTGGCGAAATCCAGTTCAAGTAGCAGTAATGTGGCTAGTGAATCAGGAGAGCCTAATAAGAGGAAATCAAGAACATGGAAGGATACAAGGGAGAGAACCAATCCTAAGTGGAATAAAAAGTTATCCAAACTAGAAGAAATCCTGAAAGATGCAAAAACAAAAATAGAAGGTATTGCATCTCAAACCCCCTCGCATGTCGAAGCTCCATCCACTACACCTCATTCCACCCCACCACCCACTATAAATAACCCTCAACCAAGGTGTGTTCTTGCATATCCAACCCCAGAAGGCTTGGACATGATGTTCAAGTCCTACCAGGCTTGACTTCAAGAAGGGCCAATAACTACAAACCTAGACAAGAGTTACCTTAGAGCAGATTTAGAGATTGAACGGATGAAAATGTGCGTGAAAATGGTGAGACAAACTAGAATGAATCTTCAAATGGCTGGTGGCCATGTTGAAAGACATCTAGGATTGCTAGAAGGGATAACTCTCACCACTTGTGGGGTAGAATTTGCACACACCTTTGCTATATGTGACTTTGAGAAAAATAATCTCTATGAGATGATCTTAGGAAGACCCTTCCTACGACAACTGCAAATAGTACAAGATTGGGGAACCAGTACTTATAGCACTTAGGGGTTACAGCCAAGGTCAATTTGAAGGATTACACCTTCAGGGATGTACCACCCCTACAATGGAATCCTATCCATAAAGCGAAGGAAGATTCTATTTCTGTGCAATCTGAAAGTTCACTTGATCCATCCTGGATGCATGAAGATACTCATTTGTGGATGTGCAAGGTCGCAGAGGAAGAGGAAAGATGCCTGACAGCGAGAGAAGAAGGAACTTCTCAAGGAGAAAGACCAATTAAAGACCCAGCCTACACACCGATGATATTTCCAGATGTTGAATTTGAGACTCATGGTTGGGCAGAGATCTTGGCCACTATGGACATTGTTGTCAATGAAGAACAATGGACGCCTCATTGTGATGAGGAGGTTTATGATATTTCACTGTTCATGTGTCAGCCCTTGTTAGAAGAGTGTGACCCTAGTGATGTCATAGAAGAAGGAAGAAAATGATGATGATCTAGAGTCCATTGTAATGGATAGTTTATTTAATTCAGAGAAGCACTATCTAGAAGATATAGGAGTATTTACCCAAAAAGAAGAAGAACCTCTCACAAGCATTAAAACTGCAAATTCGAAGGAAGGAAGTGAAGGTCAAAAGAAAAAGAAATGAAAAGCAATGAAACAAGAAGAGGAGGAATCATTGTTCGAAGTACCAAAAAATTCAATAAATACAAAGTTGAAGACCGAAAAATTTTGGTACGAATGCCTAAGAGAGAGGCCATCATAGGAGAAGTGTATGACAACAAAGAAAAGACCAAGAAACTTGTAGTAACCATTGAAGAGAACGAAGAGCAATGTACGTACATACGAGACAACCTAGGTGCAGAAGAAGAAATAGAGCTTATAGCTCTATTAAGGGAATATCGGGACGTGTTTGCATGGCACTATAGAGACTTGAAGGGAGTAGATCCAAAAATTTGCTCTCATACTATCCCATGATTGTTGATGCCAAAGTTACCAAACAAAAGCCCTACACATATAATGACACTTATGCAGCTAAAATAAAAGAAGAAATCGACAGGCTGATTGAAGAGGGATTCAGCTATGAGATTGAGCATACTGAATGGGTGTCCCCCATTGTAGTGGTGCCCAAGAAGAATGGAAAGTTTTGAGTGTGTATTAACCTTAAAAAAGTTAATGCCGCTACAATTAGAGATAGTTATCCGCTTCCAATCACTGAACATTTATTAGAGCGTGTTGCAGGCAAGGAAGTTTATAGCTTCCTTGATGGATTTTCAGGTTAGAACCAAGTAGCCATTGCCCCAAAAGATCAACACAAGACTGGTTTTGCCACCGAATGGGGAACATTTGCATTTCGTGTGATGCCATTTGGGCTCACCAATGCACTTGCAACATTCCAAAGGCTCATGTGTCATGTCTTCAAAGACGTCTTGTGAAAGAGTTTAGAAGTATATGTGGATGGTTTATGTGCTCATTCCCAAGAAAGAAGATACCACATCCCTGAGCTCAGACAAATCTTCAATTAGTGTAGAGAATATTGAGTGTGTCTGAACCCAGAGAAGTGTGTGTTCATCGTACATCAAAGTAAAATCTTAGGTCATATTGTTTAAAAGAACAAAATATCAACAGATGAGGATAAAGTAAGAGCCATAGCTGAGCTTCCAAGGCCAAGGAACGTTAAAGAGGTACAAGCCTTTATGGGCCATTGCGGATATTACCGTAGATTTATCCACATGTATGCAATCATAGCTAAACCTCTTTATGGTCTCTTGACAAATTTTGTGTGGAATGATGAATGCGAAAAGTCCTTCAATGAGATGAAGAGATGTTTGTGCACAGCACCAATACTCACAACCCCTGATTGGAATAAACCATTCCATGTCCATGTGGAAGCATCCAATCATGCAATAGGATGTGTGCTAGCACAACCAACAGGTCAAGGAAACCTAAATCTACCTATAGCATATGCTAGTAGGCAGTTGAACACAGTGGAACGAAATTATACCACAATAGAAAAAGAAGGATTAGGCATGGTATATCCTATGAAGAAGTTTCGACACTATCTATTGGCCAACAAGTTCAAGTTTTTCACTGATCATCAATCTTCACTATATTTGTTCAATAAACCTTGCAACACCGGACGCTTAGTAAGATGGTTCCTCTTGCTAATGGAATATGACTTTGAAGTGGTTGTTAGGAAAGGTAGAACCCACCTCAGGGTAGATCACCTTTCTCGCATCACCTCGGGAGAGTCACCGCAAGGAGTGTCTAATGAGCTATATGATGCTTATATGTTCAATTTAGAAATTGTTCCTAAATGGGCACTTAAGTTGATACCTGTCCTAACCTTCGGACCTACAAATAAGAATGTGAAAACAAACAAAGAAGAAATTGTAAAATCACAAAATATCACATATTAACAGGAAGTATGTACAAACAAGATATAGAGGGTGTACTACCTTGTTGTGCCGAGGATGATAAACATAGAAGTTGGTTGCAACAAGCCCATGAAGGATTGCTAGGGAGTCACTATTCTAAACAATGAACACTGCAAAATCTAAAATGTTTAGGAGTGTACTGGCCTAGTATGGACAAAGAAATACATGAGTGGATCAAGACTTGTCAAGTGTGCCAGAAGCAAACCCTAGTGGAGCATGCAACGCTTTATTACGTATCATTAATTCCAGATTGGAGTTCTTTGAAAGCACACAAATATACCATCCAGCTCAAATCCAAGGAGGAACTACATATGATGGGACCAACTCTCGCATATGCTAGTAGTGGACAACTGAAGAACTAGATGACTGCTCAAGCTACATTTGGAAGATGGACTGCTCCTATTGATACATGAAGAACACTACCTCTCAAGTACTACATGGAACAACCACTCCAACAAGGTTCTGTCAGGGATGAGAGACTTGAAAGGGGGGCGAATGTTGACACTCAAGGTGAAGCACAAGCATGGAAGCGCATCAAGTAAGTGGACACATAAGAAGAAGGAGAATGTATGGAGCTCCAAGAAGCAAATGTCAAATTTTCAAAAGAAATCCCTATAAAAATAGTGATTTTTATCACTAAAAACCATTGTAAATACCATTTTCCATTTTTTCAACTCCATTTTGTTCAATCCAAGGAGTGCTTCAGCTTGAGTAGTACTAGAAGTATCGTCCTACGAATTTTCATAATTTTTAGACTCCGTTTGAGCCCCCAAATAAGCCTTGGAACCTAATTTTTAACTAGGCTGGACACTAGGTCTGGACATGGCCAAAACCACTAAAAAAACTATAAAAAGGGTTGGAGAGCTCATTTTTTAGGTTAGCTAGTTGTAGATTTGAGCTTTTGTAAGAGAGTTCTTTTGTAATTGAAGACCTTCCATTGTTGCATGCTTTGCTTTTACTTGGTGCGCATGTGTGTATGTGTATGCATGCTTGTGTGCTTTCACTCATGCACTTGTGCCATCACTTGCTCAGGGACTTCATACCTGGCCTCACATCTCCGCGGATTGACATTAATGAGGTGTATCTCCTCACGTTGGTACTTGCCATTGTCCTAGAGTGACAGAGCTAGAGAGCTCATTTTTCAGGTTAGATTATTAGTGATTTGAGCTTGTGTAAGAGACTTTTTGACTAATGCAAAGAACTCCATTGTTCCTCCCCTTGTTCTTGCCTTGTGTGCACATGTGTGTGTATGTGTGTGCATGTTTCTATGCTTCTCGCTCATGCACTTGTGCCATCACTTGCTCATAGTCTTTACACTAGTCCTCACATCTCCACAGATTGACAATTATGAGGTGGATCTCCTCACGTTGGTACTTGCCATTATGCTAGAGTGACACTTGGTATCTAGCAACACTCTTTTGCAAGACTAGTTTGGTACTTATAACTCTCACATAATGAGCTAGAAACAAAGATATAGAACATGGATCAAGAGAATATCAAAGTTTTCAAAAACCATCTACACACACAAATGGAATGCAATGCAAAGCTTACATGTAACATGGCATTGTTAAGATGACATTTAGTTGCTGCTCAAGAGGACAACAAAAGACTGCAGCAATAGAATCAAGAGAACTTGGAAGCTATCATCGAGAGTACAGTACGTGCACTTATAAGTCCATCCAAGGTCTAATTTGTGCCTCTTGAAAGCATTCATGTTATTCTAGAAAAGTACACAAGCCTATTGGAAGCACACAACAAACTATATGAGAAAGTAGGATAACTCGAACAACAACAACAACAATGAGCAGCAACATCCCTCTCAGTCCTTGAGACGAGAACACAATATCCACTACTAAATCAACTGAATTGGTTGATCTAAAAAATCAAATACAAGAACTCCAAACCAAGCTTCTTCAATATGAATGACCACCATCACCCCTAGAGGTACTTGAAGCTAAAGAAACAGTAGATATCCTAGTCAATCAGAGCTTTGAACAGGAGTATGAGCCTCAAGCTCTAACAAGTGACCAAGTAAGAGAAGAGGGGCAGGATATGTCTAAAGCCCCAAGGCTACCGTGGTTGAAATAAGTCAAAGAAATTGGCAAAATGCATGATGAATGAGTGGTCATCCAAATCTAGGCTATGGAAAATATGGAAGAAAGAGTACAAAATTTTGCTTTTTTCAAAATCTATCACACACATGACTTATCACCACCTCTAACATTCAATATCAACCATACTTTTTTATTTTGGTCGACCACAATGTAGAGGTGAAGGGCTTATTGATGAAGAACCTACCTTTCTGACCTAATTTGAACCTAAGGATGTGCGAGAAAGAGCTCGATGAGGTACCATCTTCCATCCAAAGTAGCAAACACACTTACTCAAGACATATCTAGAAATGTTATGCACATGTCCCATACTCCAGTGCACATCTTACACAACTTGTCCTATGGAGGAGTCCCAAGGTGGCAATCATGGCCAGCATTTTCCATAAAAATCAGGAACAATGCAAGTTGTGTGGACTCGGGTGAATTACCCATACATGAGGCATGCAGACATTTTGGAAGATCTTGAACACCACAAGCATGGGGCCCAAAATCTTGATAAGCATTTGCACAATGACATTATGCATGGGTTTCAAGGGTGGTATCCAATGTTGTATTATTTCAATCATATATGCTACTATTGGGGGTCCTTGCTAAGGTCCAAGATATAGGTAGTTAACCCAATCTATACAACATGCATTATTCTTTGCTTTGATCATGAATGGCTTCCAGAATGGTGCCTTGGGACCGGTCCATAGCATGGGTTATATAAGATGTGTACTAGAGCATTTGACCATGTGTGTAACATCTTTGGGTATTCTTGTAATAATTTTGCCCCTGTTATGCTAAAAAATGGTTCCTTTCCATGCTAGCTTTGGGAGTTCCTCTAGTTCAAACTACATGGCAAATGTTGGTGCTTTGTCATTAATCTGTTGTACTTCTATGTTGTAGTCCATGAGGATGACAAAGTAAGGTAGGTATTGTTGTTCTCCAGTTGTTATGAGCCTGAACTAGGCTAAGTTCTCTAAATATTCGGACTTCAATATGAATTCTTCAGTAGCTATCATTGTTAGAACATATATACACATACATACATACACATGATCCCTTTTTAATGGGAAATTTCTACCTTCGTACTCAGCTAAAAATCAATCAACCATAAAAAGTATTATGTGCTTGAAAACATATTAAACAATATCGTAAAAAGTAAAATATTTTATTACGTGTTTACATCTCTTTTGTCGTAAGAATCGAAAGTTTGAGCATAGGTCGATTTCTATCGAAACTTGGCCATAACAAGTCCCCCTTCATGCTATTATCTCAATAAGTCGATTTCTTTTCTCCCAACAAATCTCTATTGATGTGATTTTCTTGATGCCAATATCTCAGCTAACAGAAGGATCGTGATCTATTAATACAATACAACTTCCTAAAGAAGATCTATGGTGTTGGCAATAGCCAGAGGCATAGACGTTGAGGAAGCATGTAAAGACAGAGCATAATGAAGTAGCTTGGAGCCAGTCGAATCATTTTTTCAAACAAATATATTTCAAAATACTTTTCAAAAACCTCCCAGAGTGATTTTCATCACTTTTGTACCATATGTAACATAGAGAAACCCTCTTTTTAATTTATAGCTCCCAAGCCGAGGAGTCCTCGAGCTTGAGGAGCTTAGGTAGAATGAGCGTACCAATTTTGGTTATTTTTAGACACTGTTTACCCTTTCAAATAGCACATAGAACCTATTTTTTAACTATGCCAGTCACTAGATGTGAAACCGGTCAAAACTAGTCTAAAAACTATAAATAGAGCTAGAGAGCTCATTTTTTAGGTTAGCTTGTTTGAGTAGAGAAGAGCTTAGAGCTATATTGAGCTTGCAAGAGTGTTCTTGAGTAATAGAGTTGATTTCCTACCTTCCATTGTGTCTTGCTTGTCTCTTCGTTGTGTGTGTGTATGTGTGTGTGCATCTCTATGCTTCTCACCTTCACTCTCACTTCATCTCACATTCAAGATCTTCATATCACTCCTATCTCTTCCACGGATTGACATTAAGGAGGTGGAGCTTCTTAACGTGGTTCTCACCATTGTGATAGAGCAACACCAAATTTTCCGTCGTTTTCGAAGATCGAGTCTACGACAAATGTGTGATGGTAAGAGTATAGCAAGAAGTGGTGTTGGAAGGTAAAAATTTCAGTTTTTGTTGTTGTTTTTACTTAGGTTTTGGTGTTTTTCACCTCCCCCACACTCCATCTTCACCACCACATCATCTTCTTCCACTTTGAAAAAATCAAAAAATTCACCATATCCACCCATTCTCCTCATTTGTGCATGCGAGAGAGAGAGAGAGCTTTTGTGCTTGTATGTGTTTTTGTGTTTTTGAGTTTTCTTGCAGGTACAGTGCTCCAGAGCATCAGGAAAGCTGCAAAAAGGTAAGAAAATCACTTTCTGTCAGAAAATGCCGACTGTGTCAGAACATCGCGATGGTCCGCCAATTTTGGAATTTGAGGTAATTGAGTTCACCACGTTGTAGAGCATCCTTGCGCATATAGGAATCCACACTTGCATTTGAAAAATTTGCATTTTGGTGGACCATCACGATCGGCTCACGCCATCGCGATTGTGTCACACCATCGCGATTGGCTCACGCCACCGCGACGGCTCGGTCGGACCATCGCGATGGTCTCACGCCGTGGAGAGGGTTCACTTGAGCCATCGCGACAGTCCTTGACCATCGCGACGATCCCGTCAACCCCATGCCATCGCGATTGGCTCATGCCATTGTGCCGATGTTGCCACATGGCAAGTTAGACCATTGTGACGGTTCAAATCACACCATCGCGATTGTTCACTTCACGCCATCGCGACAGTTCGCACCTTCGGACCATCACGATTGTGCAACCCCATCGTGACGGTTCACCTGGAGCATCGGGACAGTCCCAGACCATCGCGATTGTTGCAGACCATCACGATTGTCCACCCCAAATGCAATTTTTAGGGTTTGATTTTTTGTGCAAATTTGGGGCTATTTTTTGAAAATTTTTAGGTGATTGCACTCATAGGAGACCCCTTAGCTCAATTTGGAGAAATACCTGTTTGTCAGTTTTTAACCTCGAGGGCCTGAATGGTCATATCTTTTTCATCCGAGGTCCATTTTTTAGCTTTATAGCTCGTTAGAAAGCTCTTTACGAGTACTACGTGACCTCAACTGTTTTTTTTTTAAAGAAGATGTTGATTTTTAGAGAGGCTAATTTGAGGTTAACATTGTTGGGACTAGAAAAGCCTGGGGGTATTAAAATTTGACCAAGAGGGAAGGGACCTTTAAAAGTGTATATATCAAAGTGCTTGATTATCCAATTGAGAATTGGTCTAAACATGGAATTTTTACAAGTCTAGCAAGGGCAATCAAGGGCAATCAAGGCAAGGCAATGAAGAACGCAGGGCTTGGGAAACGTGACTTCTTGGGCATCAGAGCACTCAAAGCAGTTGACTTGAGGTTGGAAGAATATGCAACCCCCTCAGTCAATTATTAGTTTAGGCTACACGTTAGTTGTCACTCTAGGACAATGGTGAGTACCAATGTGAGGAGATACACCTCATAAATGTCAATCCGTGGAGATGTGAGGACTGATATGAAGACCGCGAGCAAGTGATGGCACAAGTGCGTGAGTGAAAGCACACAAGCATGCACACACATACACACACATGCGCACAAGGTAAGAACAAAGAGTGGAACAATGGAAGATCTTCAATTGCAAAAGAGTTCTCTTACAAAGCTGAAATCTACAACAAGCTAACCTCAAAAATGAGCTCTCTAGCTCTTTTTATAGTTTTTTGACTAGTTTTGGCCCTGTCCAGACCTAGTGTCCGGCCTAGTTAAAAAATAGGTTTCAGGGTTTATTTGGGGGCTCAAACGAAGTCTAAACATTATGAAAATTGGTACGATGATAGTTCTAATACTCCTCAATCTCGAGAACTCCTCGGCTTGAACAAAATGGAGTTGCAAAAATGGAAAATGGTATTTACAATGGTTTTTAGTGATAACAATCACTATTTTTATACGGATTTCTTTTGAAAATTTGACATGTGGTTCTTGGAGCTCCCTACATGCTCCTTCTTGTGTGTCCACTTCCTTGGTGTGCTTCCATGCTTTGTCCTTAACCTTGAGTGTCAACACTTCCCCCCCTCTAGAGTCTGACGTCCTTGACAGACCCTTGTTGTAGTGGTTGTTCCATGTAGTGCTTGGAGAGGCAGCATCCTTCATGTATCAACAAGAGCAGTCTGTCTTCCACTTGTAGTAGGGTTCGTTGTCCTTTTCTTCAGTTTGTAAGTGCTAGCCCATGGAAGTGTTTTTCCCTTTGCATGTAGCTCTTCCTTGGATTCCAGCATAAATGTGTCATTGTGAACTTCCAAAAAATGCTAGTTGCTCCTAAGAGGTTATCAATGTTGATTGTGAACAACTGTTGACCATGAATTACATCGTAGGCACCGATGTTGTAGCGTGGATATCCTTTGGATCTTCCAATCATAGATTTTACAATTTTTGTGCCGAGTACTTGTAACCCATAATTAATGATGGGTAAGTACATTAGTGCATGGGTTGAGAAAAATATGTGCCTTGTGCATGGCCTTGTAATGTGACCCTATGCATGCATACTTTGTAAATGCATTGGAAGAATTATGGTGCAAGAAGTTAGGTCTTGAAACACAAAGAAGAGGAAAAACGAATTCAAGAAGAAGCACAAGCAAAAGCACTGGAACACATCCGAAGAATGAAATGGAGAAGACAGGGTAGAGATCAGCTTAGAACAGATGCCTACGTAGCTCAAGGGTATCATATGGCTATGTGTGAAGTCTCAGGTGTGAGTTCCCCTAGAATAATTGACCAACGTCCTTTTGTGACCTTAGAGGTAGGACAAGGAAATAGTGCAAGGACTGTATGGGTGTTGATTGACTCAGGTGCAGCCACTAGTGTTGTTAAACTTTCTGACTGTCAAGAATTGAACTTAAGTGTCAATCCTATAGAAGCATACCTTATAGGATTGGGAGGTGTGGAAACCCCTTGCATGGGCGAGGTGGAACTTCCCCTCTACATTCAAGATGTTCTAATGACAGTTAAGGTGCTAATGTGTCAAGATGAAGACCTCACTGAGCCTCTTGTCTTGGGTCAAGACTGGATATATGATCATGCAGTCAACCTGAACCTAACAACTGGACTACTTCAGGTCTGGGTACGTAAAAATCGCATTACCATCGAGTTAGAAAATCAAGCACTCAAGGAACTAGGAAAGGCACCAACTCCTGGTTCTTCCAGGAGTACACATGAAAATGACGATGTTATTCTTGTCCAAAACTATGTGATGCAGAGGGATGATTTTCTCAACAAAGAAGTCAAGGGATACGATGGAACTCCCTTCTTTTCAAAAAGTGATGGAGACACGACAACTAAAGGAGTACCAAACGTAGAAGAAGCAAACAACCTATGCTCGAAGCCAAAGGAAAATACGAAGCAAGGTGTCTCAGCCACCAAAACAAGTATGGGTACGAAAAGGCGAGCACCTTGTTGCGGTCAAGTTACAACCACTGACTAAACTTCATACTAGTAATCAGCGACAGGATACTAATAAGAAGTCTTTCGAAATTTCTTCTACGAAAGTAAAGTCTATCTGGGTACCCAAGAAGTCAATGAAGGTTGACCCACAATCAAGACAAATTTGGGTGCCTAAGGCTTGCTTGTGGGCTCAAATAGCCACACATGAACCACACCATGTACGACATGATTCACTCACTCAAACAACTGATACCCGCTCTTATTCGACACGCACAAACACATATTCATCCATGAGGACGAGTAGAATCACTTGTCAATGGGTCCCTAAAAAGCCTCATTTTCAAATAGATGCTCATGTAAAGTCTCCCATAGCCCACCGTCGGTCATATTGTAAGACCACGCATTTCATTTGGTGACCAAAGACTTGTAATAAAACCCAATCCCAAATTTGTAAATTCACCTCCATGTACTAACTGCATCATCCTCACACCACATCATTCCACTTAGCTCATAGAACTATTCATCACTAACTCCACACACAATCATCAAGCACCAATTGACCCACTAACTTGTCATGATGCCTCATGTTAATGTTGTAATGGGGACAAACTGTCATCTCTTGTCCACTACAATGTTAACATGTGTTTCTATAATCCTCACAGAATCGACAAGCAGTAACATGGTAGAAGCAGGAGGAACTAGTGCCCAGGCAGGATAGAGCGCCCAAATAGTGGACATTGAAACTCTCCTCCTTGAGCCACAACTAACAGAGAGGCCTCAGGAACTGAGGGCAGTGCATGTACTCCCCATTCAAGACCCTCCGTAGGGACACACTTCTCAAGTAGGCAAACACGCTCATTGGTTCAGTGACGTCATAGGTCCATTGGGAGAGGGCACCTACTTTTGGGAAGCCGAAATAGAATTTAATGGTAAATGGGGAAGGTACCATTTCTTTACTCGTGAGTTCAAAAAGTATCAGGAAGCAAAAGTGATGAGATCAGTATGGACCAAAGCTGATATGGACAACTACTTTAGAGCACTATTACCCAAACCTGATTTTTTGCATTGTTCCTACCTAATCAGCACCATCACCCCTAGCAGAACCAAAGGAGGAGATAGTACCTTTGTGCTCCCCTCATTAACACGAGGTCGTGAACGAAAAAGGTTCAAACTGACGCTCAACCTAGTAGGAGAAGCCCTGGACATGAAAGCTGTGCACATTCCCACTGAGAAAGAAACATTGATTCCCGAAAGAATGAAGCACAAAGATCTCAACAAACTAAAAGATATGGTAGCTATGACACCGACCATCACCCTCGATTTACGCACAATCATGTAGCACTTCGCCTTCCTGGCGCAAGAACACTTCACCATGCCACCAAAGCGAATCTGGTTCAACTTGTACTTGGCGGAGATAGAAAAGCTCACCATCAATCTACCCCACTAGATCATTGATCAAATTCACTTGGCACATCAGCGCTGGAACAAGAAACATAAGAATGTGCTTCATGGATGCTGCACGCTTACACGGATCATATATATGTGCTTAGCTTATGATGTGCCCATTCAGAGAGCATTGGTGTGGTCCACAGCTCAAGAGTTCCAGAGACAGCCATCAACAACAGGGCCACTATCTAAGAAAATGAGAGGAGCAGTCCAACTACCTTGTGCCCAAGCAAGGGGTGCCACCCTCACAACAGAAGTGACACCACCTCAAAAAAGACGTGTCTGTCCATTTAGGATTCTCTTACCCAGACTAAGTGAAGAAGGATCCAATCGTTTTTTCCCTCTGATTCCCTTTGACTTGGAGTTCCCATAGGGTTACACTCTGGATGATTTAACAGATGAAGAAATTGCCAGGATGATTAATGAGGGTAATCTTGAGACAAAAGGAGAGCAGACCCGAGGACCACAATCAACCATAGGCACTTCAGCTCCTAACCAACCTGAAATAGTGGAAGTAGATGAAGATGAAGAAGAGACCGACGACGTGGAATCAGACGAGGAACACGACCAAGAGCAAGCGGAAACTTCAGAACTAGCGAGTGCCCTAGCCTATACTGCACAGATAAAAAGATTGTATGAGACTATGAAAAGAGTCTAGGAGCATCACAAGTTGTCACTGGAAATAGGAATGATGCTAATAAGTCAAATGTTGGGAGAAGAAGGGGTAGACGACCAATTTATTGAGTCCCTGAATCTTCACACGGATGCGCTTGGCCTAGATGAAGCCATTCATTCGGCTCTCACTTACATTCATCGCTTTGAGCAATGAGTGCCTACTCATCCCCTTTGCCCCGAGAAGCAAATTCACATAGAGTTCATGGCACCAAGAGACACTACACAGATAGAAGGACACCATGAGGCACCACCATCACCACACTCCTCACCTCTCACTGCACAATTCACTTCTCCCCATGATACGACCACCCCAACTTCCAAGACCAATACATATCTTATGGGAATTCCTCTTTCTTTAGGCACCCAACTTGGACGGATTACCATGCCTACATTCATAACACTGTTCATTGACATCACATCCACCCCACCCTCCATTCCAATTTACACAGTCACACACACTTTTGACACTATGGAAACATCACCAGCCACATTCGCACTCCCTCCCCCCACACTACCACAATCTCCCATACCCCCTCCCCCCACATCACCTCTGGTTTCCACTTCATTCACTGTCCCTTCCCCATTCCCCCTGCATCCTCCACTTTCCCAGCATTCCTAAATGTAAATAATATGTTTTCTACATTACATCAATGTGTAAATCAGCTGCAGAATGAATATTAGACCCTAGAAGACCATCATCGCCAAGTAACTACGGACCACCAGCGATTACAGGAGTGGCTTGCGGCCCTAGAAGAAGAAAACACCGACCTCAATCAACGTTATACTATGCTCGAACACGCTCACGAGACCTTATTGGAAGCTCCCGAGCAATCAGAATCATCCGAAGTTAAAAAATTAATAGCATTACTCAAATTTATAAGTCCGAGAATGTCAAAGTCTGTCATAATCTGACATTACTAAGGAAGCACATGGCCATGGCACTAGAAGAAAACCTCTAGAGACCATGAAAACCATTCTTGAAAGCTATGCTAATCTTCTGGCATCGCATGAGGCTTTGGTCAAAGAACAAGATACCCTTCTCCAACAGCTAGGGCTGCAAGAAGAACAAACAAAAGTCCCAGATTCTACGACAACTACGGAGGAGGTGAATGCATTAAGTGAATAGGTCACTGAATTGCAAGGAAAACTACTTCAGTATGAAAGACAACCCTCTCTGATAATAGAACTAGAACCAAAAGAATTGGTGCCCATAGAAGTAGACGAATCATATGAGGAACCATATGCTCCTATGCCAATATCGGGTGGCCAACAAACCTTTGAAGGATTGGACACACTAGAGATAGAAGCCCCAAAATGGTTACAGACACTCGAAAAAAGGCCAATATGCACGATGATAGAGTATTGGTACCAATTGAGTCAATGTCTAAGATTGAGGACACTATTATAAAATCAAAATACTTCCGATGCATGTCTCACCACTGATGAATAGGCACAAATGATGATCAATATGTGCCCTATTGTGTGCTCTTAGCAGACTATAATGCAGAAATTCAGCGATAATGTGGCAAGGCTCCAACTTTTGCCACCCAATTCGATCCCGACGACATACCTGAAAGAGCTACACAAGGATCCATCTTCCAACCTACCTGGCAGCTGCATCTCCTAGAAACTTATCTAGAAATGGTTCGTACATGGAAAAATATGCCACTATTCATCAACTACAATCCATGTTATGTCCCAGTTCTCAGAAGATACACATGGCTTGACTTTTCCATCACCGTGAAGAATGTTAAAGGCTATGCAAAATGACTAAATTATGTGTACTTGGCCCCACCACGAGGCCCGACTACAATGGCATACATGATCTCTACCATTCGTCACTGGGGAGTCAGACTGGGAAACGTACCTGACGTGATGGCACAGATGTGCATTAAAATATTCGAATTAATGTTGGTCACCTTCTGAACCTTCAAGAACATCAATGATCCCCATTTCTCAGGAGTCGGATTCACTACAGGCAATATCGGCTTAGTATATGATATGAGCACAACCCCCTCCCTTCAGGTGATATATGCATGGCAAGCAAGAATCAAATACCTCCCAACCTGCTACAAGCAAACATTTGAGGAGATGTTCATCACAGGGTTCTAGGAATTCCATTTTGAAATATTCGTCCCCAGACCCTCACATCTCCTCCAACTCTTCGCTATGAAGCGAACCTTACATTTGGAACAATTGTGTTTGCCACATCCGGACGTTCCAGGTTTAGTTGATTGGGATGCCCTACTAACAGATTTAGCAAAGGGATTGAGGCTAGAAGAGCACCACTTAGCTATTGACATCATCAAATATTATGTGAAACTTTCAGCCCAACAAGGGTCTGTTAGAGACGACAGACGCGAGAGAGAGGGGGGTGTTGGTAGCAGTTAGGGCACTCAGAGACCTACACGACAGGGAAGCCAACAAAGGGAATCAGAGCAGGGAGAAGGCACAAGCAGGCAAAGTAGTCAACGAAGATCCGGAAAATAGTCCATCCAATCTTTCCAACCAAACCTCTTTTTAACAGTGATTTTCATCGCTAAATGAACATTGTACATACCGTTTCTGGTAGATTCGACTCCATTTTGTTCAATCCGAGATATCCTCAAGCTTGAGGATTATCAGTGGTATTTATGTACCAATTTTCATAATTTTCTGAGCTCGTTTGAGCCTCCAAAATAGCCTAGGAACCTAATTCTTAACTAGGTCGGACACTAGGTCTGGACAGGACCAAAGCTAGTCAAAAACTATAAATAGAACTAGAGAGCTCATTTTTTAGAGAGATTATTGTAGACTTGAACTTGGATGAGAATTCTTTTTGAGTATTCTAAAGAACTCCATTGTTTCTCTCTTTCTCTTGCCTTGTGTGCGCATGTGTGTGTATGTGTGTGCATGTTTGTGTGCTTCTCACTCACACACTTGTGCCATCACTTGTTCGAGGTCTTCATACCATCCTCATGTCTTCCCGGATTGACATTAAAGGAGGTGCTACTCATCACTGAGCTACAGTATCGTATCGGTCTTAGAATTCCCTAGTATTGTATCGTGTTGATTCAGTGGTATCGTATCGTGAGAGTAAAAGGTATTGTATCGTATGGAAGGTATCGTATCACATAGAACTTGGTATCGTATCGTGCCTTAGATCTCTTGGTATCGTATCGTCTTGCCAGTGGTATCGTATCATGAAGTAGGTCAGTATCATATCACGAACCAAGAGGTATTGTATCGTTACCACTTCTAGTATTGTATCGTCTGGATAGCAGTATCGTATCGTGGAAGTTGGTATCGCCTTGGTGGTATCGTATGGCCTGAGGTGGTATCGTATGGCCTGAGGTGGTATCGTCTGTAGTGGTATCGTGTATCGTGGAAAACAAAGGTATCGTATTGCGAAAATCTAGTATCGTATTGCCTGTTCTGAGGTACTCCCATAGAGATCCTATTTCCCTATTTTAACCCCCAGAACCCTAAAACGACATAACTTTCTCATACAAAATCTGTTTGTTGTGATCTTGGGTTCATTGGAAAGCACGTGGGGGATTTTTAAGTTGACCCTCAAGTGGAGCTGGGAAACCAAGAAGTCCCAGAGGATTTTGAGCAATACAAGAGAACTTTGGGACCAGAAGACAAAGCTTATGAACCTGAGATCTGGTAGACACCTAGGCAACGATAGACAAAGCATTAGATCATCTAAGGCCACTGTCAACCATACAACTAGGTCGTGGGCAGACCAACTTAGTGGCTATCCCTACACGCTAAGTTCTGAGACAAGTGACTCAGAAATGTGTTTTAGCATGCAAAGATTCACACGTAGCTTAGGTACCCCCTATTTATAGACTCCAAAAGGTCCCTATAAGACACTATTGGAGTATATCAGGACCAACGAATTAGGTGCTCGCATCTATGAGGATGGCCTCAGGTGATCAGTGGTCCAACTCAGAAATCCATATCAAACTTTTGGACTTGAACACCCAGTGGTCAAGTTTGAAGAGGGTTCGTACATTGATAAGGAAGGAACCATGTATGTGGTCACCAACTTACCAAATAGGACAAATGAGTTTGGAAATGTCATTCCTGAGAATGAGATAGGAGACCTAGAGCAAGGAGACCTAGGACGAGAACCCAAGACTCCTCAAGGAAAATCTGTCTTGACGAGGGTAATTACTCCAGAGTGAATTTCCCAAGACAACAAAAGCAAAGAATTTATCTTGAATAGAGAAACAGAAGAAGCCTTCTAGAGATTCAAGCTAGATCAACCAAGTAAAATGGGTGGACTCACCATCTATGAATTCAGAAACCCTGAGACACCAGGCAAAGATGTCTATCTAGATAACACATCTGAGAAAATGTTCTTGGTAACGGAGCATGATAGTCATGCATAGACTTGGCAAGGTGAATCAATTTTCCCTCCACCAAGATCTAGTGTTTCCGATGGTGTCCAAGGAGCAGGATCATCCAAGACTCACAAAACCTAGAGGGACAGAACGAGAGAGAGAGAGAGATCGGAGGTAAGTTTTGCACACACTATGGGTAGAGAGAGATCTAGGCTTGAAGGGGAAAGGGCTGAAAGGGAGAGACATAGAGCACAAAGGTATCAAAGAGATGAACATGATTTTCCATTGCCTAGACAAGAGATGAACATGATTTTCCATTTCCTAGACCCCGAGAGCACCCAAGAACCCTTAGACCCTCTCAAGTGGTCAAGGAAATGAAGAACTATTTTGATGGATTTGGAGATCCTTATGATCACATGGCCAAGTTCGAACAAGTGTTAAGAGCTAAACAAGTTGAGGACTTGTTCACCCAGTTCGGACATTTGGTTTGACTCTCAAGGGTATTGCCTTAGCTTGGTTTCAACCTCTAAATAGTCACAATTATCGGAACATAGGTCAACTGCTAGAGGAATTCATTGTAGAATTTTCCAAGAGTGTTATCAGGCATAACACATAATCCTTGATCCAGAACTTCAAGCAGACACACCAAGAAAGAGTGTGACTTGCAGGAAGAAGGTTTAGACAATACTTGGAAAGATGCCCTGTTCCAAAGTTGCCCACACTGGCCAAACAAGTGGCCTTGTTCTTAGATGGCTTTTTGAGCACCAAGTTAAGATCATATGTGTACTTGAAAAAACCTAGATCCATAGAAGAGTGTGTACGGATGTTCATTGACATAGAAGACAACTTGGGTGAGGAATTAGAATCGTCCAAACTCTATAAAGATTCTGACAATTCTACTAGTCATACCTCTAGAGCTTCCAATGAGATAGATGAGATAGCTGAGCAAGTTTCCAGGAAGCTAGGAGTTCAAAATAGACAAGCACCAAGGGTCACCTCATTGAAGCGATGTTACAACTGTTGAGGAGACCATATGGCTAATGTTTGTCCGATGATGGCTCAACCCCAAGGAAACTCGAGTGCTCCATATTGCACTATTGAGAGAAAATACATGAATCACACGGTCCAAGATTGTCCCTACAATAGGCAAGCTGTCAGACAAAATTATCAGCAATCTTACCAACCGGGTAGGTATCAGAACCAATACCAACAGCCCTATTATAGACCACAATAGAAATATCAAACACCATATAGGCCACAACCAGTCCTAGGAAACCAATTGCTAGCCCCTACCAATGTGACTCCAGTTAAGTATGCAGTGGCAGAGGAGAACCTTAATAGAGAATTGGTGCCAATGACCCCTTGGGTCTCAGAAAATGACCCTCATGCACATAGTTTTGACTACTCCCATGATGAAAGTCGATGAGCTTATTACCCATAGTCACCTGAGCATAGTCAGACTTATCTGTATCAATATGAGGCACCATCTATGGAACAAAATTGGGAGCCAAAATATTCCAATGTCATGTACACGAATCCCAACCCCATGCCCCAATCGAGACAAGTAAGACCACAAGCCCCTAGAGGACCTTGTTTTAGATGTCAGGGTGGGCATTTCATTCGTGAATGTCCCCGCTCATTCACTCCAAGACAAGGACAAAACATCACAATACAAGGCTTTTGTCTTGAGTGTGAGAAGGAACATCTCCCGAGAGAATGTCCTAGGAACCCCTCTAGTGTGCCCAAGGTTACACCCATTATTGTGGTAGGCTTAGTGGCGGAATCTAGTTCAAGTAGCAGTAATGTGGCTAGTGAATCAGGAGAGCCTAATAAGAGGAAAACAAGAACATGGAAGGATACAAGGGAGAGAACCAATCCTAAGTGTAATAAAAAGTTATCCAAACTAGAAGAAATCCTGAAAGATGCAAAAAAAAAATAGAAGGTATTGCATCTCAAACCCCCTCGCATGTCGAAGCTCCATCCACTCCACCTCATTCCACCCCACCACCCACTATAAATAACCCTCAACCAGGGTCTGTTCTTGCATATCCAACCCTAGAAGGCTTGGACATGATGTTCAAGGCCTACCAGGCTTGACTTCAAGAAGGGCCAATAATTGCAAACCTAGACAAGAGTTACCCTAGAGCAGATTTAGAGATTGAACGGATGAAAATGTGCATGAAAATGGTAGAGCTAGCTCAGGCTTTGGTTGAGACCATTCAATCATTCAATCAGACAAACTATATCAAACCAGATTTGCATTTTTAGGGCTTACTAGAAAGATTAGAGAAATTGGTAAACAAGCCCCAGGTTTCTTTACCTCCACAGGCTCAACCAATTATTGAAAGAGAAATCTCACCACCAACAAAAGCTTACATTCCTGATTACGTGGATGATGGAACACCTCTTTCAATTCAGTAGTACTCTCAAGAGTTCTTGCAGGAAATACAAGAGGAGAAATGGGCCAAGGAGAAAGGTAATCCCTCTCCTATTCCTGAGATTGATAACCTTCATAATCAATTTCCCCAAGACATTCCATCTATCTACGGAGAACAATTAGAGCAACAAGAAGATGAAAGATTAGATTTTGAATCTAATTCTTTACAAGAGTTGCCACAATTCATAAGCCCATGGGATTCTGAATCTCTCCAGATCAGAGCTCCCACAATCCTAGTAAGAAATGAAGACTCAATGGTTCCAAGGAGCACTGATGTTGTGAAGAACACTAAGGTTCGATGTCATCTCACTGTAGATGAGCTGCTCAAAGTAAAACCTCAGCTATGGAATCATGTAGCGAATCATCTTCCAAAACTTGATTCCAATATGCCAAAAGTAGGCTCTAAGCAAAAAGTTCCAGAGATACCTCTCGATAAAATAGGGGACATGAGTGAAGGTGAAGAAGGTAATACTTATCTTCCAATCACCTACCAAGGTTGCACAACCAAGGCGATCTTAGATTCAGGTGTTGGAGTTGCGATTTCTACCACCTCCTTGTGGAAGCAATGGGGCAAACCTGCATTGAGACAAACTAGAATGAATCTTCAAATGGCTGGTGGCCATGTTGAAAGACATCTAGGATTGCTAGAAGGGATAACTCTCACCACTTGTGGGGTAGAATTTGCGCACACCTTTGCTATATGTGACTTTGAGAAAAATAATGTCTATGAGATGATCTTAGGAAGATCCTTCCTACGACAACTGCAAATAGTACAAGATTGGGGAACCAGTACTTATAGCACTTAGGGGTTACAGCCAAGGTCAATTTGAAGGATTACACCTTCAGAGATGTACCACCCCTACAATGGAATCCTATCCATAAACGGAAGGAAGATTCTATCTTTGTGCATTTTGAAAGTTCACTTGATCCATCCTAGATGCATGAAGATACTCATTTGTGGCTGTGCAAGGTCGCAGAGGAAGAGGAAAGATGTCTAACAGCGAGAGAAGAAGGAACTTGTCAAGGAGAAAGACCAATTAAAGACCCAGCCTACACACCGATGATATTTCCACATGAGGAATTTGAGACTCATGGTTGGGCAGAGATCTTGGCCACTATGGAAATTGTTGTCAATGAAGAACAATGGACGCCTCATTGTAATGAGGAGGGTTATGATATTTCACTGTTCATGTGTCAGCCCTTGTTAGAAGAGTGTGACCCTAGTGATGTCATAGAGAAGGAGAAAATGATGATGATCTAGAGTCCATTGTAATGGATAGTTTCTTTAATTCAGAGAAGCACTATCTAGAAGATATAGGAGTATTTACCCAAAAAGAATAAGAACCTCTCACAAGCATTAAAACTGCAAATTCGAAGGAAGGAAGTGAGGGAGGTCAAAAGAAAAAGAAATGAAAAGCAATGAAATAAGAAGAGGAGGAATCATTGTTCGAAGTACCAAAACATTTCAATAAATACAAAGTTGAAGACCAAAAAATTTTGGTATGAATGCCTAAGAGAGAGGCCATCATAGGAGAAGTGTATGATAACAAAGAAAAGACCAAGAAAATTGTAGTAACCATTGAAGAGAACAAAGAGCGATGTACATACATAGGAGACAACCTAGGTGTAGAAGAAGAAATAGAGCTTATAGCTCTATTACGGGAATATCGGGACATGCTTGCATGGCACTATAGAGACTTGAAGGGAGTAGATACAAAAATTTGCTCTCATACTACCTCCATGATTGCTGATGCCAAACCCACCAAACAAAAGCCCTACACATATAATGACACTTATGCAGAGCTAAAATAAAAGAAGAAATCGACTGGCTGATTGAAGAGGGATTTAGCTATGAGATTGAGCATACTGGATGGGTGTCCCCCATTGTAGTGGTGCCCAAGAAGAATGGGAAGTTTTGAGTGTGTATTAACCTTAAAAAAGTTAATGCCGCTACAATTAGAGATAGTTATCCGCTTCCAATCACAATGGGGAATATTTGCATTTCGTGTGATGCCATTTGGGCTCACCAATCCACTTGCAACATTCCAAAGGCTCATGTGTCATGTCTTCAAAGACATCTTGTGAAAGAGTTTAGAAGTATATGTGGATGATTTATGTGCTCATTCCCAAGAAAGAAGATACCACATCCTGAGCTCAGAAAAATTTTCAACAAGTGTAGAGAATATCGAGTGTGTCTGAACCTAGAGAAGTGTGTGTTCATCGTAGGTCAAAGTAAAATCTTAGGTCATATTGTTTCAAAGAACGAAATATCATTAGATGAGGATAAAGTAAGAGCCATAGATGAGCTTCCAAGGCCAAGGAATGTTAAAGAGGTACAAGCCTTTATGGGCCATTGTGGATATTACCGTAGATTTATCCACATGTATGCAATCATAGCTAAACCTCTTTATGGTCTCTTGACAAATTTTGTGTGGAATGATGAATGCAAAAAGTCCTTCAATGAGCTGAAGAGATGTTTGTGCACAGCACCAATACTCACAACTCCTTATTGGAATAAACCATTCCATGTCCATGTGGATGCATCCAATCATGCAATAGGATGTGTGCTAGCACAACCAACAGGTCAAGGAAACCTAGATCTGCCTATAGCATATGCTAGTAGGAAGTTGAACACAGCGGAACGAAATTATACCACAATAGAAAGAGAAGGCTTAGGCATGGTATATGCTATGAAGAAGTTTAGACACTATCTATTGGCCAATAAGTTCAAGTTTTTCACTGACCATCAATCTTTACTATATTTTTTCAATAAACCTTGCAACACAGGAGGCTTAGTAAGATGGTTCCTCTTGCTAATGGAATACTACTTTGAAGTGGTTGTTAGGAAAGGTAGAACCCACTGCAGGGTAGATCACCTTTCTCGCATCACCTCGGGAGAGTCACCGCAAGGAGTGTCTAATGAGCTATATGATGCTTATATGTTCAATTTAGAAGTTATTCCTAAATGGGCAATTAAGTTGGTACCTGTCCTAACCTTCGGACATGCAAATAAGAATGTGAAAACAAACAAAGAAGAAATTGTAAAATCACAAAATATCACATATTGCAGGAAGTATGTACAAACAAGATATAGAGGGTGTACTACCTTGTTGTGCCGAGGATGATAAACATAGAAGTTGGTTGCAACAAGCCCATGAAGGATTGCTAGGGAGTCACTATTCTAAACAATGAACACTGCAAAATCTAAAACGTTTAGGAGTGTACTGGCCTAGTATGGACAAAGAAATACATGAGTGGATCAAGAATTGTCAAGTGTGCCAGAAGCAAACCCCAGTGGAGCATGCAACACTTTATCACGTATCATTATTTTTAGATTGGAGTGCTCCATTGGTAGAATTTATGAAATCAGGAACACTACCAAACGAGGCTAGTCTAGCAAGAAGATGAAGCATGGAGCAAGAGGCTTAGAACTATGCCTTAGTTGGAGAAAACCTATACTAAAGAGGAAAAGATGGTTACCTAAGATTGTGCGTGCATGAATCAGATTATTTGAAAATCTTAGAAACTGCACATAGCAGTGCTATTGGTGGACACTTTGGTCGTGACATAGTAATTAAGACTATCCTATTTTTAGGACTTTGGTGGCCCACTCTTCATATGGATGCACATACCTATGTGGAGAAACGGGACACATGCCAACGTGCCTAATATCTAGTCAGAAAGGATGAGATGCCTTTGAGACCAATGATGGGAGGATGCGCATTCTCGAAGTGTGGTATTGACTTTGTAGGTCCTATTAACCCCCTACTAGAGACTCCCATGCAGAGTACATTATTGTAGCCACAGATTACCTCACAAAGTGGGTGGAAGTAAAAGCCACAACAAAGAATGATGCTCAAACAATGGCTAAGTTCTTATTCGAGAATGTGCTCACCAGATATGGGTTACCCATAGAGTTAGTAACTGATAGAGGCACACACTTCTTGAATGAAGTCATTGAAATCCTTCTCCAAGAATTCTTGGTGATACATAAGAAGTTTGCCCCCTATCATCCACAAGCTAGCGGACAAGCTGAGAGCACAAATAAGATCCTATGTAATGTACTAACAAAATTGGTAAATAATAAACGCTCTAATTGGGGCAAACAAATTCACCATGTTTGAGCTTACCGAGTTGCCTACAAAATGGTACTCAATGCCACCCCATTTCAGATGGTCTTCAGACAAAATGTTGTGCTACCATTGGACTTTCTAATACTAGCTTTAAAAGTAGCACAAGAGCATGATTGGAATGGACATGAGTTTTCCTCCAGGATCTTTGATCTAGAACACTCTAGTGAGACGAGGCCACGAGCAGCAGCATGCATCTATGCTGCGAAGAAAAGACAAAAGGCATACTTTGATGCACACATCAAGGATAAGGGCTTGAAAGAAGGAGATATAGTGCTAGTTTATACACTAAAGCAACATGCCCGTAAATTGGAAAAGCATGGATATGGACCCATGATCATTAATAGAATTTCCACTAGTGGGGCAGTTCAATTGGCCACTTTGCAAGGTGACATCTTGCCAAACTATACTAGTGGATGCGGAGTCAAACTATATCAAGAACCTCTTACATAGGATATGCTAATGAGACTTAACACTTAAGAAGAAAAAAGAAGAAGAGTTAAGGGTTAGAGAGAAAACACAAGCAGAGGTGAGAGAGCGCATTAAATGAAATAAGTTAAGGCGGCTAGGCCTAGATGTCAACCCAAAAGCCCCAAAATATCACATGGACATGTGCCAAAAATCGAGCATAATTACTTCTCAAATAATCGATCGATGCCCCTTTGTGACCGTAGAGGTAGGACGAGGAAAAATTATAAGGAATGTGAGAGCATTGGTTGACTCAGGTGCAGCAACTAGTGCAGTTAGACTATCATATTGCCAAGACCTACAATTGAACATCAAACGCATAGACGCCTATCTCATAGTTTTGGGAGGTGTGGAAACCCCTTGTTTGGGTGAGGTGCAACTTCCCATCTACCTTCAAGATTTTCCAATGAAAGTCAAAATGCTAGTGCATCATGATGAGGACCTTACAGAGCCATTTGTTGTGGGTCAAGATTGGATTTAGGACCATGCAGTCAACTTGAACCTAAGAATTCAACTTCTTCAAGTTTGGGTACAAGAACAATGCATTACATTAGAATTAGAGAATTGCATGCTCCCAAATCTAGATGTCACACATTCTCCTAGTTCTTTTAGGACTAATCTTAGCAAAAAAGATGTTGTATGTGTCAAAAGCTCTATGTTCCAGAAGCAATCAATCATGGAAGAACAAGCTCAAAGGCAAGCAGACTCCTTCTCTTGTCCAAAGACTAATGCCATCACAACAACTCAACCAAAAAGGCAAGCAAAATAGTACATGACAATTGCCATATCAAATAGACAAAGAGATTTCAAGAAGAAAGTAGCTCCGAGCATGAAGCAGATTTGGGTACGAAAAGGAGAGCAACCACCAGCAATGCCAACACAATTCGCACCCAGTCAAGCCAACCATGCGAAAAAAAGAACCAAGCAACCAGGACCAGCTCACCCAGAAGGTCTCTGACAAATTTGGGTGCCTAAGAAATTAGTTGCAGTTAAACAAGGGCAGTCACACATGTGGGTACCCAAGCCATTCTTACATGCACAAATGCCTATGCTCTCCACCATGCAAAAGCTCTCAACAAAGAAGCCAAGGAGAGAAAAGGGTAAGAATCGAGCACAGAGACCAAATGAAGATAAACTCACCTCTTTGGAAAAAATAAGAATGCAATCATCAAGGATATGGGTTTGGAAGCCAAAAGTACCACTACCATTCATAGAACCAAAAAGCCAACCATGTGGGATACAAAAGATAAGTAACCATCCAAAGAAGAAGAGTCCGAAAGTAATATGTATGCAGCCGAACACTATTCTCAAATGGATCCCTAAAGGGAGAAATGTTCAGTCCTCATTTAACCATTGATTGATCACATCATTTCAATATCCACTGGCTACCTCTAACAAAGACTACATCAACATCCACCAGCAACATTGAAAGCCTTGACATGCAACAACCATGTGCCTTTGGCATAACCTTGTCTTTTGCACCATTCAAGTCATACATTTCCAAAATATGCATCAATATAGGGCCACATTACATGGCCCTGCATAGACACAATTGAGAATCTCAAGCACATGAGACACACTTGACATATGTAAAATAATTTATTTCCACTAACCACTGTCTTCTTGTTTGTGACATTGTTCAAAGAGACAGAGAGAGAGAGAAGAAGAAGAAGAAAAAGAAGAAGAAGAAATAGGACCATGCACTCCAAGAATCTCATCAGTGAACCATGAATAAGGACATCCATCATCAATGGAAGACGCGACAATGGTCAATCACCATGATGGGCATACAACACGAAGAGACAAACATCCACCGACCTTTCACCATGGTAAGCACATCCTACTTCGGAAACACCATAACCATGATAGATTAGGAAACCTCTTCATCGGCATACCCTTCAACTCTTTGCTCAAGACCACCATCTTTTGCACCATACTTCTTCCAATGCATTCCCCAAGTATGCATGCATAGGGCCTTATTCCAAGGCCGTGCACAAGGCACAGATTTTCTTCAACCCATGCACTAATGCACTTTCCCATCATCCATTATGGGTCACAAGTACTTGGCCTTATACTATGAAACTCATGTTTCACAGATCAAAGGACATCCAAGGTCACACATCAGTACCTATGAAGCAACTCACAGTAGATAGCGGCTCAAGATCAACGTTGACAACCTTTGAGAACTAACAATCTTTGAAAGCACACAAATATAGCATCCAGCTCAAATCCAAGGAGGAACTACATACGATGGGACCAACTCTCACATATGCTAGTAGTGGACAACTGAAGAACTAGATGACTGCTCAAGCTACATTTGGAGCTACTCCTATTGATACATGAAGAACACTACCTCTCAAGTACTACATGGAACAACCACTCCAACAAGGTTCTGTCAGGGATGAGAGACTCGAGAGGGGGGGAATGTTGACACTCAAGGTGAAGCACAAGCATGGAAGCGCATCAAGAAAGTGGAAACATAAGAAGAAGGAGAATCTAGGTAGCTCCAAG
Source organism: Ceratopteris richardii (assembly GCA_020310875.1). Taxonomy (NCBI): domain Eukaryota; kingdom Viridiplantae; phylum Streptophyta; class Polypodiopsida; order Polypodiales; family Pteridaceae; genus Ceratopteris; species Ceratopteris richardii. Next base: position 9,890,903 of record CM035413.1, on the reverse strand, counting down.
AAGCACATGTCAAATTTTCAAAAGAAATCCCTATAAAAATAGTGATTTTTATCACTAAAAACCATTGTAAATACCATTTTCCATCTTTTCAACTGCATTTTTGTTCAATCCAAGGAGTCCTTCAGCTTGCGTAGTACTAGAAGTATCCTCCTACCAATTTTCATAATTTTTAGACTCCATTTGAGCCCCCAAATAAGCCTTGGAACCTAATTTTTAACTAGGTCGGACACTAGGTCTGGACGTGGCCAAAACCACTCAAAAAACTATAAAAAGGGTTGGAGAGCTCATTTTTTAGGTTAGCTGGTTGTAGATTTGAGCTTTTGTAAGAGAGTTCTTTTGTAATTGAAGACCTTCCATTGTTCCACTCTTTGCTTTTACTTGGTGCGCATGTGTGTATGTGTATGCATGCTTGTGTACTTTCACTCACGCACTTGTGCCATCACTTGCTCACGGTCTTCATACTCGTCCTCACATCTCCGTGGATTGACATTTATGAGGTATATCTCCTCACGTTGGTACTTGTCATTGTGCTAGAGTGACAGAGCTAGAGAGCTCATTCTTCAGGTTAGATTATTAGTGATTTGAGCTTGTGTAAGAAACTTTCTGACTAATGCAAACAACTCCATTGTTCCTCCCCTTGTTCTTGCCTTGTGTGCACATGTGTGTGTATGTGTGTGCATGTTTGTGTGCTTCTCGCTCACGCACTTGTGCCATCACTTGCTCATAGTCTTCACACTAGTCCTCACATCTCCATAGATTGACAATTATGAGGTGGATCTCCTCACGTTGGTACTTGCCACTGTTCTAGAGTGACACTTGGTATCTAGCAACACTCTTTTGCAAGACTAGTTTGGTACTTATAACTCTCACATAACGAGCTAGAAACAAAGATATAGAACATGGATCAAGAGAATGTCAGAGTTGTCAAAAACCATCTACACACACAAATGGAATGCAATGCAAAGCTTACATGTAACATGGCATTGTTAAGATGACATTTAGTTGCTACTCAAGAGGACAACAAAAGATTACAGCAATAGAATCAAGAGAACTTGGAAGCTATCATCGAGAGTACAGTAGGTGCACTTATAAGTCCATCCAAGGTCTAATTTGTGCCTCTTGAAAGCATTCGTGTTATTCTAGAAAAGTACACAAGCCTATTGGAAGCACACAACAAACTGTCTGAGAAAGTAGGATAACTCGAACAACAACAACAACAATGAGCAGCAACATCCCGCTCAGTCCTAGAGACGAGAACACAATATCCACTACTGAATCAACTGAACTGGTTGATCTAAAAAATCAAATACAAGAACTCCAAACCAAGCTTCTTCAATATGAATGACCACCATCACCCCTAGAGGTACTTGAAGCTGAAGAAAGAGTAGATATTCTAGTCAATCAGAGCTTTGAACAGGAGTATGAGCCTAAAGCTCTACCAAGTGACCAAGTAAGAGAAGAGGGGCAGGATATGTCTAAAGCCTCGAGGCTACCGTGGTTGAAATAAGTCAAAGAGATTGGCAAAATGCATGATGAATGAGTGGTCATCCAAATCTAGGCTATGGAAAATATGGAAGAAAGAGTACAAAATTTTGCTTTTTTCAAAATCTATCACACACATGACTTATCACCACCTTTGACATTCAATATCAACCATAGTTTGTTATTTTGGTCGACAACAATGTAGAGGTGAAGGGCTTATTGATGAAGAACCTACCTTTCTGACGTAATTTGAACCTAAGGATGTGCGAGAAAGAGCTCGATGAGGTACCATCTTCCATCCAAAGTAGCAAACAACTTACTCAAGACATATCTAGAAATGTTATGCACATATCCCATACTCCAGTGCATATCTTACACAACTTGTGCTATGGATGAGTCCCAAGGTGGCAATCATGGCCAGCATTTTCCATAAAAATCAGGAACAATGCAAGTTGTGTGGACTTGGGTGAATTACCCATACATGAGGCATGCAGACCTTTTGGAAGATCTTGAACACCACAAGCATGGGGCCCAAAATCTTGATAAGCTTTTGCACAATGACATTAGGCATGGGTTTCAAGGGTGGTATCCAATGTTGTATTATTGCAATCATATATGCTACTATTCGGGGTCCTTGCGAAGGTCCAAGATATAGGTAGTTAACCCAATCTATACAACATGAATTATTCTTTACTTTGATCATGAATGGCTTCCAGAATGGTGCCTTGGGGCCAGTCCATAGCACGGGTTATATAAGATGTGTACTAGAGCATTTGACCATGTGTGTAACATCTTTGGGTATTCTTGTAATAATTTTGCCCCTGTTATGCTCAAAAATGGTTCCTTTCCATGCTACCTTTGGGAGTTCCTCTAGTTCAAACTACATGGCAAATGTTGGTGCTTTGTCAATAATCTGTTGTACTTCTATGTTGTAGTCCATGAGGATGACAAAGTAAGGTAGGTATTGTTGTTCTCCAGTAGTTATGAGCCTGAACTAGGCTAAGTTCTCGAAATATTCGGACTTCAATATGAGTTCTTCAGTAGCTATCATTGTTAGAACATATATACACATACATACATACACATGATTCCTTTTTAATGGGAAATTTCTACCTTCATACTCAGCTCAAAATCAATCAACCATAAAAAGTATTATGTGCTTGAAAACATATTAAACAATATCGTTATTTTATTACCTGTTTACATCTCTTTTGTCGTAAGAATCGAAAGTTTGAGCATAGGTCGATTTCTATCGAAACTTGGCCATAACAAGTCCCCCTTCATGCTATTATCTCAATAAGTTGATTTCTTTTCTCCCAACAAGTCCCTATTGATGTGATTTTCTTGATGCCAATATCTCAGCTAACAACAGAAGGTTCGTGTTCTATTAATACAATACAACTTCCTAAAGAAGATCTATGGTGTTGGCAGTAGCCAGAGGCATAGACGTTGAGGAAGCATGTAGAGATAGAGCATAATGAAGTAGAAGGGAGCCATTCGAATCATTTTTTCAAACAAATATATTTCAAAATACTTTTCAAAAACCTCCAAGAGTGATTTTCATCACTTTTGTACCATATGTAACATAGAGAAACCCTTTTTTTCGTTTATAGCTCCCAAGCCAAGGAGTCCTCGAGCTTGAGGAGCTTAGGTAGATTGAGTGTACCAGGTTTGGTTATTTTTAGACACTATTTACCCTTTCAAATAGCACATAGAACCTATTTTTTAACTATGCCAGTCACTAGATGTGAAACCGGTCAAAACTAGTCTAAAAACTATAAATAGAGCTAGAGAGCTCATTTTTGAGGTTAGCTTGTTTGAGTAGAGAAGAGCTTAGAGCTATATTGAGCTTGCAAGAGTGTTCTTGAGTAATAGAGTTGATTTCCTACCTTCCATTGTGTCTTGCTTGTCTCTTCGTTGTGTGTGTGTGTATGTGTGTGTGCATCTCTATGCTTCTCACCTTCACTCTCACTTCATCTCACATTCACGATCTTCATATCACTCCTATCTCTTCCACGGATTGACATTAAGGAGGTGGAGCTTCTTAACGTGGTTCTCACCATTGTGATAGAGCAACACCAAATTTGGTGTCGTTGTCGAGGATCGAGTCTACGACAAATGTGTGATGGTAAGAGTATAGCAAGAAGTGGTGTTGGAAGGTAAAAATTTCAGTTTTTGTTGTTGTTTTTATTTAGTTTTTGGTGTTTCTCACCTCCCCCACACTCCATCTTCATCACCGCATCATCTTCTTCCACTTTGAAAAAATCAAAAAATTCACCATATCCACCCATTCTCCTCATTTTCCCTCATTTGTGCATGCGAGAGAGAGAGAGAGAGCTTTTGTGCTTGTATGTGCTTTTGTGTTTTTGAGTTTTCTTGCAGGTACAGTGCTCCAGAGCATCAAGAAAGCTATTAAAAGGTAAGAAAATCACTTTCTGTCAGAAAATGCCGACTGTGTCAGACCAGCGCGATGGTCTGCCAAGTTCGGAATTTGAGGTAAGTGAGTTCACCATGTTGTAAAGCATCCTTGCGCATATAGGAATCCACACTTGCGCATATAGGAATCCATCATGATTGTGTCACACCATCACGATTGGCTCACGCCATCACGACGGCTCCACCGGACCATCGCGATGGTCTCATGCCATCGCAACAGTTCACTTGAGCCATCACGACGGTCCTTGACCATCACGATGGTCTGCCAAGTTCGGAATTTGAGGTAAGTGAGTTCACCATGTTGTAAAGCATCCTTGCGCATCTAGGAATCCACACTTGCATTTAAAAAATTTGCATTTTGGTGGACCATCGCGATCGGCTCACGCCATCGTGATTGTGTCACACCATCAAGATTGGCTCACGCCATCGCAACGGCTCCACGGGACCATCGCAACGGTCTCACGCCATCACGACAGTTCACTTGAGCCATCACGATGGTCCTTGACCATAACGACGATCCCGTCGACCCCACGCCATCGCGATTGGATCATGCCATCGTGCCGATGCTCCCACGTGGCAAGTTAGACCATCGCAACGGTTCAAATCACACCATCACGATTGTTCAGTTCATGCCATCGTGACAGTTCGCACCTTCAGACCATCACGATTGTGCCACGCCATCGCGACGGTTCACCTGGACCATCGCGACGGTCCCAGACCATCGCGATTGTCCACCCCAAATGTAATTTTTAGGGTTTGTTTTTTTGGGCAAATTTGGGGCTATTTTTTGAAAATTTTTAGGTGATTGCACTCATAGGAGACCCCTTAGCTCATATTTGGAGAAAAACATGTTTGTCAGTTTTTAACCCCGAGGTCCTTAACGGTCATATCTTTTTCATCCAAAGTCCGTTTTTGAGCTTTATAGCTCATTAGAAAGCTCTTTACGAGTACTACGTGACCTCAACTATTTTTTTCAAAAAGAAGACGTTGATTTTTAGAGAGGCTAATTTGAGGTTAACATTGTTGGGACTAGAAAAGCCTGGGGGCATTAAAATTTGACCAAGAGGGAAGGGACCTTTAAAAGTGTATATATCAAAGTGCTTGAATATCCAATTGAGAATTGGTCAAAACATGGAATTTTTACAAATCTAGCAAGGGCAATCAAGGGCAATCAAGGCAAGGCAGTGAAGAACGGAGGGCTTGGGAAGCGCGACTTCTTGGGCATCAGAGCACTCAAAGCAGCTGACTTGAGGTTGGAAGAATACTCAACCCCCTCAGTCAATTATTAGCTTAGGCTAAATGTTAGCTGTCACTCTAGCACAATGGTGAGTACCAATGTGAGGAGATACACCTCATAAATGTCAATCCGTGGAGATGTGAGGACTAGTATGAAGACCGCGAGCAAGTGATGGCACAAGTGCATGAGTGAAAGCACACAAGCATGCACACACATACACACACACGCTCACAAGGTAAGAGCAAAGAGTGGAACAATGAAAGATCTTCAATTGCAAAAGAGTTCTATTACAAAGCTAAAATCTACAACAAGCTAACCTCAAAAATGAGCTCTCTAGCTCTTTTTATAGTTTTTTGACTAGTTTTGGCCCTGTCCAGACTGTGTCCGGCCTAGTTAAAAAATAGGTTCCAGGGCTTATTTGGGGGCTCAAACGAAGTCTAAAGATTATGAAAATTGGTAGGATGATAGTTCTAATATCCTCAATCTCGAGGACTCCTCGGCTTGAACAAAATGGAGTTGCAAAAATGGAAAATGGTATTTACAATGGTTTTTAGTGATAACAATCACTATTTTTATAGGGATTTCTTTTGAAAATTTGACATGTGGTTCTTGGAGCTCCCTACATGCTCCTTCTTATGTGTCCACTTCCTTCGTGTGCTTCCATGCTTTGTCCTTAACCTTGAGTGTCAACACTCCCCCCCTCTAGAGTCTGTCGTCCCTAACAGACCCTTGTTGTAGTGGTTGTTCCATGTAGTGCTTGGAGAGGCAGCATCCTTCATGTATCAACAAGAGCGGTATGTCTTCCACCTGTAAAAGGGTTCGTTGTCCTTTTCTTCAGTTTGTAAGTGCTAGCCCATGGAAGTCTTTTTCCCTTTGCATGTAGCTCTTCCTTGGATTCCAGCATAAATGTGTCATTGTGAGCTTCCAAAAAATGCTAGTTGCTCCTAAGAGGTTATCAATGTTGATTGTGAACAACTGTTGACCATGAATTACATCGTAGGCACCGATGTTGTAGCGTGGATATCCTTTGGATCTTCCAATCATAGATTTTACAATTTTTGTGCCGAGTACTTGTAACCCATCATTAATGATGGGTAAGTACATTAGTGCATGGGTTGAGAAAAATATGTGCCTTGTGCATGGCCTTGTAATGTGACCCTATGCATGCATACTTGGTAAATGCATTGGAAGAATTATGGTGCAAGAAGTTAGGTCTTGAGCTAAGTGCTCAAGGGTATGCCGATGACGAGGTTTCCTAATCTATCATGGTGATAGCATCATTGAAGCATAGCATACAATCCTTACCATGGTGAAAGGTCCCTCGATCTTCATCTCTTCATGTTGTACGTCCATCATGGTGATTGACCATTGTCTTGTCTTCCTTGTTGATGGATGTCCTTGCTGATAGCTCACTAAGGAGATTCTTCAAGCGCATGGTCATGTCTCCTCTCTTTGTGTTTTCTGCTTCCTCTTTTTTTTGGTTTTCTTTCTTGCTTTCTTTTTCTTGTTCCTCTTTTCTCTCTCTCTCTCTATCGTTTTTTTTTGGAACAATGGAATAAAACAAGAAGAAAGGTGTTAGCATCAATAAAATATTTTACATATGTCAGATGTGTCACATGTGCCTGGGATTCTCAATTGTGTCTATGCACGACCGTGTAATGTGGCCCTATGTTGATGCATACTTTTGGGAGCGCATGACCTGAATGGTGCAAAAGACAAGGTTATGCCAAAGGCACATGGCTGTTGTTGGGCGAGGCTTTTGATGTTACTTGTAGACTTGATGCAACCTTTGTTTGGAGGTGTCATTTGAATCTTGCAATGATGTAGTCCTCCTTATAGGGATGCATTTTAGAATAGTATTTGGCCCGGTAGGGATCATCTCTGGTCTCTTCATCTTGAGATGGTTTCTAAAATTTTGTATGTGGCATGGTTTGCTCTTTGGTTGTGTGGATGCTAGTGGCATTTTTGGCTTCCAAAGCCATATCCTTGATGAGTGTCTCGTTATTTTTGCCGAAGAGGTGAGGTTGGTCTCTGTGCACGGTTCGTACCCTTTTCTCTCCTTGGATTCTTCGTTGAGACCTTTTGCATGTGGGAGAGCATTGATATAGCAGTTGTCATGTACTGTTTTGCTAGCCTTTTTGGTTGAGTTGTGGGGACGGCATTAGTCTTTGCACAGGAGGAGGAGTCTGCTTGTCTTAGAGCCTTTTCTTCCATGATTGAGTTGTTCTAGAACATAGAGATTTTGACACATACAACATCTTTTTTGCTAGGATTAGTCCTAGAAGAACTCAGATATTGTGTGACATCTGGATTTGTGAGCATGAAATTCTCTAATTCTAAAGTAATGCATTGTTCATGTACCCAAACTTGAAGAAGTTGACTTCTTAGGTTCAGGTTGACTGCATTGTCATAAATCCAATCTTGACCCAAGACAAGGGGCTCTGTAAGGTCCTCATCATGACACACTAGCATGTTGACTTTCATTGGGACATCTTGAAGGTAGATGGGAAGTTCCACCTCACCCAAACAAGGGGTTTCCACACCTCCTAAACCTATGAGATAGGCTTCTATGGGCTTGATGTTCAATTGCAGGTCTTGGCAGTATGAAAGTCTAACTGCACTAGTTGCTGCACCTGAGTCAACCACTGCTCTCACAGTCCTTACATTTTTTCCTTGTCCTACCTCTATAGTCACAAAGGGGCGTCGGTCGATTATTCGAGAAGTACATATGCCCGAGTTTTGGCACATGCCCATGTGATATTTTGGGTCTTTCTGGTTGACATCTAGGCCTAGTCACCTTAACTTATTTCTTCTGATGTGCTCTCTAGCCTCTACTTGTGCTTCTTCTCTAATCCTTAACTTCTCTTCTTTTTGCTTCTTAGCAGTGTTGAGTCTCATTAGCATTTCCTCTGTAAGAGGTTGTTGATATAACTTGACTCGACAACCACTTATATAGTTCGGCAAGATATCACCTTCTAAAGTGGCCAATTGAACTGCACCACTAGTGGAGATTCTATTAATGATCATGGGTCCACATCCTCGTTTCTCCAATTTGCGGGCATGTTGCTTTAGCATATAAATGAGCAGAAGATCTCCTTCTTTCAATCCTTTGTCCTTTACATGGGCATCAAAGTATGCCTTTTGTCTTTTCTTTGCAGCATAGATGCCTGCTGCTGCTCGTAGCCTCATCTCACCTAAGCGTTCTATATCAAAGATCCTGGAGGACAACTCATGTCCATTCCACTCGTGCTCTTGTGCTACTTTCAAGGCTAGAATTAGGAAATCCAATGGTAGCACAGCATTCTGTCCGAAGACCATATGAAATGGGGTGGCATTGAGTACCGTTTTGTAGGCAACTCAGTATGCCCAAACAGCATGATGAAGTTGTTTGTCCCAATCAGAGCGTTTATTATTTACCAGTTTTGTCAATACGTTACATAGGATCTTATTTGTGCTCTCGGCTTGTCCGTTAGCTTGGGGATGATAGGGGGGAGACTTCTTATGTATCACCATGAATTCTTGAAGGAGATTTTCAATGACTTCATTCAAGAAGTGTGTACCTCTATCACTTACTAACTCTATTTGTAGCCCATATCTAGTGAACACGTTCTCAAATAAGAACTTAGTCGTTGTTTGAGCATCATTCTTTGTTGTGGCTTTTACTTCCATCCACTTGGTAAGGTAATCAGTAGCTACAATAATGTATTCTACATGGGAGTTTCTAGATGGGGGGTTAATAGGACCAACAAAGTCTATACCCCACTTCGAGAATGCGCGTCCTCCCATCATTGGCCTCAAAGGCATCTCATCTTTTCTAATCGGATATTGTGCTCGTTGACATGTGTCACATTTCTTCACATAGGTATGGGCATCCATATGAAGAGTGGGCCACCAAAGTCCTGAGAATAGGATGGTCTTAATTACTCAGTTAGGCCCGAAGTGCCCACCTGCAACAGTGCTATGTGCAGTTTCTAAGACTTTCAAATAGTCTGATTCATGAACGCACAGTCTTAAGTATCCATCTTTGCCTCTCTGATATAGGTTGTCTCCTACTAAGGCATAGTCTTGAGCCTCTTGCTCCATGCTTCTTCTTCGTGCTAGGCTAGCCTCATTGGGTAATGCTCCTAATCTCATGAATTCTACCAATGGAGCACTCCAATCTGGAATTAACGACACATGATAAAGAGTGGCATGCTCCACTGGGGGTCTCTCTTTGCACTATTTGGAAAATTCTTAATCCACTCATGAATTTCCTTGTCCATGCTAGGCCAATACACTCCTAAACGTTTTAGATTCTGCAATGTTCATTGTTTAGAATAGTGATTTCCTAGCAAACCTTCATGGGCTTGTTGCAACCAACTACTACGTTTGTCGTCCTCGACACAACAAGCTAATACACCCTCTGTATCTTGTTTGTACATGCTTCCTGCCAAGATTTGATATTGTTGTGATCGTATAATTTCTTCCTTGTTTGTTTTTACGTTCTTATTTGCAGGTCCGAAGGTTAGGACAGGTACCAACTTATTCACCCATTTAGGAACAACTTCTAAATTGAACAAATAAGCATCCGGTAATTCATTAGACACTCCTTGCGGTGGCTCTCCTGAAGTGATGCAAGAAAGATGGTATGCCCTAAGGTGGGTCCTACCTTTCCTAACAACCACTTCAAAATCGTATTCCATTAGTAAGAGGAACCATCTTACTAAGTGTCCTGTATTGCAATGTTTATTGACCAAATATAATAAAGCTTGATGATCAGTAAAAAACTTGAACTTGTTGGCCAATAGATAGTGTCTAAAATTCTTTACGGCATATACCATGCCTAAGCCTTTTCTTTCCGTTGTGGTATAATTTCGTTTAGCCGCATTTAATTGCCTACTAGCATATGCTATCGGCAAATCTAGGTTTCCTTGCCTGTGGGTTGCGCTAGCACACATCCTATAGCATGATTGGATGCATCCACATGGACATGGAAGGGTTTATTCCAATCAGGAGTGGTTAGTATTGGTGTTGAGCACAAACGTCTCTTCAGCTCACTAAAGGAATTCTTGCATTCCTCGTTCCACTCAAAATTTTTCAACAACCCATAAAGAGGTTTAGCTATGATGGCATACATGTGGATAAACCTACGGTAATATCCACAATGGCCCATAAAGGCTTGTACCTCTTTAACATTCCTTGGTCTTGGCAACTCTGCTATGGCTCTTACCTTGTCTTCATCTGTTGATATCCCATTTTTAGAAACAATGTGACCTAAGATTTTACCTTTCCGTACCATGAACACACACTTCTCTGGGTTCAGACAAACTCGATATTCTCTACACTTGTTGAAAATTTGCCTGAGCTCAGGAATGTGGTATCTTCTATGTTGGGAATGCACACATAAATCATCCACATATACTTATAAGCTCTTCCGCAAGAACTCTTTGAAGACATGACACATGAGCCTTTGGAATGTTGCAAGTGCATTAGTGAGACCAAATGGCATCATACAAAATGCAAAGATTCCCCATTCTGTGGCAAAAGCCATTTTGTGTTGATCTTCGGGGGCAATGGCTACTTGGTTGTAGCCTGAAAATCCATCAAGGAAGCTATAAACTTCCTTGCATGCAACACGCTCCAATAAATGTTCAGTGATTGGAAGTGGATAACTATCTCGGATCGTAGCGGCATTAACGTTTTTAAGGTTAATGCACACTCGCAACTTTCCATTCTTCTTGGGCACCACTACAATGGGGGACACCCATTCAGTATGCTCAATTTCATAGATAAATCCAGCTTCAATCAACATGTCAATCTCTTCTTTGATTTTAGCTGCATAAGTGTCATTATATGTGTAGGGATTTTGTTTGGTGGGCTTGGCATCAACGGCCATGGGGATCATATGGGAGAAAATTTTTGGATCTACTCCCTTCAAATCTCTATAGTGCCATACAAACACGTCCCTATATTCCCTTAATAGAGCTACAAGCTCTGCTTCTTCTTTTGCACTTAGGTCATCTCCTATGTATGTACATCTTTCTTCATTCTCTTCAATGGTTACTACAATTTTTTTGGTCTTTTCTTTATTATCATATGATTCTCCTATAATGGCCTCTCTTTTAGGCATTCGTACCACAATTCTTTGATCCTCAACTTCATATTTCTTGAAATTTTCTAGTACTTCAAACAATGATTCCTCCTCTTCTTGTTTCACGGCTTTTCTCTTCTTTTTCTTTTGACCTCCTTCACTTCCATCCTTTGCATTTACCGTTTTAATGCTTGTGAGGGGTTCTTCTTCTTTTTGATTCAATACTCCTACATCTTCTAGATAGTGCTCCTCTGAGATGAAGCAGCTATCCATCACAATGGACTCTACATCATCATCATTCTCTTCTTCTTCTATGATGTCAATATGGTCACATTCTTCCAACAAGGGCTGACACATGAACACCAAATATCATAACCCTCTTCATCACAATGAGGTGTCCATTGTTCTTCATTAACTGCAATGTCCATGGTAGCTAAGATTTCTGCCCAACCATGGTGCTCAAATTCCTCATTTGGAAATATCATCGGTGTATAGGCTGGGTCTTTGATTGGTCTATCTCTTGGGGGAGTTCCTTCTTCTCTTGCTTTTAGGCGCTTTTCCTCTTCCTCTACAACCTTGCACATCCACAAGTGAGTATCTTCATGCAGCAAGGATGGGTCAGGTGAACTTCCAGAATGCACAGAGATAGAATCTTCTTTCGCTTTGTGGATAGGATTCCACTGTAGGGGTGTGTTAGCAGCCGACAAGGGACTGAAGGACTGACAAGGCATGGCAGTCAGAGAAGAGAGTCAGAGGGGAGAGAAGGCATAAGCAAACAAGGGAGTCAACGAAGATCTGGCAAATAGGCCAATAAATTTCTTCAGGAAGAAGTACGTATGAGCATTCACGCAGATTTAGCACTAAGGCAACCTTAATTTTTCAAAACCTCTACACCAATTAAAAGTGATTCTCATCACTAAACACCATTGTAAATACCATTTCATCTTTTTGTAGCTCCATTTTGTGCAAGCCAAGGAGTCCTTGAGCTTGAGGAGCTTTAGAAGTATCTACCTGCCAATTTTCGTATTTTTTAGATCTCGTTTGAGCCTTCAAATAAGCCCTGGAACCTAAATTTTAACTAGGCCGGACACTAGGTCTGAACAGGGCCAAAGCTAGTCAAAAACTATAAAAGGAGCTAGAGAGCTCATTTTTGGGGGAGATTGTAATTGAAACAAACTTGTAAGAGCTCTTGAAAGTAATCTAAAGACTCCATTGCTTATCACTCTTTGTCTTGCTGTGTGTGCGCGTGTGTGTGTATGTGTGTGCATGTTTGTGTGCTTCTCACTCACGCACTTGTGCCGCCACTTGCTCGAGGTCTTCATACCATCCTCACGTCTTCCCGGATTGACATTAAAGGAGGTGCTACTCATCACTGAGCTACACCAAATTTTGGCGCCGTTGCCGGGGATCGAGCTTTGAGGACGAGCGTGTGATGGTAAGACGTAGAGTTGACGCGTTGGAGTTGTAGTATAGTGGTGAGTATCCCCGCCTGTCACGCGGGAGACCCGGGTTCGATCCCCGGCAACGGCGCCAAAATTTGGTGTAGCTCAGTGATGAGTAGCACCTCCTTTAATGTCAATCCGGGAAGACGTGAGGATGGTATGAAGACCTCGAGCAAGTGGCGGCACAAGTGCGTGAGTGAGAAGCACACAAACATGCACACACATACACACACACGCGCACACACAGCAAGACAAAGAGTGATAAGCAATGGAGTCTTTAGATTACTTTCAAGAGCTCTTACAAGTTTGTTTCAATTACAATCTCCCCCAAAAATGAGCTCTCTAGCTCCTTTTATAGTTTTTGACTAGCTTTGGCCCTGTTCAGACCTAGTGTCCGGCCTAGTTAAAATTTAGGTTCCAGGGCTTATTTGAAGGCTCAAACGAGATCTAAAAAATACGAAAATTGGCAGGTAGATACTTCTAAAGCTCCTCAAGCTCAAGGACTCCTTGGCTTGCACAAAATGGAGCTACAAAAAGATGAAATGGTATTTACAATGGTGTTTAGTGATGAGAATCACTTTTAATTGGTGTAGAGGTTTTGAAAAATTAAGGTTGCCTTAGTGCTAAATCTGCGTGAATGCTCATACGTACTTCTTCCTGAAGAAATTTATTGGCCTATTTGCCAGATCTTCGTTGACTCCCTTGTTTGCTTATGCCTTCTCTCCCCTCTGACTCTCTTCTCTGACTGCCATGCCTTGTCAGTCCTTCAGTCCCTTGTCGGCTGCTAACACCCCCCCCTCTCTCGCGTCTGTCGTCCCTGACAGACCCTTGTTGAGTGGGTTTTTGGATGTAGTACTCGACGACATCCTGCGCTAAGTGATGTTCTGCAATTCTCAACCCTTTGGCCAAATCTGTCAAAAGAGCATCCCAGTCTACCGGCCCGGGAACCTCTGGATGTGGTATACGTAGCTTTTCGGAATGTAGAGCTTGTTCCACGGCAAATAACTGCAAGAGATGGGATGGTCTGGGGATGAATATCTCGGAGTGATATTCCCAGAATCCCGTGATAAACAGCTCTTCAAACGTTTGTTTGAAGCAGGCCGGTAGATATTTGATGCGAGCGTGCCATGCATACACCACAGTAATCGATGGGGTTGTGCTCATGTCGTATACAAGGTCCTGATTACCTTCATTAAATCCTAATGCTGAGAGATGCGGTTCCTTGACGTTTTTGAAGGTCCTGAAGGTGACCAACATAAGTTCGAAAATCTTCAGGCACATCTGAGTCATGACATCAGGTACATTCTTGAACCGGACCCCCCAATGTCGAATCGTCGAAATCATATATCCAATCGTAGGTGGGCCCTTCGGGGGTGCGAAGTACACATAATTGAGCCACTTCTCACATCCTTTAATCGTCAGCACTGTTTGTGTGTACTCCGGCCATGATCTCCTTCGAAATACAGGGCAATAACATGGGTTATATTTGATGTACAATGGCATGTTGTTCCATGTTCTTACCATTTCCGGATATGTTTCCAGCAGCCGAATTCTCCACGTGGGTTGGCGAATATGTCCCTGCTTGGCGCTTTCGGGGATGTCATCAGGTGCAAATTGGGTGGCAGAGGTGGGTTCCCTGGAGGTGTGGTGTTTGATCTCCGCCTTATAATCCGCCATCAGCACGCAAAAAGGAACATACAGGTCATCCGATGGGCTGATCCACCTATGGTGTGAGAGATTCTGAAAATAATCGGACTTTATTACAACCTCTTCCAATTTTGACATCAATGCGATTTGGACTGCCACCCTGTCATCATGCGTCGTGGCTACTTTCTCTAGTTTTTGCATCCATTCAGGTGCCTCGATTTCAATTGTGTCCATGCCCTGTTCTGTTCGCTTACCCCCGGGTGTTGGCATCGGAACATAGGGATCCTCAAATGTTTCTTCTACTTCAATTGGCACAAGATCGTCAGGCTCTGGTTCTGCCAAGGGGGAGGGTTGGCGTTCATATACAAGCACTTTCTTTTCCAATTCTGCAATTTGTGCTTTGAGTGCTGCTACTTCGTCAGCTGTGTCAGCTGTGGTCGGGGCTTCCTTGGGTGGTGCTGGTTGAGTTGCCAATTGCCTTCGTAGTTCATCTCTTTCCTTTTCTAAGGCTGCATGGGCTTCGAGGAGATCCGCATGGGTTTCCAAAATGATTTGCATATTATCCGAGGGGATAGCCTTAAATCTCTCCGGGTCAATGTCCTGTGGTGAACCTTCCATGGCTAACTCCAAGTTCTCTTCATTTTGTGTCTGAAGCCGTCTATTTTCTTCTAGGGCTGCAGACATATGCTTCCGTAATAGAGCCATGTTTCGGCGGAGTTTGAGGTTCTCTGTGATTTGAGAATGTAGCAACTCGTCCATGTGTCGTCGCTCTTCATCATCTGCTTGGGGTGGGTTGGCTACTAATTGTGCATATTGTTCCTGTAAGGTCATGTGCTGCTGTTGTAGTAGCTGCCTCTGCTCTTCAAGATCCTTACACCGTGCTTTGAGATCTTCGTGGCTTCGGAAAAGCCTTGTATGTTGGTTGTCAAGGTGTTGGTAATGTTGCTGAAGTTGGGACATGCATTGATACATACTATTAAATACATTATTAATGGGGATGGATGCAGGGAGGGTGTTATGTGCAGTGGGGAAGGGAAAGGGGAAGGGGAGTGTGAATGCAGTGCTGGGAAATGGTGAAGTGGGTGGTGGGGGAATGGGAGATTGTGGTGGTATGGGGGGAGGGAGAGGTGCAGTGGAAGGTGATATGTCCATAAAATCTGTGGTGGAAGCAGTAGTGGAAGTGATTGTGAATAGTGGAACGGTGGGTGCAGTGATCGTGGTGAATGTGTACAGTGTTGTGTGCAGTTGTGGATGTGAGCTGCCCGAAAGTGTGGGTGGGGGAATGGGGATGTCAGTAGATGCCGTTAGTGTTACAGTGGTAGTGGAGGTGTATGCACGGGAGGTGTTGAGAGGGTGTGTGGGTTGATAGGCCGTTTGTGCTTCAGTCATGGCGATGGGTTCGGAGGCGGTAACGGTGGTAGTTACATTGGTGATGGGAGGTGAATGAGGTGGAAAGGGAGGGGAGGATGGTAAGGGAGGTGATGGAGGTGCACTTGATGTGTGGGCTTCCTCGGTGTCGTGAGCGGTGTGTGCTGTGCCAGTGGTTATGGGGGTGCCTTGTGGTCCTGATCCTAATACATTCATTTGTTTCCCCGCTCGTGGGGGGCGTCTTCCATATCTTTTCTCTGTCCTTCGTGATTGCGCTAGTGCAGTATGCACCGTTTCAGGTACTCCCAAAGCATCTGATATCATTTCCAGGGTGGCACGGTATTGCTCGTCCACGCCTTCCTCCTCCAGAATCTGGTTCATGAGGGCTTTACCTGCAGCTAATGATAGCCTGTGTTGCTGTTGGACTCGGTTCATTGTATCGTAGAGCTTCTTTAATGCGTTAGTATAGGCGGGGGCACCTTCCAGTACTTGTAGGGCTTCTTGATCATACTCTTGTTCTTCTGCTTCTGATTGTCCACCCCGTGCCTCCTCATGTGCTTCTTCTTCCTCGTCCACATTGACTACATCCGGTTGACTGGGCTGGGGTTGGTCTGGGGCAGTTGGCTGTCCAGTAGCTTGCTCTGCTTCAACTTCTGCATTGACAGCGTCGATGATTCTAGCAACTTCTTCGTCAGTTAGATCCTCCAGAGTGAATCCATGCGGGAATTCCAGATCAGTCGGTATTGGTGGAAACACAAGGTTCGGGCCATCTGTGCTCTGCCTGGGTAACCTTATGGTAAACGGCTGCACTCTTCGAGGAAGCCTTGGAGTTGTTTCTGGTGTTAGGGTTGCACCACGGGGTTGTGCACAAGGCATCTGTACGGTGCCTCTCATCTTTTTAGAGGGAGGTCCGACAGCGGACAACCTGCGTTGAAACTCCTGTGCTCTGGACCAATTGAGAGCCCTCTGCACCGGTACATCATATGCGAGACATCTGTATACAATTCTTGTAAGTGCACAGCAACCATACAACACAGACTTTTGCTTCTTATACCATCTCTGATGAGCCATATGAATCTGGTCAATAATCCAGTGGGGCATATTGATGGACAATTCAAAAGCATCCGCCAGGTAGAGGCTAAACCAAATCTTCTTCGGAGGCATTGTGAACCTGTCTTGTGCGGGGAACGCGAAATGTTGCATGACCATACGTAAATGAATGGCTATTGTGGGAGTCATTGCCACCATGTCCTTCAGTTTTGTCAGGTTCCTGTTCTTCATGTTATCGGGGACCATGGTCTCCTTTTCCGTAGGAATGTGCATTCCGTGCATATCAAGAGCTTCTCTTACTAGGTTGATGGTCAAGCGGAAACGCTTCAGCTCATTGCCCCTTGTGAGTGATGGAAGCACAAAGGAGCTGTATCCTTTCTTGTCTTTGCTGGGTGTGAGGGTACTAATTAAGTATGAGCACCTTAGAAAATCGGGCTTGGGTAATTGGAACTCGAAATAATCATATAACCCAGCCTTCCTCCATATTGGCTGCAGTCCTTCGTTGTTCTGTAGCTTTTCAAACTCTCTGGTAAAGAAGTGGTATCTGCCCCAGCGTCCATTGAATTCTACTTCGGACTCCCACATGTATGTGCCTTCACCGAGAGGTCCATCAACATCACTGAACCAGTGTGAGGTTTTACCCACCGGCATTGTGTGACCCTGTGGCGGATTCTGAATTGGTATGGCATGTAATGCCCGTAATGCCACTGGTCTTTCCTTTAATTCCTCTTCAACCGGAAGGCTTTCAATGTCCACAATTTGGGGTCCGGTGCCTGCCTGGGAGCTAGTTCCTACCGTATCTGCCATGTTACTTCTTGCTTCCTGTTTCTGTGAGAATATAGAAACATGTGTTAACATTGTACAGGACAAGAGAGAGAACCGTTGTTGTCCCCATTACAACATTAACATGAGGGTCGGGAGGAATTAATGGGTTAGTAAGTGCTCGGTGCGAGTGTGTGTGTGGTTAGGAGTTCGGTAGACCTAAGAGCTAAGTGAAATGATGTAGTGTGATAGTGATATGGTTAGTAGGTGGTCATGGATTTACAAATGGGGTCCGGGGGTTTGTTACACGTCTTAGGCTGCCAAATGCAGCGGATAGTTTTTGCTCTTGGTTTCATAGAGACTCTTGAGAGCATTTTGGGTGTGTTGGCTTTGATATGAGATCTTTTAGGGACCCATTTACTAATGATTCTGTTTGTGCTCATCGGCCTTGGTGTGTTCCTGTGTGTTGAAAACAGGTGGATGTCGGCAGTGTGAGTGAATGGATCACACTGTATAGGGGGTGGTCTTGGTGTAGTTATTTGAGCCCGCAAACAAGCCTTAGGCACCCAAATTTGTCTTGATTGTGAGCTGGCCTTCATCGACTTCTTGGGCACCCAAATAGACTTCGCGTTAGTGTTGTGTGGTTGGTTACTAACAAGAGGCTTTGCCCGTGTGGTTGGCTTGAGTGCAACCGGGTGTTCGCCTTTCCGCACCCACACTTGTTTCACTTGCTGAGACATTCTGGTGCGCCGGTACTTTTGGTCTCCAACATAGGTAGTATTCTGCTTCTTCTGCCTTTGATCCGCCTTTGGTTGCTGCCTCCCACTGGCCTTTGGAAAAGAAGGGCGTTCCGTTGTGGTTCTGACTCCTTTTTTGAGATCCTCATTCTTCTGCATCACATAGCCTTGGACAAGAACAGCATGGTCAGCCTCATGTGCACCCCTAGAGGGACCAGGAGTCTGTGCCTTTTCTAGTTCTTTGAGTGCTCCCTTATTTAACTCAATTGTAATTCTAGTTTGATTCACCCATACCTGAAGAAGTCCACTTCTTAAGTTTAAGTTGACTGCTTGGGCATAAATCCAGTCTTGACCCAGGACGAGGGACTCAGTGAGGTCCTCATCTTGACACACTAGCACTTTAACTGTCATTGCCTCATCATGAATATAGAGGGGAAGTTCCACCTCGCCTATGCAAGGGGTTTCCACGCCTCCCAATCCTATGAGATATGCTTCCACAGGATTGACAATTAATTGCAACTCCTGACAGTAAGACAATTTAACAGCACTGGTGGCTGCACCTGAGTCAATCAAGGCTCTTACAGTCCTTGCACTCTTTCCTTGTCCTATATCTAAGGTTATGAAAGGACGTCGATCAGTTATCCTTTGTGAGTTCATACCTGAAACTTCACACATAGCCACGTCATATCCCTGATCTGCATATGCATCTTGTCTAGGGTGCTCTCTACCTTGTCGTCTTAATTTCATTCTCCGTATGCGTTCTAGGGCTTCTGTTTGAGCTTCTTCGCGAATTCGCTTTTCTTCCTCTTTGCGTTTCTTAGCAGTGCTAAGTCGACTTAGCATTTCCTCTGTGAGAGGTTCCTGATACAATTTGACTCTGCATCCGCTGATATAATTTGGAAGAACATCACCCTCTAAAGTGGCCAGTTGTACTGCTCCACTTGTGGAGATCCTATTAATGATCATGGGTCCGTAGCCTCTCTTTTCTAGCTTTCTTGCATGTTGTTTCAGTGTGTAGACTAAAACTAGATCTCCTGCTTTCAAACCTTTATCCTTCACATGGGCATCAAAGTATGCCTTCTGTCGTTTCTTTGCTGCATATATCCCTGCAGCTGCTCTCAGTCTTGTTTCTCCTAATCGTTCAAGGTAAAAAAGTCTAGAGGAGAGTTCATGACCGGTCCATTCGTGCTCTTGTGCTACCTTCAATGTAGGTATCAAGAAGTCCAAGGGTAGCACTGCGTTTTGGCCAAATACCATTTGAAAGGGGGTGGCTTGGAGTACCGTTTTGTAGGCGACTCGGTATGCCCAAACAGCATGGTGTAGCTGTTTGTCCCAATCAGAGCGTTTATTGTTTACTAATTTCGTCAGCACATTGCATAGGATCTTGTTGGTACTCTCAGCCTGGCCATTAGCTTGGGGGTGATAGGGGGCCGACTTCTTATGAACTACCAAAAATTCTTGGAGCAGATTTTCAATAACTTCATTTAGGAAGTGAGTGCCTCTATCACTGACTAGCTCTATAGGTAGTCCGTATCTAGTGAACACATTCTCAAATAAAAACTTAGCTGTTGTTTGAGCATCGTTCTTTGTTGTGGCTTTCACCTCTACCCATTTAGTTAGATAGTCTGTTGCAACAATGATGTATTCTGCATGGGAACCCTTAGCTGGGGGATTAATAGGACCTACGAAGTCTATTCCCCACTTAGAGAACGCACGTCCACCCATCATAGGTTTCAATGGCATCTCATCTTTTCGTATAGGATACTGAGTTCTCTGACAGACATCACACCGTTTCACATAGGTATGTGCGTCCATGTGAAGGGTAGGCCACCAGAAGCCTGCAAATAGGATTGCCTTGATCACCCGATCTGGTCCAAAGTGTCCTCCTGCTACACCTTGGTGAGCAGTTTCCAAGATCTTGAGATATTCACTTTCATGGACACATAGCCTTAGGTACCCATCTTTACCACGCTTATATAGATTATCCCCAATGAGTGAGTAATCCACGGCTTCTTGTTCTAAACTCCTTTTCCTATCCAGAGTCATGTCTGGAGGGAATGTGTTTGTCCTCAGGAAGGATACTAGAGGTTCGCTCCAATCTGGCACTATGGACACTTGATAAAGAGTGGCATGTTCCACAGGTGGTTTAGTGCAGCAGATTGGGCACTCCTTGCACAGCTTTTGGACGTCAGCTTCCATAGTTGGCCAATGTACTCCTAGTCTCCTTAGTGTTTGTAGGGTTCGGTGTTTTGAGTAGTGTTGCTCTAATGCACCTACATGTGCTAATTGCAGCCATTTCGCATACTCGTCCTCTTCCACACAACAAGCCAAGATGCCTTGATCTGTGTGCTTGTACATACTTCCTGCCATGATGTGGTACTTTTGGGCTTTCACAACCTCTCTATTCCGTGTGTTTACTACTGGATGGTTAGGCCCGTATGTCAATACTGGTACCAATGGCTTAGCCCACTGTGGCACCACTTCCAAATTGAACAAGTAAGCGTCAGGAAGATCATCTGATACTCCCTGTGGGGCTTCTCCGGAGGTGAGCCTAGAGAGATGATCCGCTCTCAAATGAGTCCTACCTTTCCTCACTACAACCTCGAAATCATATTCCATTAGTAAGAGAAACCATCTTACTAATCTTCCTGTATTGCATGGCTTGTTCACGAGATATAACAATGCTTGGTGATCAGTAAAAAATTTAAATTTATTTGCCAGCAAATAGTGTCTAAATTTCTTGACTGCATATACCATGCCTAAGCCTTCTCTCTCTGTAGTGGTATAATTCCGTTCAGCTGCATTCAATTGTCTACTGGCATAGGCGATTGGAAGATCCATATTACCTTCACCAGTAGGTTGTGCAAGCACACATCCAATGGCATAATTGGATGCATCCACATGAACATGGAAAGGCCTATTCCAATCTGGAGTGGTCAAGATTGGTGCTGAACATAATCTTCGTTTAAGCTCCTGGAAGGAATTCTCACATTCATCGGTCCACTCAAAGTTAGTCAGAAGTCCGTACAGAGGCTTTGCTATGATGGCATACATGTGTATAAATCGTCGGTAATAACCACAGTGCCCCATGAAGGCTTGTACTTCCTTGACATTCCTTGGCCTAGGTAGCTCTGCTATGGCTCTCACTTTCTCTTCATCAGTAGATATGCCATTCTTTGACACTATGTGTCCTAAAATCTTGCCTTGCCTAACCATAAAAACGCACTTTTCTGGGTTCAGGCAGACCTGATATTCTCTACATTTATCAAAGATTTGTCTGAGTTCGGGAATATGGGTTTGCCTAATGTTGGAATGAGCACAAAGATCATCAACATAGACTTCTAAATTCTTCCTCAGGAACTCTTTAAATACATGGCACATCAGCCTTTGGAAAGTTGCTGGTGCATTGGTAAGCCCAAATGGCATTACACGAAAGGCAAATATCCCCCATTCTGTGGCAAAAGCTGTCTTATGCTGATCTTCTGGAGCTATGGCTACTTGATTGTAGCCAGAAAATCCATCGAGGAAGCTGTACACTTCCTTGCCTGCTACTCTTTCTAAGAGATGTTCTGTGATGGGAAGCGGATAGTTATCTCGGATGGTGGCTGCATTAACCTTCTTCAAGTTAATGCACACACGCAGCTTTCCATTCTTCTTGGGCACCACTACGATGGGGGATACCCACTCAGTGTGCTCAATTTCATAGATAAATCCAGCTTCAACCAATCTATCTATCTCCTCTTTAATCTTGGCAGCGTAATTATCGTTATATGTGTAGGGCTTTTGTTTAGAGGGTTTAGCGTCTGAGGTCATGGGGATAGTGTGTGAGCATATATCTGGGTCGACACCCTTCAAATCCTTGTAACTCCAAGCGAATACATCTCTGTATTCTCTTAGCAAGGCTATTAACGCATGCTCTTCTTCCTCTGTTAGGTCATGACCTATGTATGTACATCTCTCCTCCCCTTCTTCTAGGGCTACTACTATTTTTTTGGTGGTTTCTTTGTTATCATATGCCTCTCCTGATTGTGCCTCTCGTTTAGGCATTCTTATCATGACTCTCCTGTCGTCTATCTCATACTTCTTAAAATTTTCTGGGACCTCAAACAAGGATTCTTCCTCTTCTGGTAAGACTTCTCTCTTCTTTCGTTTCTTCCCTTCTTCCTTCGGGGTCACATGTGTTGCTAATCTTACATCATTTGTAAGCTCTCCATACCTCTGGGGTTGAAATTCTATTTCATGGAAGTATTCTTCATCTGATGCAAATGGTGGGTCCATAATGATTGACTCTAGATCGGAGTCATTTGCATCCTCAAATGCATCAGGGCTAGGTTCGCATTCTTCTAGAACTGCCTCTCCCATGATTGGCTCTATGGAGAAGACTGAAATGTCATAGCCATCCTCATCACAGTGAGGCGTCCATTGTTCCTCATTGATGGCTACATCCATTGTTGCTAGGATTTCTGCCCAGCCATGGGGTTCGAATTCTTCGTCAGGGAAGACTACAGGTGCATAGGCTGGGTCTTGAATTGATCTATGTGTTTCTTTTGCACCTACCTCTCTGGCTTTCTCTCTCTTCTCTTCTTCTACTGCAACCTTGCACATCCATAAATGAGTGTCTTCATGCATCCATGAGGATCCAGACCCTATGGAACGTACAGATTCCGTGTCATCTTTGGCTCTATGGATGGGGTTCCATTGGATAGGAGGGACATCTCTATGAGAGTAATCCTTGAGATTGACTTTGGTCGTAACACCTAAGTGTTGCAGGTACAAGGAATTAGTTCCCCAATCCTGTACCACTTGCAACTGTCGCATGAATGGTCGTCCCAAAATCATCTCATAGGCATGATTTTTGCTAAAGTCACATATAGCAAAGGTATGTTCAAACTCGACACCACAAGTGGTGAGAGTTATTCCTTCTAGCAATCCTAGGGGTCTCTCTATGTGACCATCGGCCATCTGCAATTTCATTCTCGTTGGCCTGAGTGCTGGCTTGCCCCAACGCTTCCATAGGGAAGTGGTGGCAATTGCAACTCCTGCACCAGAGTCCAAAATTGCCTTGGTGGTGTGCTTCTGGTAGGTAATGGGAAGATAGGTGTTCCCTTCTTCACCTTCACACATATCTCCTATCTTATCCAGGGGTATCTCTGGCACCGTTCTATGGGATCCTACCTGGGAACGAGCTTTGGCTATTTCTGGTACTTGTTTGGCTACATGTTTCCATAATTCTGGTTTAACCTTGAGTAGCTCTTCTAACTTGAGATTGCACTGCACTTTGGTGTTTTTCACTACCTCCGTGTTCCTAGGTATGATCGAGTCTTCGTTTCTTACCATGACCGTGGGTGCTTTCATGCACGTGGACTTTGCTTCCCATGGGCCTGTGAAATGGGGTAGCTCTTGTATGGAATTGGATTCAAAGTCCAATCTCTCGTGAGACTGGGTACTCTCATGTTCCCCGTAAATAGATGGGATGTCTTGTGGGAATTGGTCGTGTGCATCATCCACAAGTTCAAAGGGAGGTGCGACCTCAACTTCGTTATCCCATTTATCCTCTTGAATTTCTCGTAGGAAGTCTGGTGCAAACCGATTCATAGAAGAAGTGTCTGGCTCCGTAGAATTAGGCACATAAGCAACCTGGGAAGGAGGGCTTATTCTATCGTTGGCTCTTTCCTCGCTCTCATAGATGTTTGGAGTACGAGCTTCCTAGGGAGGATTACTTATTCTATTACTTTTCCGAACAGGCTGATATGCTCCCTGAGGGGGAATGTAGGCAACCTGTGGAGGTATGTGAGCTTCCGAGGGAGGCTCATCTGCCTTTTGGGAGGAAAGATAAGCTTCTTGAGGAGGCACCTGGGCTTCCTGAAGAGGCTGGCTTATCCGTTCTCTTGCCCTTTCCTTTCTTTGAGGGGCGGGTTCCTTTTCTGATTGTGCAATTAGCCTCTCTATTCTTTCTAGCAGTCCATCAAAATGTAACTGCGTCTTAGCTGAACTAGAGATGTTAAAGAGGCGACTGGCTTCAAACATGGTCTGAGCCAATTCCACCATTTTGGCACAAATTTTAGTTCGTTCAAGCTCTAGCTCGGCTCTAGGGTAGCATTTTTCATGATCGGTTATGGTTGGCCCTTCTTGGATTCTGGCCTGATATGCTTTAAGCATCATATTAAGGTCTTCGGGAGTGGGATCTGCTAGGACTGATCCTACTCTAGGGGGTGGTGGGTTTAGGTGAGGCGGGTTGGAAGGTGGCTGGTCGGATGGCGGTGGGAAAGGTGGTGGTGGGGTAGTGTGAGAGGGAGTTTGAGATGTGAGTTCAGTTATCCTGGCTTTGGTTTCTCTTATGCTTTCCTCAAGTTCACTCATCTTTTTAGCCCATTGTCTTTTCATTCTTTCCCGACTATCTTTCCATGCTCTAGTCCTCTTCTTTGTCGTGCTCTCTGTTTCACTAACTTCTGGGATTTTTTCCTGACCTACACCCTGGTTTTGCTGCAGTGCCTGGGCTCTAGTGATTACTTGTACTGGTGCAGTGGAAGTCACACTCCCTGTGGAGTCTACCACTAACCCAACAACGTTGATAGGAGTGATTTTTGGCATATTATTGGGGTTCTTTGGACAATATCGTAAGAGATGCTCTTTTCCACATTCTTGGCAGAAGCCTTGGATCGTCACTGACTGGGGTTGTGTAGGTGGAGGTAAAGGACAATCACGAATGAAGTGATCTCCTTGGCATCTGTAGCACGGTCCCCTTGGAAATGGAGGTCTCACCTGTCTGGGTTGAGGTCTAGGGTTGGGGTTTGCATACATGACATTTGCGTAATCCGATTCCCAACTAGATTCATTTGGCTCTCCACTATAGTAGGACTCACCATGTTCAGGAGACTGCATGAAGTAAGCCTGGGGACTCTCAACATGCGTAGAATCGAAGCTATGGTCACTGGGATCACTTTTCTGTAAGCAGTGGTGTTATAGGGACTATAGCTCTAGTCAGGTTTTCTTCTGCCACAGCATACTTTACCGGAATCACATTAGCTGGAGCTGGGGGTTGCTCTGCTAGCACAAGCTGAGGCCTTTGTTGGTTTTGGTAGGGTTGGTAGGTTTGTTGAGGCCTAGCATACTGCTGAGGTGGGTACTGGTTCTGGTATCTTCCTTGTTGAGGATATGGCTGTGGGTACGTCTGCCTAACAGTTTGCTTATTGTAGGGGCAATCTTGCGCGGTGTGATTAGTGTACCTTCGTTCTATCGTGCAATACTGGCTACCAGGATTCACTTGGGGTTGAGCCATAATGGGACATACATTAGCCATGTGGTCGCCACCACAAGTATAACATCTTTTCACTGGGGCAAATCTAGGAATTTGTTTACTAGAGACGCCTAATTTTTGAGCTACTTTTTCTGCAAGTTCCTCGATTGATGTGGATTGCGTGGAAGAGTGACTAGATGCACTATCTGAATCTTTGTAGATTTTGGAAAGCTCTAGTTCTTCCCCTAGGTTATCTTCAATGTCAATGCACATACGTACACACTCTTCTATAGTCCTAGGGTCCTTCAGATACACATAGGATCTCAATTTCGTACTCAACAATCCATCCAAGAATAAGGCTACTTGTTTAGCTGGTGTAGGTAGCTCCGAAACAGGGCATCTTTCAAGATATTGCCTAAATCTTCTTCCTGCAAGTCTCACGGTCTCTTGAGGGGTTTGCTTGAAGCTGTGAATCAATGAGGAGGTATTGTGTCTTATGCCACTCTTAGAGAACTCTACGATGAAAGCCTCTAGGAGTTGGTCTATGCTCCTGAACTGTCGCTCGTCCAATGGTTGAAACCATGTAAGTGCTGTGTTCCTAAGGGTTAGACCGAAGGCATTGTACTGCGTGAATAGATCCTCCACTTGTTCAGCTCTCAAGACTTGCTTGAATTCCGCCACATGATCATAGGGATCTCCTGTGCCATCAAAGTAATTCTTCATGGACTTAACTAGCTGAGTTGGCCTCAAGGTCCTTGTGTGCTCTCTAGGTCGTGGTAGAGGGAACTCCTCCGCACTTCTTTGATTCCTGTGAGCTCTAGGTATCTCAGGCTCTACTCTGTTTGTTTCCATTCTCGTTCTTTCTCTGCCCCCTGGGGTGGCAAAGCTTACTTCTGGCCTAGCTCTATGTCTGTCTCTTTGTAATTCATGAGCTTGGGATGTTCCAGCTCCAGGGTGACCATAGGATACATTCGATCTTGGTTGGGGGAAAATGAATTCACCCTTCCAAGTGTACGCATGCCTATCATTTTCTGTCACCACAAAGATCCTTTCCGAAGTGTGGTCTAAGTAGGTCACTCTACCTGGGCTATCCGGATCCTTAAACTCATAAATCATGATAGTTCCTATATCAGTTGGCTGATTAGATTTATATCTCCAAAAGGCTTCGTCAGTTTCTCGATTGAGTAGCAAATCTAAGCTTTTATTATCCTGGGGAATCCACTCCGGTGTGATAATCCTAGTGAGAACCGATTTGCCTCGAGGGGTTCTAGGTTCTGCACCCATGTTTCCTTGTTCTAGGTCACCTAGGTCTGCTTCGGGGATTACATTTCCAAATTCGTCCGTCCTATCCGGGTGACTGGTGACTACGTATATGGTGCCTTCTTTGTCCAAGTATGCTCCGTTTTCAAACTTGACAGCTGGGCGCTCTAATCCGATGGAATGATCGGGATTCTTAATCTGTACTACAGACCTTCCTAGGCCGTCCTCATAGATGCTAGCACCCAATCGGTTGGTCCTAAGGTATTCTAACTGCATTTTGTAAGGGCCTTCTACCCTATGCAAGTATGGCACTCCTGCACTGCCTGTAGGTCTCTCCATACCTTGAGACATCTCTGATTCACTGGTCTCAGAGCTAGGATAGTATGAGTGGTGGCTCAACTGCTGGGCCCAAGACCTAGTAGTGTGGTTAACACTAGCCTCTGAAGACCTAAGGCTTTGTCTCTCCCTTACAAGATGTCGTCCTGATCTAAGGTTCATATGCCTATCTAAATACCCCGATTTTTTTTTTTTTTTTCAGAGTACAACCTCGTTGCAGATCAATTGGTATCAGTCACTTGATTTCTTTATAGTTATTTATCGTGTTTAAGGTCTTGTCTGATATCACGTCGTCAGGAATACTTGAATGTTTTTCGTACTTTGAGGTTGATCGTTCCACGTTAGGTTCTTTTTCGTTATATTATCGGCAGTACAGAGATTAGGTTTTTAGCTTGGACTTGAGTTTTTAGGTAGTCTTCAACTTGATACCTGCCTATCGTCGCCCTGACTTACTCCTACTTCTCGTCGTTCTTAGCCTAAACTATGAATTGACAGAGGGGGTTAAAAGTTTCCAAACTTTTGTTTCCTGCTTGGTTGCCCTTGAGTGCCCAGGAAGTGTGTTCCCAAGCTTGCACTTACACTTGCTTAGAATGCCTTGCGAAGCTCTCAATGGATCTGTGAAAATTCCAAAGTTAGCTTAAAAATTTAAATTCCAAAGACAGAACCCAGTATTTTCATTGCTGTAGCACACACACAAACTTGCATAGTGATTTTTTAAGAAAACAATTCTAAAGACCCCTGACTTTGATCCCCCTGGGTATGGTCAACTTCAAAATACCCTATCTAATAATCCTGATCTTAATTTAACTATAACCAGTGGATGTTTTGGTTGTGCTCCCCACGAGCTTTCCAACAAAACAAGAATCACCGCAAACGGATTTCGTATGAGAAAGTTATGTATGTTCAGGGTTTAGGGGGTTAAGACAGGATTCAAACTGACCGACAGATCCTATGATTTTCTCTCAATCACAAGTGTAGGAACCTCCAAAGTGCTAATGGATTGACTATTTGCCCCAAAATTTACCCACTTTTGACTAAAAACAAAACCCTAATTTTTGGCCGAAAAGCCTGTCAATCGCGATCGACAGGTCTGTCAATCGCGATCGACAGAGGTGTCCGTCGGGCCTGTCAATCGCGATGGACAGTGTCAATCGCGATTGACGGTATCAATCGCGATCGACGGAGTCGATCGTGGCTGTCAATCGCGATTGACGGTATCAATCGCGATTGACACGTTTTCCGGATTTTTCGCCGAAATTTCAGTCAATCGGGGTTCTATCAGTCGCGATGGACAAGAGGCTACGCGCAAAAGTCAATCAATCGTTGACTTTCAGTCAATCGCGATTGATGGTGTCAATCGCGATTGACAGAGGTGTCGGTCGTGGCTGTCGATCACGATTGATGGTGTCAATCACGATTGACAGGATCCTACGTGGCAGTGTGTCGATCGTGAAGTCTGTCGATCGCGATTGACGGTGTCAATCGCGATTGACAGGGTCTGTCGGTCGCGATTGACAGAGGCTGTCGATCGCGATTGACAGAAATACACGGAATTTTTCTACTGTTTCTAGTGTTTTAGGATGTGCTCATCATGCTTGTGCTAGTGGTGAACTTTGTTTTGCAAAATGATCGAATTTTCTGTCGATCGCGATTGACAGAGGCTGGCGACCGCGAGACAGATTAGACGAATTTCGTACCTGCGCAGCGTGCTGGAGGGGATGATGATGATGATACCTGCAAGAAACACAATAAACATGCAAAAACAGTGCACGCAATATCGCTCTCTCGCTCTCTCTCACAAGTAGAATGAAGGAAATGAGGTGGAGATGGTGATATGACCAAAAAAAACAGAAATTTTCGCGATGATGGAGATGGAGGTGGAAGATGGTGATGATGATAGTGGTGATGAAGATGGTGAAGAAAGTAAAAAGAAAATCGATGAGAGTGAAGAAAATACCTACAACTCCAACGCGTCAACTCTACGTCTTACCATCACACGCTCGTCCTCAAAGCTCGATCCCCGGCAACGGCGCCAAAATTTGGTGTAGCTCAGTGATGAGTAGCACCTCCTTTAATGTCAATCCGGGAAGACGTGAGGATGGTATGAAGACCTCGAGCAAGTGGCGGCACAAGTGCGTGAGTGAGAAGCACACAAACATGCACACACATACACACACACGCGCACACACAGCAAGACAAAGAGTGATAAGCAATGGAGTCTTTAGATTACTTTCAAGAGCTCTTACAAGTTTGTTTCAATTACAATCTCCCCCAAAAATGAGCTCTCTAGCTCCTTTTATAGTTTTTGACTAGCTTTGGCCCTGTTCAGACCTAGTGTCCGGCCTAGTTAAAATTTAGGTTCCAGGGCTTATTTGAAGGCTCAAACGAGATCTAAAAAATACGAAAATTGGCAGGTAGATACTTCTAAAGCTCCTCAAGCTCAAGGACTCCTTGGCTTGCACAAAATGGAGCTACAAAAAGATGAAATGGTATTTACAATGGTGTTTAGTGATGAGAATCACTTTTAATTGGTGTAGAGGTTTTGAAAAATTAAGGTTGCCTTAGTGCTAAATCTGCGTGAATGCTCATACGTACTTCTTCCTGAAGAAATTTATTGGCCTATTTGCCAGATCTTCGTTGACTCCCTTGTTTGCTTATGCCTTCTCTCCCCTCTGACTCTCTTCTCTGACTGCCATGCCTTGTCAGTCCTTCAGTCCCTTGTCGGCTGCTAACAGGGTGGTACATCTCTGAAGGTGTAATCCTTCAAATTGACCTTGGTGGTGACCCCTAAGTGTTGTAAGTACAAGGAGTTGGTTCCCCAATCTTGTACTATTTGCAATTGTCGTAGGAAGGGTCTTCCTAGTATCATCTCATAGACATTATTTTTCTCAAAGTCACATATAGCAAAGGTATGTTCAAACTCTACACCACAAGTGGTTAGATTTATCCCTTCAAGGAATCCTAGAGGTCTTTCAAAATGACCGTCTGCCATTTGAAGCTTGATTCTAGTTGATCTTAATGTGGGGTTTGCCCCATCGCTTCCACAAGGAGGTGGTTGCAATAGCAACACCAGCACCTGAATCTACGATTGCTTTGGTTGTGTAACCCTGATAGGTGATCAGAAGATAAGTATTACCTTCTTCACCTTCGCTCATCTCTCCTATCTTATCAAGAGGTATCTCTGGAACTTTTTTCTTAGAGCCTGCTTTTGGCATATTGGAATCAAGTTCTGGAACTTGATCCTTCACATGATTCCATAGCTCAGGTTTTGCCTTGAGCAGCTCTTCTATAGTGAGATGACACTGAACCTTAGTGTTCTTCACGACATCAGTGTTTCTTAGAACCACTGAGTCTTCATTTCTTACCAAGATTGTGGGAGCTCTGATCTGAAGAGATTCAGATTCCCATGGGCCTGTGAATTCTGGCAACTCTTGTAAAGAATTAGATTCAAAATCTAATCTCTCGTCTTCTTGTTGCTCTATTTGATATCCATAGATAGATGGAATGTCTTGGGGAAATTGATCATGCAGATCATCAATCTCAGGAATAGGAGGGGGATTACCCTTCTCCTTGGCCCATTTTTCTTCTTGTATTTCCCGCAAGAACTCTTGAGAGTACTGTTGCATTGAAAGAGGTGTTCCCTCATCCACGGAATCAGGAACATAAGTTTTTCTTGGTGGTAAGCTTTCTCTTTCAACAACTCATTGAGCCTAAGGAGGTAAAGAAACATGCGGCTTGTTTACCAACTGCTCTAATCTTTCTAGTAAGCCCTGGAAATGCAAATCCGGTTTGACAGAGTTTGTCTGATTGAACTTTTGACTAGTCTCAAGAATTGCTTGAGCTACTTCTACCATTTTCATGCACATTTTTGTTTGTTCAATCTCTAGGTCTGCTCTAGGGTAACTCTTGTCTAGGTTTGCAGCTGTTGGCCCTTCTTGAAGACGAGCTTGATAGGCCTTGAACATCATGTCCAAGCCTTCTGGGGTTGGATCTACAAGGACAGACCCTGGTTGTGGTTTATTTACGATGGGTGGTGGGGTGGGATGAGGTGAAGTGGATGGAGGTTCGACATGAGAGGGGCTTTGAGATGCAATGTCTTCTATTTTTGTTTTGGTATCCCTTAGGCTTTCTTCTAGTTCGGATATCTTTTTGTTCCACTTGCGATTAGCCTTCTCTGTGGTATCCTTCCATGTTCTTGGTTTCCTCTTACTAGACTCTCCTGAGTCACTTGGCTCTGGCTGCTCAATCGGTTTATCCTGTTTTAATGCTTGTGCCCTAGTAACTGCCTGTACAGGAGCCACGTTACTGCTACTTGAACTTGAATCTACCACTAAGCCTACCACATTGATGGGTGTAACCTTGGGTGCACTAGAGGGGTTTTTGGGACATTCTCTTGGGAGATGTTCCTTGCCACATTCAGGACAAAAGCCTTGTATGGTGATGTTTTGTCCTTGTCCCAAAGTTAGTTGGTGGGGACATTCACGAATGAAATGGTCGCCTTGACATCTAAAGCATGGTCCTCTAGGGGCTTGTGGTCTCCCACTTTTGCTCCATCGGTGGTGTCTCATATTGATATGGAGAAGTCTCACTTTGCTCAGGTGACTCTATGTAATAAGCTTGTGAACTATCTTCATGGAAGTAATCTGAACTATGAGCATGAGAGTCATTTTTTGGTATCAATGGGGTTAGTAGTACCAATGCTCTATTAGGGTTCTCCTCCACCATTGTATACTTAACTGGGATCACATTGGCAGGAGCTGGTGGTTGGTTTCCTAGGACTGGTTGTGGCCTGTATGGTGCCTGATATTGTTGTTGTGGCCTGTAATATGGATGTTGGTATTGGTTCTGATACCTACCCTGTTGGTAAAGTTGCTGATAATTTTGTCTGACAGTCTGCCTATTGTCTGGACATTCTTGAGCTGTATGATTGGTGTATTTTCTCTCAATGGTGCAATATAGAGCATTAGAGTTCCCTTGGGATTGAGCCATCATCGGGCAAACATTAGCCATGTGGTCTCCTCCGCATGTATAGCATCACTTCAATGGGGTGACCATTGGCATTTGTCTATTTTGAACTCCTAGCCTTTTGGCCACCTGCTCAGCTATTTCATCTATCTCAGTGGAGGTTCTAGAAGTATGACTAGTAGAACTATCAGAGTCCTTATAGAGTTTGGACAATTCTAGCTCCTCACCCAAGTTGTCTTCTATGTCTATGCACATCCGCACACACTCTTCTATGGATCTAGGCTCTTTCAAGTACACATATGATCTCAACTTGGTGCTTAGCAAGCCATCTAAAAACAAGGCCACTTGTTTGGTTGTTGTGGGTAATTCCGGTACAGGGCATCTTTCCAAGTACTGTCTAAACCTTCTTCTTGCAAGTCACACTGTTTCTTGGGGTGTCTTCTTAAAGCTGTGGATCAAGGACGATGTGTTATGCCTGATACCACTCTTGGAGAATTCTAGAATGAATTCATCTAGCAGCTGACCTATCTCTTGATAGGTGCGACTATTCAGGGGCTGAAACCAAGCTAAGGAAGTACCCTTAAGAGTCAAACCAAATGCCGCGAACTGGGTGAACAATTCCTCAACCTGTTCAGCTCTTAACACTTGTTTGAACTCGGCCACATGATCATAAGGATCTCCTGACCCATCAAAATAGTTCTTCATTGTCTTAACCACTTGAGAGGGTCTAAGGGTTCTTGAGTGCTCTCATGGTCTAGGCAATGGGAAATCATGTTCGTCTCTTTGATGCCGATGTATCAATGTCTCTCTCTTTCAGGTCTTTCATTTTCAATTCCTGATCGGTCTCTACCCACTGTATGTGCAAAGCTTACCTCAGGTCTTTCTCTGGTTCTTTCCCTCTGGGTTTCATGAGCCTTGGATGATCCTGCTCCTTGGAGGCCTTGGGAAACATTAGATCTTGATGAAGGGAAAATTGACTCACCCTGCCAAGTGTATGCATGCCTATCCTGCTCTATCACCAAGAACATTTTCTCAGATGTGTGATGTGACTATAGGGCTTGGTGGATCTGGCTTAAATCTCCAAAAGGCTTCCTCCGTTTCTCTATTCAAGAATAGCTCTATGCTTTTGTTGTCTTGGGAAATCCATTCTGGAGTGATCACCCTGGTCAAAACTGACTTACCTCTAGGGGTCTTGGGTTCTTGTCCTAGGTCTCCTTGCTCTTGGTCTCCTATCTCGTTCTCAGGAATGATGTTTCCAAACTCATCTATCCGGTCTAGTAGGTTGGTAACCACATACATGGTTCCTTCCTTATCAATGTATGCACCCTCTTCGAACTTGACCACTGGGTGTTCAAGTCCGAAGGGTTGGTCAAGATTTTTGAGCTGGACCACTGATCATCTCAGACCATCCTCATAGATGCGAGCACCTAATTGGTTGGTCCTGATATACTCTAATTGGGTCTTATAGGGACCTTCTGGTGTCTATAAATAAGCAGTTCCTGAGGTACGTGTGGGTCTTTCCATGTTGAAGGACATTTCTGAGTCACTTGTTTCAGGACTTAGCACGTAGGGATAACCACTTAGTTGTTGTGCCCAAGACCTAGTTGTCTAGTTGACACTTGCCTCAGATGATCTATTGCTTTGCCTATCCTTGCCTAAGTTTCTGCCAGATCTTAGGTTCATAAGCTTTGTCTACAAGTCCAAAATTTCCCCTTGTATTGCTCAAAATCCTTTGGAACTCCTTGGTTCCCTAGTCGACCTGAGGGTCAACTTCAAAATACTATATCTAATAATCCCCACGAGCTTTCCAACAAACCCAAAATCACTGCAAACGGATTTTGTATGAGAAAGTTATGCCAGTTCAGGGTTCTGGGGGTTAAAACAAGGAAACAGGACCTCTCTGGAATTATTGTAGAGCACGCGATACACAATACTTAGTAAGTATCGCGATACTTGAAGTAGGCGATACTCGATACTTGCCTTGCCATGATACACGATATCTCAACTAAACGATACACGACACTTGACACAGGAGTATGTCCACGATACCCGATATCTGACAGATGTCACGAGAAGAATCTCACGATACACGATATTGCACAAGTATCGCCAGAGCCAAATCAATGATACTCGATATCTGTGAGGTATCGTGAAAAGTTCAACAATACACGATATGGAACAAGTATCGAGAAAAGAAATTCACGGTACATGATATTCAACAAATGTCGTAGAAGACTTTCACGATACTCGATATTCAACCAAGAAAAATCCCACGATATTCGATACTCGCCAAATATCGCTTTTCGAGCTCCACGATACACGATATTCCCCAAGTATCGCAAGAAATACTCGGCGATACACGATATCTCCCAAGTATTGCGGAAGAAGCTTTCACGATATACGATATGTGACAAGTATCGCGAGCACTTCCTCAACGATACTCGATATCTCACAAGCTTAAGTATCGTGATACTCGACCACAAGAGTTCACGATATACAGATATTGTGATACTCAACCGCAGGAGAACACGATACTTGGATTTTTTGGAGTCCAAATTCAAATTTTTTTGCAAATATGAGTACCTTGGGTCCTCCTTGTCACTCCTACGGGTCTGTAGATGCCAAATCTCCCTTCAAACCCGTGATATTGCACTCACGATACTTGGCACAGGTTATGTCACGTCCAGGGCTATTCACTCTGATTTTCGGCTATTTTGGTACTATTTCTTCAACGTTTCAGTTTTGCACCCTCTCTAAGGCTCTTTCTCACAACCACAAGTAAAAAGTGAGGTGAATGGACTCTACAAAATGGAAAAGACTGAGAATATGAAGGTGGGTGGAGATGGTGATGATGATGAAGATGAAGGAGAAGAAAAACTCTACAAAAAAGTGAGGTGAATGGACTCTACAAAAAACTGAACTGAAAATGGTGATTTTTTTACCTTCCAACGTTGCTACTCTACGTCTTACCATCACACGCTCGTCCTCCAAGCTCTCTCCCGGGCAACGGCGCCAAATTTGGTGTCACTCTAGCACAATGGTGAGTACCAACGTCAAGAGATACACCTCATAAATGTCAATCCGTGGAGACGTGAGGACTGGTATGAAAACCGCGAGCAAGTGATGGCACAAGTGCATGAGTGAAAGCACACAAGCATGCACACACATACACACACATGCGCACAAGGTAAGAGCAAAGAGTGGAACAATGGAAGATCTTCAATTGCAAAAGAGTTCTCTTACAAAGCTGAAATCTACAACAAGCTAACCTCAAAAATGAGCTCTCTAGCTCTTTTTATAGTTTTTTGACTAGTTTTGGCCCTGTCCAGACCTAGTGTCCGGCCTAGTTAAAAAATAGGTTCCAGGGCTTATTTGGGGGCTCAAACAAAGTCTAAAAATTATGAAAATTGGTAGGATGATAGTTCTAATACTCCTCAAGCTTGAGGACTCCTCGGCTTGAACAAATGGAGTTGCAGAAATGGAAAATGGTATTTACAATGGTTTTTAGTGATAACAATCACTATTTTTATAGGGATTTCTTTTGAAAATTTGACATGTGGTTCTTGGAGCTCCCTACATGCTCCTTCTTGTGTGTCCACTTCCTTGCTGTGCTTCCATGCTTTGTCCTTAACCTTGAGTGTCAACATTAGCATTGTGGGTTAACGACGATAGGAATGCATCAAGTTCAAGAGATTTAATTTTTCAAGTCCAAGACTAAAGTAAAGGTCTGTGAAACGAAAACCTAAAGGAAAGAACTTAAGTTTGACGGAATGAGAACTCAAAAGTACCACGGAAATTCGATTCCTGACGCATACATCTAGACAAGAATCTAAACGATTTTATAAAGAATCAAGAAAGTAAGAAAAAAGAATCATTGATAATCAGAAGAATCACAAAGTAAATTCATGAACATTAGATCGGGCAAGCATATAGGTAAGTCAGACCAATGAAGCCTTCGATCATCAGAAGCAAGTGTAGGAACTACTGCACGATCGTGGGCACAGCAATTGAATAATAGTTACCCTTATGAGTTGAGCTCAGATACGTGTGAATTGGAAATGGCTTTTAGCACAGAAAGACCAGAAGGAGGATCAAACATAGCAACATATTTGGAAAGACCCGAAGGACCCTATAGAACTCAGTTAGAATTTATCACAACCAATCGCTTAGGTGCTCACATCTATGAGGATGGTTTGTGAAGACAAGTGGTACAAATGCACAACCCTGATCAACCCATTGGATTGGAATGTCTAGTGGTGAAATTTGAGAGAGACACATACATAGACAAAGAAGGAACGATGTACATCATATGTACTCAGCCAAACAATACCAATGAGTTTGGTGTAATTCAGCTAGAGACGGAAGCGAGAGCCCAAGGAAAAGAACCATTAGAAGAACCTAGGACACCTAGAGGGAAATCTGTACTAACAAGAGTGCTAATCCTAGAGTGGATCCCTCAGGATAACCAAAGCATAGAGTTGTTTGTGAATAAAGAAACTGACGAAGTATTTTGGAGGTACAGGATGGAACAATCTAGTGAAGTAGGCTCCATCATGTTCTACGAGTTCAGGGACCCAAATACACCTGGAAAGGTGGTATACCTGGATGGAACTTCAGAAAGAGTATTTGTAGTACAAGACCATGGGAGAAATACCTACACATGGAGAGGCGAGTTAGTATTCCCTCCATCTCGAACAAATGCAAACACAAGCCATCAAGGGGCAGGAACATCCTCAGCCCATGTCACTCAAAGAGAGAAAAACAAAGAGAGACCTAAAGTAAGTCAATCATCCCCTAGGGAGAGATAGAGCAACCATGGACACCAATAGAGTGGAAAGACAAAGGGAACCTAGAATACTGGGTGGTAGAGATGATTTTCCTCTACCTAGACCACGTGAACACGCAAGAATATTAAGACCCACTCAGTTAGTAAAATCCATGAAAAACTACTTTGATGGGATAGGAGATCCCTATGATCATGTTGCAGAATTTAAGCAAGTGCTAAGAGTAGAACAAGTAGAAAACATGTTCATGCAATATAATGCATTTGGACTAACGTTAAAGAACACAGCTTTAACTTGGTTCCAACCATTGCAACAAAGGCAATTTAGAGACATACATCACTTTTTAGAGTCATTCATCATGGAATTCTCTAAAAGTGGAATTAGACATGATACTTCTTCGTTGATTCATAGCTTTAAACAAACCCCTCAGGAAACACTTAGACTCGCAGTACGTAGGTTTAGACAATATGTGGAGAGATGTCCGATGCAAGAGCTACCCTCACAGGCCAAGCAAGTGTCATTGTTTCTAGATGGTCTGTTGAGCTCTAAGCTACGCTCCTATGTATACTTGAAGGAACCCAGAACGCTAGAGCAGTGTGTAAGAATTTGCATAGACATTGAAGACAACTTAGGAGACGAGTTGGAACTCTTGAAGGTCTATAAGGACTCAGACTGCTCATCTCTAGCATCCTCAAAACTGTCTAGCTCAATAGAAGACTTAGCAGAGAAAGTGGCCCAGAAACTAGGAGTTTCAAGTAAACAGATGCCTAGGTTAGCAACAAACAAGCATTGTTACACCTGTGGTGGTGATCATATGGCAAATGTGTGTCCCAATGTAACACAAACACAAGCCAACCCTAGTGGCCAGTACTATACGATTGAGAGACAATACACGAATCACACGGCTCAAGACTGCCCATACAACAAATAAGCAGTAAGACAGAACTACCCGCAAGCATACCGGCAGCAAGGTAGGTATCAGGGTCAATACAATACTCAGCCTCATTACTATAGGCCTCCTCAGAACTATCCTTATCAGGCTCAACAGAGACCACAACCTGTCTTAGCTTAGCAGCCACCCCCACCAGCTAATGTCATCTCAGTTAAATACGCTATTGCAGAAGAAAACCTCAATAGGGCTTTAGTGCCTTCATCACCCCTGATCACAAAAAGTGACCCGAACTCAAACAGTTTTGACTCTACTCATGTAGATAGTCCACCAGCATATTACACAGAGTCACTAGAACATGTGGAAACATATCAATACGATAGTCCACCATTGGAACCCTGTTGGGAGCTCGAATACACTAATGTGATGTACACAAACCCGAATCCGCGGCCCCAATTAAGACAGCAAAGACCATAGGGCCCTAGAGGACCATGCTTTAGGTGCCAAGGAGATCATTTCATAAAGGATTGTCCACATCCTCCAATAGCAGGACAATCACAATACTATAATATACAAGGCTTTTGTGCCGATTGTGGTAAAGAACATATCATCAAAGAGTGTCCATAGAACCCTGCAAATGCTTCAAATGTGACACCCATCAATGTGATAGGTATTGTGCACAATGCAGATGGATCCAACCCTACATACATGCCTATCTAAGCTATAACAAGATCCCAGGTGCTCTTACAGAATCAACAACCTAACGTTGAGAAAATAGCCAAAACTAGCAAAGTTGAAGAATCTAGCAGTAAAAAGACGAAATCTTGGAAAGATTCAAGAGAAAGAATCAAGAGAAAGTGGAGTAAAAGGATAACTGAGTTGGAAGGAAGTCTGAAGGAATCGAGAGCCAAGATCCTAGAATTGACTTCTCAAGAATCAAATCAGGAGAACCCAGCTTAGAGATCAGGATCAATTTTAGCGGAACCCATACCAGAAAACCTAGACATGATGTTTCGTGCATATCAAGCTAGATTAAAAGAAGGAACCCAGATAGCGGAAATGAGCAAGAACTACCCATTGAGAGAACTAAACTTTGCATGAAGATGGTAGAATTAGCACAAGCAATGTTTGAAGCCTCTAGATATCTTAATTGGAATAACATGGCAAAACCCAAATTACACTTTCAAGGATTAATGGAGAGGCTAGAATACGTGACCGATAGCAGGGAGAAAAAGGATCAGTATAGGAATCCTATTGCCTCAGAGACACAGGAAAGGTAATGCACCATCCCTGTGTCAAGTACCCAACACAGAGGGTGAAGACAACCTGTCTTCCATACATAGATACTCATATGAATTCCTAAGAGAAATCCAAGAAGAGAAGTGGATAAAAGAACAAGGAACTCATCCTCCTATTCAAGAAATAGATGACTTGCATGAACAATTTCCCCAAGACATCCCCTCTATTTACGATGATGTAGAGGAAGAGAAACTGAGTGAACACACAGGTTTTGAATCCAATTCTTTGCATGAATTGCCTCAATTCACAGGACCTTGGGAAGCAAAGTCTATTAGCATGAGAGCACCCACTATAATAGTGAGGAATGAAGAATCAGTAATCCCTAGAAACACGGAAGTGGTAAGGAACACTAAAGTACAATGTCATCTCACACTAGAGGAGTTGCTAAAGGTTAAACCAGAATTGTGGAAGCATGTAGCAAATCAATTCCCTGAGCTTGCTACTACTCCCTCGTAGATAGGATCACACAAGAAGGTACCAGAGATACCCGTAAAAAGAATCGGAGATGTAAGTGAAGGAGAGGAAGGCAACACTTATCTTCCAATAAGCCATCAAGGCTACACCACGAAAGCCATCTTAAATTCACAAGCTGGAGTAGCCATCACTACCACCGCTTTATGGAAACGTTGGGGTAAGCCAGCACTAAGACCTACCAGGATGAAGCTACAAATGGCTGATGGAAACATAGAGAAACCATTAGGCTTACTAAAAGGCATATCTCTCACCGCTTGTGGTGTGGAATTTGAGCACACTTTCACCATTTGTGATTTTGCAAAAAATCATGCTTACAAGATAATTTTAGGATGACCATTCATGCGTCAGTTACAAATTGTACAAGATTGGGGAACTAATTCTTTGTACTTGCAACATTTAGGAGTGACTACTAAAGTCAATTTTAAAGACTATTCACATCGAGATGTACCCCCACTACAATGGAATACCATCCATAAGACATAGGTAGAAACAGAATCAGTACACTCACTGGAATCAGATCCTTCATGGTTGCATGAGGATACTCATTTATGGATGCGTAAAGTAGCCAAACAAGAGGAAGAACGGTTAGAAGCCAGGACCTTAGGTGCAGAACAACATCCACAAACCCTTCAAGACCCAGGTTATGCACCTATAGTATTTCCAGATGAGGAATTTGAACCTAATGGTTGGGTAGAAATATTAGCAACAATGGATGTAGCCATCAATGAAGAACAATGGACACCCCACTGTGACGAGGATGGCTATGACATTTCAGTCTTCATAGTAGAGCCAATCATGTGTGATTCAGTTATAGAAGAATGTGAACCTAGCACTGATGCATTCGAGGATGCAAGTGACTTCGATCTAGAGTCAATATTATGGATCCACCCTTTGCATCACATGAGGAATATTTCTACGAATCATGGTACGAATGCCTAACAGAAAAGCTGACGTTGGAGAAGTATATGATAACCGAGAGAAAACCAAAAAAATCATAGTCGCCATAGAAGGAGAAGAAGAAAAATGTAGATACATAGGGCATGATTTGATGAATGAAGAAGAAGAATAATTAGTTGCCCTATTGCGCGAATATAGAGATGTTTTCGCTTGGAGTTACAAAGATTTGAAAGGAGTAGATCCGGATATATGTTCTCATCGAATCTCTATGACTCCAGATGCAAAATCTATGAAACAGAAACCATACACGTACAATGATAACTACGCTGCGAAGATTAAAGAAGAAATAGATCGCTTGATAGAAGCAGGATTCATTTACGAAATTGAGCATACCGAATGGGTATCCCCCATTTTGGTTGTGCCCAAGAAGAATGGAAAATTGTGTGTGTGTATTTACCTTAAAAAAGTTAATTCCGCCATGATTAGAGACAGTTATCCTCTTCCTATCACAGAACATTTATTGGAAAGATTTGCGGGCAAGGAATTTTACAGCTTTCTTGATGGTTTTTCAGGCTATAATCAAGTAGCCATTGCTTGAGAAGGTCAACACAAGAGGGCTTTTGCCACAAAATGGGGCATTTTTGCATTTCATGTAATGCCTTTTGGCTTAACAAATGCACCCGCCACTTTCCAGTGACTCATGTGTCATGTTTTTAAGGAATTCTTCAGAAGAATTGGAAGGTTATGTCGATGACATATGTGCTCATTCGAATGTAAGGCAGACTCATATCCCAGAATTAAGACAAGTATTTGACAAATGTCGAGAAGATCACGTTTTTTTGAACCTAGAAAAGTGTGTTTTCATGGTCAGACAAGGCAAAATTCTAGGACATATTGTTTCAAAGAATGGAATCTCTACGGATGAGGAAAAGGTGAAAGTAATTGCAGAACTACCTAGACCAAATAACATAAAAGAGGTACAGACATTTATGGGCCATTGTGGTTATTACAGACAATTCATACACATGTATGCAATCATAGCCAAGCCTTTGTACTCTCTTTTGACCAAGTTTGAATGGACAGATGAGTGTGAGAATTCATTCAATGAACTTAAACGACGTTTGTGTTCAGCACCTATATTGACCACCCCAGATTGGAGCAAGCCATTCCATGTACATGTGGATGCATCCAACTATGCCATAGGATGTGTGTTAGCACAACCCATGAATGAAGGTAACATAGATCTTCCCATAACTTATGCGAGCAGACAGTTGAATGCAGCAGAAAGAAATTACACCACAACGGAACGAGAAGGATTAGGAATGATCTACGCAGTAAAGAAATTCAGGCATTATTTGTTGGCAAATAAGTTCAAGTTCTTCACAGATCATCAAGCATTATTGTACTTAGTCAATAATCCATGTAACATGGGACGATTAATACGTTGGTTTCTATTACTCATGGAGTATGATTTTGAAGTAGTAGTCAGGAAGGGAAAGACACATCTCAGAGCTGACCACCTTCAAGATTAACCACAGGAGAAACTCCTCAAGGAATAGCGGATGAATTACCAGATGCATACTTGTTTAACCTTGAGATAGTACTAGAATGGGCTAAGCCTATTGTCCCGATTCTCACATATGGACCCAAGAATCCTAGGATAAGGATCAA
Organism: Ceratopteris richardii; assembly: GCA_020310875.1. NCBI lineage: Eukaryota > Viridiplantae > Streptophyta > Polypodiopsida > Polypodiales > Pteridaceae > Ceratopteris > Ceratopteris richardii. The sequence goes on along the minus strand of CM035413.1, from coordinate 9,848,860 downwards.
AGAAGGAGAGATTACCAAGTCTCAAAGATATCAAATAATAGCAGGAAGCATATATAAACAGGATAATCAAATGATTCTTGCTTGTTGTGTAGATGAATCAGAACATGCGAATTGGTTGCAATTAGCACATGTAGGTGCATTAAAGCAACATCACTCGAAACATCGTACATTGCAGACTCTGCATAGATTAGGAGTATATTGGCCTTCTATGGAAGCAGATGTCTACAAGTTGTGTAAAGAATGTCATGTTTGTTGTGAAAGACCACTAGTAGAACATGCTACATTATATCACGTGTCTCTCACACCAAAATGGAGTGAACCTTTAGTGACCTACTTGAGGATGAAAACATTCCCTCAAGGAATGACTTTAGCACGACAACGAAGTCTAGAGCAGGAAGCTCAAGACTATTCACTTATCAGTGACAATCTATACAAACGAGGACGAGATGGATACCTAAGACAATGTGTTCATGAAAGCGATTATTTGAGCATACTAGAGACTGCACACCAAGATGTTGCAGGAGGTCATTTTGGCCCCGACAGGATAATCAAAGCCATCCTCTTTGCAGGATTATGGTGGCCCACTCTTCACATGGATGCACATACCTATGTTAAGAGATGTGATTTGTGCCAGAGAACTCAATTTCCAACTCGCAGAGATGAAATGCCATTGAAACCCATTATGGGAGGACGTGCATTTTCTAAGTGGGGTATAGACTTTGTAGGACCCATTAACCCCTCTGCAAAAGGAACACATGCGGAATACATTATTGTTGCGATAGATTATCTTACCAAATGGGTAGAGGCAAAGGCCACTAAAAAGAATGATGCACACACGACTGCAAAATTCTTATTTGAAAATGTCTTTACAAGATATGGACTGCCTATAGAGTTACTGAGCGATCGAGGAACTCACTTTATAAACCAAGTCATTGAATATTTATTACAGGATTTTATGGTGATTCACAAGAAATCCGCACCATATCAACCTCAGGCCAATGGTCAAGTAGAAAGTACTAACAAGATCCTTTGTAACGTACTGACGAAACTCGTGAACAACAAACGTTCAGATTGGGACAAACAATTACACCACGTTGTTTGGGCGTATCGAGTGGCCTACAAGACCGTACTCAATGCAACTTCCTTTCATATAGTTTTTGGTCAGAATGATGTGCTTCCTTTGGACTTATTGATACCGACCCTTAAGGTTGCACAAGAACATCAGTGGACCGGCCATGAATTATCATCTAGGATAATGGACTTGGAACGATTAGGAGAAACCTGGTTGAGAGTAGAAGCAGGAATATATGCAGCAAAGAAGCGACAGAAAGCATATTTTGATGCACATGTGAAAGATAAAGGCTTAAAAGAAGGAGATTTAGTCCTAGTGTATACGCTGAAACAACATGCACGAAAGTTAGAAAAGCGAGGTTATGGACCCATGATCATTAACAGACTCTCGACAAGTGGAACAGTACAATTAGCCACCTTAGAAGGAGACATAATGCCTAATTACATTAGTGGTTGTAGAGTCAAGCTATATCAGGAACCTCTTATCGAGGATATGCTTAGAAGACTCACGATGGCAAAGAAGCGTAAGGAGGAAGAAAATAGAATACAAGCTGAAGCTCAGGCAGAAGCTATAGAACACATTAAGTGCATGAAGCTAAGAAGAGAAGGACTAGGGAGAGAACATTATAACCATCAGGAAACAACACCTAGATACCCCATGGCCATGTGTCAAGAAAAATCAAGTACTCATCCTAGCATAGCGAACAGGAGACCATTCATTACAGTCAGGCTAGAGCACGGCAACCCTTGCCAAGAGCTTAGGGCTTTAATTGATTCAGGTGATGCGACTAGCACGATTAGATGGTCCCACTATAAGGACTCAAGAATAGAAATGTGGCCAATTGAGGCATACCTCATAGGGCTAGGAGGCATGGAAACCCCTTCCATGGGTGAGGAGGACCTTCCTATCCTCATAAACAAAGTGACCATGACAGCGAAGCTACTAGTGTTCCATGATGACGACCTAATAGAACCCCTAATCCTTGGCCAAGTTTGGCTATACGATCACTCAGTGGACCTAAATCTTAGACAAGGCTCCTTACAGATTGGAACCTTAGATCAGAAGCGGGTGATACCGCTTGACTTCCCTAACAACCCTCCGCCTGAGGTATGTAACCCTGGACCCTATGAAATGCTTACGACGGAGGACCGGAAGATATTTGGCCAAATCCCTCGCCTAAGCAGGCTCCTTCCAAAGTCAACCCATGAGAGCTTGGTGATGGATTATTGCCAGATAGAAGATTGTCAGGAGATTTTCCCCCGGTCTTCCAGCAGCGGTCAGGTGGGTTACATCAGCGGTCAGGTGGACTGCATCAGCAGCCACATGGGCAAAACACCCTGCAGTGCCCATCCTTCCACACTTATTGTGGACTGGCCTAGATTTTTGCTACAAAACAATGCACTTCCTAATGGGCAGGTTTCGCAAGTGTTGGACCTCCCTTCTTTTCCAAAGCAGAGTGTCCATCGGACCTCTCAACCTCAACCACAAAGGAGTCAACCACAATGGAGGAACCCAGACCGACGACAATATCAGATGACACAAGGAAGGAAGCAGCAGTATCAGTATCACAAAGCAAGAGGCACGTGGAAAATATGGGTGCCAAAAGGACAGAGCGCACCACCAGAATTCAACAAACTAGACATTGACAAGAAGAAGTCAAGGGAGAAGCAGAGTCAATATTCAACATCTCCTCGACCTTCTTCCACGAGTATGAACATTCAACAAATTTGGATCGCCAAGAAGTACCTTACAAATCGACCCACACCCAGGCAGATTTGGGTACCCAAACAGTGTATTATAGCTCAACCCTCAAGCCATGTAATATATAACCCTCAAAAATCTCTCCACCCTTCAAGACCACCACATCCGATATCACCTTTTGTCCCTCAGCAAAAACATTCCACCCACTTAGAAACTCTTAGGAAGTGGATACCGAAACGTATCCAAATGACTTCTCTGACCCCCTTATCTAACATTACGCCCATCCCGACTAAACAAGACCCTTGTAATAATTCACCCACACCTAAACCTTGTACAATTCCACACACTATAACCCAACATCACTTGTAATAACATCTCATCAAGAAATGTATGCATCATCTGAAGCATGTAGGTGTCTAGAGACCTGTATTAATTTTGCAACAATCATTCCATAAACCACATCACAACACTCGGCTACATGAGTTTACACATCGGTTATGGAAAGGGATTGCGGTCTCACTTTAATGGGATCATGATTAATTTCCATACTAATGTGTTAATCTTTTGTAGCAGATCTTCTACGCACTCGCATCACTCATCATGTAGGCAAAAGGACCATCTGAAGCTGGCCCCAGTGTATCCATGGCAAATATTGGTGAATTACTAGCTGCACCTCATCCCACAGCTCAACCACCAGAATTTCAAGGATTCCCAGGACCGATGCCAATTGGTGACCCTCCTAGGGGATATACTGAAAAAATTCATCGCAACTCTCATTGGTTCTAAGGTTTAGCAGGCCCATTGGCGGATGCAGATTTCCTTTTTGAGGCCAATTTGACTTTTGATACCCGTACGTGGGGCAAGTACCAGTTTTTCTCAAGAGAGTTTGAAGCATTACAGAACATAGAAGACTTAAAGTATGTGTGGGCTAGAGCAGGCTTCACTGAATACTTTAGTGATCGTTTGCCTAAACCAAATTTTTACAGATGTTATTATCTAGTAACCACTTTGACGGCTTCTGAGAACAAGGATCTACCAGGCACATTCATTTTGCCATCATTAGGGAATGACCCCCCATTCAAAAGGTTTTATTTGACAAAATATTTGATTAGATCTGCAATCAAGATACATGGAACTCACATGCCGACAGAGCGAGAGAGGCTGGTTCTAGAGCCAATGAAACATGGAGATGTCATCAATTTGGAAGATATTTCAATGATCACACCTGAGCTCTCTAAACCCTTAAGGATATGTATGCAACATTTCGCATTCCCTGCTCAGGATCGATTCACCATGCCCCACAAGCGCATCTGGTTTGGACTATATTTATCTTGTATTGGACCCCAGACAGTTAATCTTGCAAGCTGGGTGATTGATCAGCTATACTTAGCACAACATAGATGGGAAAGAAAAAAGGTAATCCATGGATGTTGCACTCTTATGAGAATTGTATATATGTGTTTGGCATACGACTTGCCAATCGAGCGTGCAATGAAAAGTGCGGAGTTGAAAGCATTCAAGGGGACAACAAAGAAAGCTAGGAAGGCTAGCAAAGGATGAGTATGAAAGTGCATGAGAGGAACCATTCCATGCCTACAAGTTTCGGAATCACCGTCATCGCAACCCTCTCCAGAACAGTCTCTGATAGAAGCCCCTGTAATTGTACAACCTATTCGCATACGATTATCATGACCTATTGTTATAGAAGGCACTACTAGTGCGATTACCTCACAACCAACATCAGTTCAGGAACCTACCACCACTACAGCAGAAGTTCCCACCACTATTGGTACGGAAGCATTCTCTTTTCCGATACCTAACCTAGAAGCGGAACCCATAGATACAACATTTGATTTTGAAATGCCAGATGCTTTCTCAAATGAATTTCAGTTTTCTGAAGGCCAGATTTTCTCTCAGGAATATGAACAACCAAGCTACCCTACCACCCCACCGAATCAACCACAAGGACAAGTAGTATCCAGCTCTGAAGAGGAAAGAACAGAAAAAGATGATGACAAGGGTGATGATGAAGCCAGCCAGGGCACTCAAGGCTCCCAAGAAAATGTGCAAACAGATGAACAAGGATAGCAAACCGACACCCAAGGTGACACTAGCACACACGAAGACGAAACATTTGAAGCAGCGGCATACACCTTGGCAATCAAGAAGTTATATCGCACCATGGAAAAAGTTTGGGCACGTAAGAAGTTAACTGAGGAAGAGAGCCAAGCACTCATAGAACAGGAACTCGTCACAGGCGGTTTTGAAGAAGTATACATCAAAGGTTTCAGGGAACTTGTTAAATCAGTGGCATCTAACGAAGCATTAAGATATGTGCAGAGAAAACCACTACCGCAATTTGACCCCCGATGAGTACAACTATTATCAAAGCCAGGTTAGTACATTTGTGTACCCACAGATGGCTAATCTTCAGAACAGGCCAGGGAAGCCCGTCTCATCCCCAAAGGCTCCTTAGTAGAAGACACCATTGTCATCGACTCCCTACCCCACACTACTGTTGTACATACCACCGTTGTGACCGAAGTATCCACCACCCCAACTGCTCCTCCTCTATCACCTCCCATCCATCCAGTCTCACATGTACACCCTACTTCTCCCAGAACATCCACATCTTTGGATAGCGAGGTAGCAGAAGCCTTTGTTGCATCCATTCCTCTAACCCTTTCCGCACCTATGCAACCCAGCTTACCTCCTCGAACATCCACCTTTCCATTCACTCCAATTCTCCCTCCATCCTTACCCACACCTCCAAGAAACCTTTTCCCATTCCCACCTCCATTGACCTTTTCCCCCGTCTCACCCCCTCGACCCACTGCAATTCCTCTTTCCCCTTTCCACCAAGTAGTCCAAGAGAACCCCTCTGTAAATTATTCTGCCACTTTTGTAAATCATGTATTTACACCCACGCACACACCCACTGTCACCCCACTATTCACGGTCACCACACTTGATACCACATCCAGTGACATGGATATATCACCGCCCACTGCACCACTGCTCACTTCCTTCATGATACCACCATATTTAGGCACCCCAATGTTCTCCACAATCACCACTGCACCCACATTTCCCTCCCCATTTCCCTTACCCCCTGCATCAACACACACACCCACCACATCTTCATTTAGCACACCATTAATATTATCACCCACTATAGACACTGCATTTCGTCAGATGTTCACCTGCATGACTCAAGTAAGAGATGAATTTGCATCTCTTGGAACTAATTACCAGACGCTACAGAAGACCACGAATGATTTACAGTCACAGCTAAATTCGTTGTCGATCGAGAATGCCTCACTAAACACCAGATACCAAGAGCTCTGTGAGGCCTATCACAAACTGGAACTAGAAATTGAAGAAAATACCAAAGAGGCCATCATTGACATAGACAACTTGTTGCGGGCTCAGACTATTCGGAATGCAACATTTACTAGGAACATGGGACTGCTCAGATGCCACTTGGCAGCAGCTAAAGAAGAAAATCAACGTCTACAGGAACAGAACAGAGAAAATTTGGAAGCTGCCCTAGATCAACCAGACCAACCATTGAGCCCTAGTCACTTTAAAGTTGTTCCTTCAGAATCTATGAAAATATTACTAGATGATCATGTCAGATTGCTAGATGAATACGACAACATGAACGAGGAGTTCCAGAAGCTCAAAGAAGAACACAAGATATTACAGTTAAGAGCACCTGTACCACAAGGACTACCAGCTCCTGCGGACCCATCTCCTAACATCATCAAGGAACTCAACGCATTACAGGCCCAGGTAGTAACTCTTCAATCACAGATAGCAGTATTTGAAGCACCCCCCAGGCCAGACTCCCCACCGGAAATACTAGCAGAGGAAGAAACAATGACTATTTCGATGGAGGAAACTTTTGAAGAAGCATATGAACCCCAGCCCCTCCCAGGCGGACGATTCACGGCCGAAGGCCAGACGACTTTTGAACTTCCCACTCCGGCATGGATGAAGACGATTGAAGAGCTTGGAAGAACCCACTCAGTATGGGTAGAGGTGCAGTTACACGCAATGGCAATGATAGAAGATAGAATTTTACAGTCTCCTTATTTTGCTCACTTGGCCCCTCGTAGATATATATCTAGGCATAAGCTAAAATACAAGCCTTATTTTATGTTAATAGCGGAATATCAGCTGGCCATAGAAAAATAAACAGGCAAGAAACCCTCTCACGCTACCCAGTTTGAGCCTGAAGACTTGTCACCGGAAGCACAGAGAGGATCCATCTTTCAACCAACTTGGCGCCAGCATATGTTACAAGAATATCCTAAAATGATGAGCACCTGGGTCAAGGACCCTCTCCACTTGAAGTACAACCCATGTTGGGGACCCGTGCCATGTTGCCGCTCCTGGAAGGCATTTGCCGTTAAAGTACAGAACAACAAGCAATGCCAAGATTGGCTCGATTACCCTTATTTCAGGCCACCCACAGGACCACCAACAGTTGGATACATGATGGCAATGATTCGTCGCTAGCTCCCTCGCTTACGACGCATGGACGATGTAGCAGCGCACATGATTGTCAAAATATTTCACATGATGTAGATGGTCTTCAAACTCTTCCGCCGAGTCAAGGCACCACATGTAAACACCCCGATTTTTGAGCATGGCAATCTAGATTTAACTTATGACATGAGTACGACACCATTGCTCCGGGTGTGTTATGCCTGGCACTGTCGAATCAAATACTTACCGGCATGCTATAAGCAGACCTTCGAAGAAATGTTCACCACCGGTTTTTGGGAGTATCACTCAGAAGTGTTCATAAGCGGGCCTACACATCTACTGCAATTATTTGCCTGTGAACAACCGGTATACTCAACACATTACAGACTCCCGCCACTAGAGGAATCTCAGCCCATCGATTGGGAGAAGCTTGAAACTGATCTTGCCCGAGGTATCCGCATTTCAGAACACACCCTCGCTCAGGACCTCCTACAGAATTACATCCGACAGACCCCACAACAAGGTTCTGTCGAGGACGACAAAAGCGAGAGGGAGGGGGGTGTTGGCAATAGCCAGAGGCATAGACGTCGAGGAAGCATGTAAAGACAGAGCATAATGAAGTAGCAAGGAGCCAGCCGAATCATTTTTTCAAACAAATATATTTCAAAATACTTTTCAAAATTCTCCAACAATGATTTTCATCACTTTTGTACCATATGTAACATAGAAATCCTTTTTGTGATTTATAGCTCCATTTTGTGCAAGCCGAGGAGTCCTCGAGCTTGGGGAGCTTAGGTAGAATGAGCGTACCAATTTTGGTTATTTTTAGACACTGTTTACCCTTTCAAATAGCACATAGAACCTATTTTTTAACTATGCCGGTCACTAGATGTGAAACTAGTCAAAACTAGTCTAAAAACTATAAATAGAGCTAGAGAGCTCATTTTTGAGGTTAGCTTGTTTGAGTAGAGAAGAACTTAGAGCTATATTGAGCTTACAAGAGTGTTCTTGAGTAATAGAGTTGATTTCCTACCTTCCATTGTGTCTTGCTTGTCTCTTCGTTGTGTATGTGTATGTGTGTGTGCATCTCTATGCTTCTCACCTTCACTCTCACTTCATCTCACATTCACGATCTTCATACCACTACTATCTCTTCCGCGGATTGACATTAAGGAGGTGGATCTTCTTAACGTGGTTCTCACCATTGTGCTAGAGAAACATATGGATATGTGAAGTTGTATTGTATTGATAAAACACGAACCTTCTGTTAGTTGATATACATTGTCCAAGATGCCATTGATCTTCACTTATTAATACCTCTCACCACTTGCTTAGCTTGAAATCAATCAACCTTCAAAATAACCTATAAAAATATAAAGAAATAAAAATTCATTATTATATGCTTGAAAAAATACTAAACTATATCATAAAAAGTAAAATATTTCTTTACTTGTTTGCATGTTTTTTGTCGTAAGTATCCAAGGATCAAGTGCATAAGTCAATTTCTATCAAAACTTTGCCATCCCTCTCGATGTGATTTTCCCAACATCTCAGCTAAGAGAAGGTTCTTGTTGTATCAATACAATACAACTTCCTAAAGAAGATCTACAGATCTAGGAAGTTATATTGAATCGATACAACAAGAACCTTCTCTTAGTTGATATGAAGCCCTAGATGCCTTTGATCTTCACTTATGAGTCCTTCTCGACCCTTAAATTATAACAAAACATAAAATCTTTTACAACAATTGCAATAGTTTTTAATTCACAATCATGTACACACATACACATGCACATACACAATCATATTAGATTTTCACTTACAATCACATAACATACACGCACATACACATACACATACTATTGTGAAGTAAGAATCAATATTGATTCAAACAATCACAATACATATACTATTATGAAGTAACACATACACATACTATTGTGAAGTAAGAATCAATATTGATTCAAACAATCACAATACATATACTATTATGAAGTAAGAATCAATGTTGAGTCAAACAATCATGATAGTTTTCTTTCACAATCATACACACATATACATATACTATTGTGAAGTAAGAATCAATGTTGAATCAAATAATCACAATAGATTTCATTCACAATTATACACTCAAATACACATACATATGCTATTATGAAGTAAGAATCAATATTGATTCAAACAATCATAATACATGTTTACTCACAATCATACACACACATACATATACTATTGTGAAGTAAGAATCAATGTTGAGTCAAATAATCACAATAGTTTTCTTTATGATTTTAGTACTAAAGTACTTGATATTTATAGCAAGAGTTTATACCTTGTTCTTTCTACGACACTATAGTGAATAATGAATAATGCAACCTTGTGGGTAGCTCAAAAGTATCTTGTCCTTCTTGAGTGACCTGACCTCCTGGTTCATATTTATCTTGAAATGTCTAGTTAGTCAAGATCTCAACTATCTCTTTAGCTTCAGGGATCTCAAGTGGTGGCGAAGGCCATTTACATTGTTCAAGTCTAGATTGTAGCTCAATAATTTGGTTTTGCAAGTTGATTATGTCAAATGATGTTGAAGTAGATGTAGGGAGTCTAGAGACTATTTTGGGTGGTGTGGAAAATCCTGTTGGTGCTTGGTGGTGTAATCTTCCAAAATGGTTCTAATGTTCTCATGAGGAGTTGTTTGAAACTTGGAGGGGCTAATGGGAGCACGTGGTGTGCTTTCATTGGTTGCCTCCATATTTTTTGTATTCTGTTGTTGAAGCCTTTGGTTCTCCTCCTTAGCACATGTCAATGCCATCTCAATAATGTGATATTATGGTTGAGCTTGGCATTTAGTTCTATTTGTGTATGTAATTGTTCTTCCAAGTCTTTGGCTACTTGTTTATCCATTTCTAGGACATGTGTCTCTAGCTAATTGTCTCATGGTTTTAGGGTGGCATATCGATCTTGCATTGTAGTGTTAGTAGTGACTAGATGTGAAATTTGTTCTTGTGGCTGAGTTGAATGGTCTTAGAGCATGTTGTTCCTTTGTGCCAACAAATTGTATTTTTGTCTTGTTTGGTTGCCCCAATTTATCATAGTTTCGATGGCAGAATCGATAATTGATGTAGACGTGGTGGATGTAGTGACTAAAGTGTTGTATGCAAGTGGAAAGGGAATGGGGATGGGGAGATATGATGACATGGAAAATGTAGTAGTGGGTGAGAGTGAGATTGATGGAGTGGGGATCAGGGATTGTGGTACTACGGGGGGTGAGACAGTTGTGGTGATTGGGGTGAGATCTCCATCATGCCGTATGTGCTAGATTGAGTGGCATCAACAATGAACAGTGAGATGGTGGTGGCAATGTGTAGTTGTGTTCTCATAATGGTTGATAAAAATTATGATGACGTGGAGATAGATTGAGTCTTAGGTGGTAGATAAAATGGACCTTGTTGAACTCATATAAACTCAAATGTGTCCCACAATGCAGGACATGTGGGTTGTGGATGGAATGTTGATGAAAAAGCTAAAGAAAATTGGAGTGGGAATGAATAGTGTTGTGTGTGTGTGTTTGTGAATAGAGCAAAGGAAGGGTAAGGTTTGGTGGTGGGATGACCAAGGACTAGCTCTAATAAGAAGCTTACGGTTGTGGAAGAACTAGTATTATACAGTGGGTTGTCATGGGAAGAAATAATTAGTGTGTGGGATACTCGACTACAAAATCCAAAACTAGGGAAGGGCATGGTGGTAATTACAAGTTCAGTGGCTATTCTTACTTTGGTGGTAGTGATTGGGGTGGGTTTAGTAGTTTTGGGGTTGAATTAGGAGTTGTATGGAAGATGGGTTCAATTGGTTGATTGACTATTTTAGTAGTTTACATATGTATAGAGGTGATGGGAATTGTTGTGGAAATTTGAGTTGAGGTCATAGGGATTTTATTGTTTTACCTTTTCGTGAGATTGTCCTTATTGTATGTTCATCATATTGTACACTTGGATTCTTTGAAAATGTGATCAATTGCTCCTACCACTCATAAGGCTTCAAACAATGCACGTATGAGTCGATAAATTGGGGGTCCACATCATCTACCTCAAGTAACTGCTCAAAATGACCAGACTCCTTTCCTTGGATAGGTGACTATGGGCATGAATATCTTCCATGGTCTTTCTTAACCTTTTAAGGTGGTCATATAAGCTACCTCACCTGCATCTTCTTCATCTTTATGTTGCATATCATCCCCTATGATCTGGGTGAGTGATCCTCTTCTTCCAAATGGACATGGCACTCTCCTTCTGTACATTGTTGTCCCTCGTGCCTTCTTGACTCTCGTATTGCTTTTTGCTAATCTTATTTTTTCGACCCAAGCTGAATTCCTTATAAGACTTGCTCAAAATCAAATGTGCCCACGTCCTCAAGTCCTTTTGTTACTAGAAATTCAAATTCAGGTGGAATGGATGAAGTCATCAATTGGGTTGTAGTCATTTCACCTATGGTAGTTACTTCTCTTATGGTAGGTCTGGGAATGTGAATTGTGAATGGAGGGATGGTTTGTTGAGTGGTCGGCGATACTTCAAGTGTAATGACCGCACCTCTAGGTTGCATGCAAGGGATGGTGCCTCTCATCCATTTTGGTTGTGGATTTGAAGCCCTCTTTTTCTTATTTTGATCTAAGTTGATTCTATGAGGTAAAGCATGAACCAAATCTTTTTATGCGGCTGAGTAAACCGATCCTACCTAGGAAAGGCAAAATGATGCATACAAATCTTGAGAGGTACTAATTAGCTTGGTGTGATTGTGGACATCTGATTGATCTTCAATATATCTCTCTTCTTCATTGCATCTAAAATTTGAGTCTCCTTCTTTGTAGACACATGCCCACCTTGCATGTTCAAAGTCCCACTTACCAATTTCTATGACAATTTGAATCTTTTTGCTCCAGGTTGTGCAACAACAAGAGTACCTAAAACAAACAAAGAAGTTCTTCATATGCTCCGATCTGAAGAGTCTGGATCAAATAACAGAACCTTAAGAAATGTGTCTTGGGCAAGTAGGCACTAAAGGAATCCAACAAGCCTTCTCTTTCCCAAATATTTTGCAGTTCAGCCCAATTTTGTATCTCTTCAAATTCTCTAGAGAAAAAATGAAATTTATCCAGTGTTGAATTTGCATTTGGATTCCCATATATGAGGTGCATCCTCCAAAGTTCCTACTAACTCACTGAGCCAATGAGAGTTTGCATGCACCCTCTTTTTACATCCTAATGATGGATCTTAGACTAGAATGGCACCCCTATAATTGCAAAATATAGGAGGCCTCTCTGAAGGGTGTTCCTTGATGGTCAAAGAGTTGATATCAGTTGGTTGGGAGCTTGTTTCTTCTTCATCCATCATGTTCTACTACATGCTCATGTTGTTTGTGGATTTTTTATAACAAGAAAAACACATTATTATTGTCAAAGAAACCCAACAAGACCTTGTTCCCTTTACAATACCCATCATGCTTCCCTTACATCCCTGTATAGTGTGAAAGTGGATATTGAGTGTGGAATATCCATGATGTGATCCTATGAGTTGTCATGATGCTTATATGCATACTCTAGAAAGTGCATTTTCTTAGCATGATTCTAGTACTATACAAGTATGTTATAGGGTTTTCTTGGACAATTTGTTACAAGGTCTGTTGACTTTGTAGGATTCCCTTATGGGATTACAAGATTTGATTCTAGATTTATACATTGTGTCTAGAGATGGTAATTTAACATGGTCGTGGGATTGTTTAGGTACCCATTTTCAAATTGTTATAGGACTAAAATTACAAGATGACTTGAATACAACAACTTTTCATATGGTGTTTGAGGGGTTGTGATGGATTGCGACTAGCTAGAATCTAAGAGTTGTAGGGAGGAGGTTTGAGCTCTCAAGCAGCTCTTAGATACCCAAATGTTCAAGTTATGTGGTTCTACCTTCATTGAGCGCTTTGGTATCTAGATTTGGATTACCCTTAGTGGTTGGTCATTCCTTTACTTTGTTGATTTTCTCCTTAGTTTCTCCTTTCACTTCTCAGATGATAACTTTGAATTTTTAGGAGCAATTGGTTGCTCAACTTTTTGCACCTATATCTACTTCATGCCTAGGGTAGGTGGAGTCTTTTTAAACTAGCTTAATCATTTTCATTTTGATTTCATCCTTTTAATGTGCTCTAGAACAATGACATGACACTCTTCTCGTATTCTCTTCTATTCCTCTTTTTTTCTTCTTACCCCCATTGAGTCGTTTAAGAATTTCTTCCATCAAGGGCTCTTGATAGAGATTTAATAGGCAACTAATTATGTAATTAGAGTGGCTAATTGTATTTTACTACTAGTCAATATTCTATTAATGATCATAGGCCCATAGCCATGTTTCTCTAGTTTACCAACATGCTCCTTCAAAGTGTATACCAATACTAAATCACCAGCTTTCAATCCTTTATCTTTAATGTGTGCATCAAAGTAAGCCTTATGTCTCTTCTTTGCAGCATATATTCCTAATTGTACTTTCAATCGTGTCTCTCATAACTGTTCTAAGTCCATGATCCTAGATGATAACTCCTGGCATGTCCAATGATGCTCTTGTGTGACCTTTAGTATGGGTATCAAAAAATCTAAAGTAAGCACTACATTTTGGCCAAATACCATGTGAAACAGAGTGGCATTGAGTACCATTATATAGGCCACGATATGTCCAAACATCATGGTGTAGCTATTTCTTCCAATTTGAGTCTTTATATATTTACAAGCTTTGTCAATACATTGCATAAGGTCTTATTCATGCTTTCTTCCTGTCCATTTTCTTGTGGCTGGTAAGGTGCTACTTCTTGTGAATCACCATAAAATCATGTAAGATATAATCAACTACCTCATCCAAGAAGTGTGTTCCTTGATTGCTTACAAACTCTATAGGCAGTCCATATCTTGTGAATACATTCTCAGACAAGAATTTTTTTGTCGTATGCCCATTTTTCTTCCTAGTGCCTTTTACTTCTACACATTTGTTAAGATAATATGTTGCTACAATTATGTATTCAACATGGGAGCTTTTAGCTAGGGGGTTGAGAGGACCTACAAAGTATATACCCCACTTGGAGAATGCACATCCTCCCATCATGGGTGTGAGTGGCATCTCATCTTTTTGGATAGGATATTTGAGTTCTTTGACATGTTTCAAACCTTTTCACATAGGTATGTGCATACATATGAAGAATGGTCCACCAAAGACCTAAAAATAAAATAGCTTTGATCAATCGATCTGGACCAAAGTGTCCTCCTGCAGAACCTCAATGTGCAATCTCTAATATCTTCCAATACTTGCTTTCATGTACACATAATCTCAAATATCTATCTCTTCCATGCTTGTATAGATTCTCACCAATGAGACTATAGTCTTGAGGTTCTTTTTTTAGAATCCTTCCTCATAATAAAGTCCTCCTGTAGAATATTTTTCATCCTTAGAAAGTCAGCTTAAAGGTTGCTCCAATTAGGTATTACAGACACTTAGTACAAATTTGCATGTTCAACTGGGGGTCTACTAACACAGTATGGACAATACTTGAGAAATCTATATGGATCTACTTCCATATTTGGCCAATATATGCCTAATCACTTCAATGTTTTAAGGTTTTATGCTTCAAATCGTGTTGCTCTAGTTGCATCTACATGCATGGATTGCAACAATTTTTCATGCTCTTCCTCTTCCACACAACAAGCTAAGATTCCTTGATCACCTTCTTGTAAATACTCCTGGTGTCACTCTAGCACAATGGTGAGTACCAACGTGTTGACAGTATACGGGAAGAAGCAAGTACGGACACACATGCAGATCTAGCACTGAGGCAACCCTTCATTTTTTTCAAAACCCTCACATCATTTTAAAGTGATTCTCATCACTACAAACCCTTGTAAATATCATTTCACCTTTTTGTAGCTCCATTTTGTACAAGCCGAGGAGTCCTCGAGCTTGGGGAGCCTTAGAAGTAGTTGCCTGTCAATTTTCATAATTTTTAGATCTCGTTTGGGCCCTCAAATAAGCCCTGGAACCTAATTTTTAACTAGGCCGGACACTAGGTCTGGACAGGGCCAAAGCTAGTCAAAAACTATAAATAGAGCTAGAGAGCTCATTTGTGGGGAGCTTCTTGTAGTTTTGAGCTTGTATGAGAACTTTGTTGCAATAGAAGTGATTCCATTGTCTTACTCTCTTTGTTCTTGCCGTGTGTGCGCGTGTGTGTGTATGTGTGTGCATGTTAGTGTGCTTCTCACTCACGCACTTGTGCCGTCACTTGCTCGAGGTCTTCATACCATCCTCATGTCTTCCCGGATTGACATTAAAGGAAGTGCTACTCGTCACTGAGCTACACCAAATTTTGGCGCCGTTGCCGGGGATCGAGCTTTGAGGACGAGCGTGTGATGGTAAGACGTAGAGAGGACGCGTTGGAATGGTAAGTAGTAGGTAAATTTCTGATTTTTCTCCATCTTCATCTTCATCTTCACCTCCATCTCCATCTCCACCTCCACCTCCTTCTCCACTACATATTCCCTCTTCCTTATCATTCCCTCATTTGTTGTGTGCGAGTTTGAGAGAGAGCGATTGTGCGTGCTTGTATTTGTGTGTTTTTTGCATGTTTCTTGCAGGTGGCAGCTCCATCATCACCTCCAGCAAGCTCAGCAGGTACAGAAATTGTCTGCACAGTCCCCGAGGCGTTGAGCTCGAGCTATCGCGACACTCCGAAAATTTCACCTTCTCACGATTCTGAGTGCACCACGACACTGCGCAGGCCTAGAGCTCCCAGGAACACTAGCTAGAACAGAAAAATTCACCATATCTCGACCTATCGCGACACCCCGCGAGGTATCGCGACACTCCGAGGTATCGCGACACTCCGAGCTATCGCGACACTCCGAGGTATCGCGACACTCCGAGCTATCGCGACACTCCGAGGTATCGCGACACTCCGAGCTATCGCGACACTCCGAGGTATCGCGACACTCCGAGGTATCGCGACACTCCGAGGTATCGCGACACTCCGAGCTATCGCGACACTCCGAGGTATCGCGACACTCCGAGCTATCGCGACACTCCGAGGTATCGCGACACTCCGAGCTATCGCGACACTCCGAGGTATCGCGACACTCCGAGCTATCGCGACACTCCGAGGTATCACGACACTCCGAGCTATCGCGACACTCCGAGGTATCGCGACACTCCGAGCTATCGCGACACTCCGAGGTATCGCGACACTCCTAGCTATCGCGACACTCCGAGCTATCGCGACACTCCGAGGTATCGCGACACTCCGAGCTATCGCGACACTCCGAGGTATCGCGACACTCCGAGCTATCGCGACACTCCGAGGTATCGCGACACTCCGAGCTATCGCGACACTCCGAGCTATCGCGACACTCCGAGGTATCGCGACACTCCGAGGTATCGCGACACTCCGAGCTATCGCGACACTCCGAGGTATCGCGACACTCCGAGCTATCGCGACACTCCGAGCTATCGCGACACCCCGACCCGACCTATCGCGATACACGGCCATTAACGCATGAAAATTGAGAGTTAATTTTTGAGTGATTGAAAGGGTAGTTGAGCTTGATTTTAGACATATTGGTATAACTTAGAACCTTGGAAGTGGGCAAAAGACCTAGAAACTAGAGAGGGATCTCCTGAACCCTGAGAGCCTGTTTTGACCCTATAGTGCCTGAATGGTCATAACTTGACCATACGAACTCCGATTGATGAGATTTTGGTCTCGTTGGAAAGCTCGTTGAGAATCCTACGTGGACCTCGACTGGTTTTTGTAAGAATCATACGTGGAGTTTTAGAACATGCATTTTTAAGTTGACCTTTAGGTGGAACTAAGTTGTTCTTGGATTTCAGGGGGTACAGTGAGTTACTCCAGGGGGACTAAAAATATTGATGTGTGTCTTCCAATTATTTGTGGTGATAAAGCTATACTAACTGGTGAGTTTTTGCAGGAACTTTGTGGGCACTCAAGGCAATCAAAGCAAGCTAGCAAGGGTGAGTACCGAGCTTGGGAGAAGGCTTCCTGGGCTTGCGTAGCTGTCTGATCAACCAGCTGATTGAGGTTGGAAGATCTCATAACCCTCCTTTGTCAATTCCTAGCCTAGGCTAAGTACGACTTAGGTGTGGTAATTAACTAGGGCAACGTTAGGCACGAATCAAGTCCAAGAGAATTGATCAACCAAGTGCAAGAAAATAAATAGGTCTTAAGTGCGAAAACCCTAAGGGACAAAAGGTAAACGGGAATCGATCACTCATCAAATGCGGAAATCCACTTAAGTACTCCTGACGACGCAATTTCAGACAAGACCATAAACATAATATTCAACTAAAAAGAACCAAGTGATTGGTGCAAAATCAACCTGCAACGAGAGCGTGCTTGGGGTCCAGGGGGTAAATAAATCAGGCATATGAACCTTAGATCAGGCAGACACTTAGGCCGAGACAGACGAAGCCTCAGATCTTCTGAAGCTAGTGTCAATCACACTGCCAGGTCTTGGGCCCAGCAGTTGAGTGATTACCCATACACTCCCAGATCAGAAACCAGTGATTCTGAAAGGTCCTATCACATGGAGAGACCAGTAGGTAGTTCAGGGTTGGCTTATCTAGAAAAGCCAGAGGGGCCTTATAAGACTCAATTGGAATATATCAGGACGAATCGTCTAGGTGCTCGCATCTATGAAGACGGACTGAGAAGATCAGTGGTCCAGATCAAGAACCCCGATCAACCCCATGGAATAGACCACCCGGTAGTCAAGTTTGAGAATGGAGCATACCTAGATAAAGAGGGGACTATATATGTAGTCACCACTCTTCCTGATAGAACTGATGAGTTTGGAAATGTGATTGCGGAGACCGACATGGGTGATATAGAGCAAGGGAACTTAGAGAGAGAGCCAAGAACTCCCCGTGGTAAGTCTGTCTTGACCAGAATCATGACTCCTGAGCGGATTCCACAAGATAATAAAAGCATAGATCTGCTTTTAAATCGAGAAACCGATGAGGCTTTTTGGAGATATAGATCTTCTCAACCTCAGGAGGTGAATACCCTCACAATCTACGAGTTTAAAGACCCTGATAGTCCAGGCCGAGTAACCTACCTAGACACTGCATCAGAGAGAATCTTCGTGGTCACTGAGCAGGGCAGACATGCCTACACTTGGAAGGGTGAATTTGTTTTTCCCCAACCAAGGTCTAATGTGTCCTTTGGTCACCAAGGAGCTGGGACCTCCCAAGCTCACGGAGCTCAAAGAGATAGAAGTAGAGACAAACCTGAGGTAAGTTTTGCCAACTCCCTGGGAAGAGAAAGAACGGGAGCTGAAAGGAATAGAGTAGAACCTGAGAGACATAGAACCCCATGGAATCACCGGGACATTGATGATTTTCCTTTGCCAAGGCCGAGAGAACACACTAGGACCCTACGACCAACCCAACTGGTGAAGTCCATGAAGAATTATTTCGATGGCACGGGAGACCCTTATGACCATGTGGCAGAATTTCGACAAGTGTTGAAAGCGGAACAAGTGGAGGACCTATTCACACAATATAATGCTTTCGGTCTAACCCTTAGGAACACTGCCCTCACGTGGTTCCAACCACTGAATGAGAGGCATTTTAGAAACATAGACCAACTCTTAGAGGCATTTATTGTTGAGTTTTCTAAGAGTGGAATCAGGCATAACACCTCCTCACTAATTCATAGCTTCAAACAAACACCTCAAGAGACGGTCAGACTAGCTGGAAGAAGATTTAGACAGTACCTGGAGAGATGCCCTATGCCGGAGTTACCCACACCAGCCAAACAAGTGGCCTTGTTCCTAGACGGATTGTTGAGCACTAAGCTCAGGTCATATGTGTACCTGAAGGACCCTAGAACGATAGAGGAGTGCGTGCACATGTGCATAGACATTGAAGACAATCTAGGTGAGGAGTTAGAACTATCAAAAATCTATAAGGATTCTGATAGCTCTAGCACACAGACACCTGGTCAATCCACATCCATCGAGGAACTTGCAGAGAAGGTAGCCCAAAAACTAGGTGTCTCTAGCAAGCAAATTCCGAGATTTGCCCCAGTTAAGCGGTGTTACAATTGTGGCGGCGAACATATGGCAAGTGTATGCCCCATTATGGCCCAACCACAGGCGAATCTTAGTAGCCAGTACTGCACCATAGAGCGCAGGTACACCAATCACCTGGCACAAGACTGCCCATATAACAAACAAACTGTTAGACAAAATTATCCTCAGCCATATCCACAATATGGTAGATACCAGAATCAGTACCCATCACCACAATACAACAGACCACAGCAAACTTACCGGCCATCTTATCAAGGGCAGCAGAGGCCTCAACCAGTCCTAGTGCAGCAACCCCCTGCTCCAACCAATGCGATCCCAGTGAAATATGCTTCTACTGAAGAAAATCCTAATAGAGCCATAGTCCCAGTCACCCCATTGCTATCAGACAGCGATCCAAGTGACCATAGTTTTGACTCCGCACATATTGATAGCCCACAAGCTTACTACATGCAGTCACCCGAGCATGACGAGCCATACTATTATGAGGACCCAAGTGAAAATAGTGGGGAACCTGAGTATTCTAATGTCATGTACACAAACCCCAACTCTAGACCTCAACCTAGGCAGGTACGACCCCCATTTCCGAGAGGGCCATGTTTCAGATGTCAGGGAGATCACCTTGTACGTGATTGTCCACTACCTGTCCCTACACAACCTCAACCAATAACCATTCAGGGCTTCTGTCAAGACTGCGGGAAAGAACATCTCCTACGAGATTGCCCAAAGAACCCTAATAACATGCCTAAAATCACTCCTATCAATGTTGTTGGGTTAGTTGTAGACTCCACAGGGAGTGTGACTTCCACTGCACCTGTGCAGGTGATCACAAGAGCCCAGGCGCTTCAACGACACCAAGATGTTGTTCAGGAAAAGAGCCCCGAGGTGAGTGAAACAGAGAGCATACCCAAAAAGAAGACTAGCGCCTGGAAGGATAGTCGTGAAAGAATGAAGAGACAATGGGCAAAAAAGATAAACGAACTTGAAGAAAGCGTGAGAGAAACCAAGGCAAAAATCACAGAGATCACATCTCAACCGCACTCCCACACACTTCCACCACTACCATCCCCATCACCCTCCCTTTCTCCGCCCTCTAATACCCCTCACGAAACCCACCCACCACCCCGAGTAGGATCAGTATTAGCTGACCCCACTCCTGAAGGCTTGGACATGATGTTCAAAGCCTACCAGGCTCGACTTCAAGAAGGTCCAACAGCTGCAAACCTAGACAAGAGTTACCCTAGAGCAGACTTAGAGATTGAACGGATGAAAATGTGCATGAAAATGGTAGAGCAAGCTCAAGCTATACTTGAGACTAGTCAAAAGTTCAATCAGACAACCTCTGTCAAGCCGGATTTGCATTTCCAAGGCTTACTAGAAAGATTAGAGCAGTTGGTAAACAAATCACAAGTTTCTTTACCTCCACAGGCTCAACCAGTTGTTGAAAGAGGAAGCTCACCACCAAAGGGAGCTTATGTCCCTAATCCCACGGAAGCTGGAATACCTCCTTCAATACAACAGTACTCTCCAGAGTTCTTGCGGGAAATACAAGAAGAGAAATGGGCCAAGGAGAAGGGTGATTTCCCTCCCATTCCTGAGATTGATGATCTTCGTGATCAATTTCCCCAAGACATTCCCTCTATCTATGGGGATCAAGCAGAGCAACAAGAGGATGAGAGATTAGATTTTGAATCTAATTCTTTACAAGAGCTGCCTCATTTCACAGGCCCATGGGAATCTGAATCTCTCCAGATCAGAGCTCCCACGATATTGGTAAGAAATGAAGACTCAGTGATTCCCAGGAACACTGATGTTGTGAAGAACACTAAGGTTCAATGTCACCTCACTGTAGAGGAACTCCTCAAGGCAAAACCGGAGCTCTGGGATCATGTGAAGGATCAGGTTCCAGAACTTGAATCCAATGCACCAAAAGTAGGCTCTAAACAAAAAATACCCGAAGTACCTCTCGACAAGATAGGAGACATGAGCGAAGGTGAAGAAGGTAACACTTATCTTCCGATCACATATCAAGGTTACACAACCAAAGCAATTGTGGATTCGGGTGCGGGCGTTGCGATTGTGACTACCTCCCTGTGGAAGCGATGGGGAAAACCCACCTTGAGACCAACGAGAATGAAACTTCAAATGGCAGATGGTCATTTTGAAAGACCTCTCGGATTGCTTGAAGGGATAACTCTAGCCACTTGTGGTGTAGAGTTTGAACATACGTTTGCTATATGTGACTTTGAGAAGAATAATGTTTACGAGATGATCCTAGGAAGACCCTTCCTACGACAATTGCAAATAGTACAGGATTGGGGAACCAACTCCTTGTACTTACAGCACTTAGGGGTCACCACCAAGGTCAATCTGAAGGATCACACCTTCAGAGATGTACCACCCCTACAGTGGAATCCTATCCACAAAACGAAAGAGGACTCTATCTCCGTGCATTCTGGAAGTTCACCTGAACCATCCTGGTTGCATGAAGATACTCACTTGTGGATGTGCAAGGTCGCAGAGGAAGAGGAAAAGCGCCTAAAAGCGAGAGAAGAAGGAACTCCCCCAGGAGATAGACCAATAAAAGACCCAGCCTATACACCGATGATATTTCCAGATGAGGAATTTGAGCCTCATGGTTGGGCAGAAATCTTAGCTACCATGGACATTGCAGTCAATGAGGAACAATGGACACCCCATTGTGATGAGGAGGGTTATGATATTTCAGTGTTCATGTGTCAGCCCTTGTTGGAAGAGTGTGATCCTAGTGAGTTCATAGAAGAAGAAAAGAATGACGATGATCTAGAATCCATTGTGATGGATACTTACTTTGACTCAGAGGAACACTACTTAGAAGACATAGGAGTGTTAACCCAAAAAGAAGAAGAACCTCTTGCAAGTATTAAAACGATAAGTTCAAAGAAAGGAAGTGAAAGAGGTCAAAAGAAAAAGAAAAGAAAAGCAGTAAGACAAGAAGAGGAAGAATCATTGTTTGAAGTACCAGAAAATTTCAAGAAATATGAAGTGGAAGACCGGAAGATTTTGGTACGAATGCCTAAGAGAGAGGCCATTATAGGAGAAGCATATGACAATAAAGAAAAGACCAAAAAAATTGTAGTGACCATTGAAGGGAACGAAGAGCGATGTACGTACATAGGAGATGACCTAAGTGCAGAAGAAGAAGCAGAGCTTGTAGCTCTATTAAGGGAATATAGGGATGTGTTCGCATGGCATTATAGAGACTTGAAAGGAGTAGATCCAGAGATCTGCTCTCATACGATTCCGATGACCGCTGATGCTAAGCCCACCAAACAAAAACCCTACACATATAATGACAATTATGCGGCCAAAATAAAAGAGGAAATTGACAGGCTGATTGAAGCCGGATTCATCTATGAGATTGAGCACACTGAATGGGTGTCCCCTATTGTAGTGGTGCCCAAGAAGAACGGGAAATTGCGAGTGTGCATTAACCTTAAAAAAGTTAATGCCGCTACGATTAGAGATAGTTATCCACTTCCAATCACCGAACATCTTTTGGAGCGTGTTGCAGGCAAGGAAGTTTACAGCTTCCTTGATGGATTTTCAGGTTACAACCAAGTAGCCATTGCCCCCGAAGATCAACACAAAACGGCCTTTGCCACAGAGTGGGGAATCTTTGCATTTCGTGTGATGCCATTTGGGCTCACCAATGCACCTGCAACATTCCAAAGACTCATGTGTCATGTCTTCAAGGAGTTCTTGCGAAAGAGCTTAGAAGTATATGTGGATGATTTGTGCGCTCATTCCCAAGAGAGAAGTTACCACATCCCTGAGCTCAGGCAAATCTTCAACAAGTGTAGAGATTATCGAGTGTGTCTGAATCCAGAGAAGTGTGTGTTTATGGTACGCCAAGGTAAGATCTTAGGTCACATTGTTTCTAAGAATGGAATATCAACAGATGAAGACAAGGTAAGGGCAATAGCAGAATTGGCGAGACCAAGGAATGTGAAAGAGGTACAAGCCTTTATGGGCCATTGTGGATATTACCGTAGGTTTATCCACATGTATGCCATCATAGCTAAACCTCTCTATGGGTTGTTAACCAATTTTGAGTGGAGTGAGGAATGCGAGACTTCCTTCAACGAACTGAAGAGACGTTTGTGCACAGCACCAATATTGACTACTCCGGATTGGAGCAAACCCTTTCATGTCCATGTAGATGCCTCCAATCATGCAATAGGATGTGTGCTAGCACAACCCACAGGTGAAGGAAACCTAGATTTGCCGATAGCATATGCTAGTAGGCAATTAAATGCAGCTGAACGAAATTACACCACAACGGAGAGAGAAGGCTTAGGCATGGTATATGCTGTGAAGAAGTTTAGACACTATCTATTAGCCAATAAGTTCAAGTTTTTCACTGATCATCAAGCTTTACTATATTTGGTCAATAAACCTTGCAATACAGGCCGCTTAGTAAGATGGTTCCTCTTACTAATGGAATACGACTTTGAAGTTGTTGTCAGGAAAGGTAGAACCCATCTTCGGGCAGACCATCTTTCTCGCATCACTTCAGGAGAGCCACCGCAAGGAGTGAAGTTGTTCCTAAATGGGCAAATAAGTTGGTACCAGTCCTAACCTTCGGGCCTGCAAATAAAAATGTTAAGACAAGCAAAGAGGAAATTGTAAAATCGCTAAAGTATCAAATATTAGCCGGAAGTATGTACAAGCAAGATAATGAGGGCGTGTTAGCTTGTTGTGTCGAGGATGATGAACATGCTAGTTGGTTGCAACAAGCCCATGAGGGACTGCTAGGGAATCACTACTCTAAACAACGAACCTTGCAGAATCTAAAACGCTTAGGAGTGTATTGGCCTAGCATGGACAAAGAAATACAAGAGTGGATCCAGAGCTGTCCAGGGTGCCAGGAGAGACCCCCAGTGGAGCATGCCACTCTTTATCACATGTCATTAATCCCAGATTGGAGTGCTCCACTGGTCGAGTTCATGAGAACAGGAACATTACCCAATCAGGCTAGTCTTGCAAGAAAACGGAGCATGGAGCAAGAGGCTCAAGACTATGCTTTAGTAGGAGACAACCTGTATCGAAGAGGCAAGGATGGTTACCTAAGACTGTGTGTACATGAATCAGACTACTTGAAAATCTTAGAAACGGCACACAGCGGTGCTGCAGGTGGACACTTTGGGCCTGACAGAGTGATTAAGACTATTCTATTCTCAGGACTGTGGTGGCCCACTCTTCATATGGATGTACATACTTATGTGAAGAGTTGCGACACATGCCAACGTACCCAATATCCGATAAGAAGAGATGAAATGCCATTAAGACCAATGATGGGAGGACGTGCATTTTCAAAGTGGGGTATAGACTTTGTAGGTCCCATCAACCCCCCAGCTAGGAACTCCCATGCAGAATACATTATTGTAGCCACAGATTACCTTACCAAGTGGGTGGAAGTAAAGGCCACGACAAAGAATGATGCTCAAACAACGGCTAAGTTCTTATTCGAAAATGTGTTCACTAGATATGGGTTACCAATAGAGTTAGTTAGTGATAGAGGTACACACTTCTTGAATGAGGTCATTGAAAATCTCCTTCAAGAATTCATGGTGGTACATAAAAAGTCTGCACCCTATCACCCACAAGCTAACGGACAAGCCGAGAGCACGAATAAGATCCTGTGTAACGTATTGACGAAACTGGTCAATAATAAACGCTCTGATTGGGACAAACAACTTCACCATGCTGTTTGGGCATACCGAGTTGCCTACAAAACGGTACTCAATGCCACCCCATTTCAGATGGTCTTCGGACAGAATGCAGTGTTACCACTAGATTTCCTAATTCCAGCTTTAAGAGTAGCACAAGAGCATGAGTGGAATGGACATGAGTTGTCCTCTAGGATCTTAGATCTAGAGCGTTTAGGTGAGACAAGGCTACGAGCAGCAGCAGGTATCTATGCTGCAAAGAAACGGCAAAAGGCATACTTTGATGCCCATGTGAAGGATAAGGGCTTGAAGGCAGGAGATCTAGTGTTAGTCTACACATTGAAACAACATGCAAGAAAGCTAGAAAAGAGAGGCTACGGACCTATGATCATTAATAGGATCTCCACGAGTGGAGCAGTACAACTAGCCACATTAGAGGGGGAGGTCCTCCCAAACTATATTAGCGGATGCAGAGTCAAGCTGTATCAGGAACCCCTCACGGAAAAGATGCTAAGCCGACTCAATATTGCCAAGCAACGTAAAGAGGAGGAAAAACGAATTCGAGAAGAAGCACAGGCAGAGGCCTTAGAGCGTATCAAACGAATGAAGTTGAGGAGACAAGGAAGGGACCAGCCTATGACTGACACTCAAGAGTCTCCAGGCTATCACATGGCCATGTGTGAGGCTTCAGGAGAACGTACCCATAAGATAGTGGACCGACGACCTTTTGTGACCCTAGAAATAGGACAAAGAGACAGCACAACCAGCGTGAGGGCTTTAATTGATTCAGGAGCAGCTACAAGTGCAGTTCGGCTCTCTTATTGCCAGCAGCTGCAATTGGAGGTAAAACCCCTAGAAGCATATCTGATAGGATTAGGAGGTGTTGAAACCCCTTGTATGGGAGAGGTGGATCTTCCCCTCTACATACAAGAGGTCCTCATGCCAGCAAAAGTGCTAGTGTGTGAAGACGAGGATCTGACCGAACCTCTTGTCTTGGG
This sequence comes from Ceratopteris richardii, assembly GCA_020310875.1. Lineage (NCBI taxonomy): Eukaryota > Viridiplantae > Streptophyta > Polypodiopsida > Polypodiales > Pteridaceae > Ceratopteris > Ceratopteris richardii. Next base: position 9,822,760 of record CM035413.1, on the reverse strand, counting down.
CCAAGACTGGATCTATGATCATGCAGTCAACCTCAACCTAAGAAGTGGACTTCTTCAGGTGTGGGTAGGCCAAAGCCGTCTCACGATTGAATTAGAAAATCAAGCACTCAAACCAATAGAACAGGCACCAACTCCTGGTCCCTCCAGGAATCCACATGAAGATAACACTGTTGTGCTTGTCCAAACTTCTATGGTGCAGAGGAATGTCAATCTTACTGAAGGTTCAGGAGCCAAGAAGGAGTTCCTAATTGATCCAAAGAAAATTCTAAACGAACGGACCGAACATCACTCTATACGAAGGAGGCCGCTGATCAAGAGGCAGAAGCGCCAACCCGCGCAATATGGAGCATCTCGAGGCGTGAAGCAGATCTGGATACGCAAGGAGGGGAGACCCACAGCTCCAATAGCAGATTCTCAAGGAGACAAGAAACGAGCCTCACCATCAAGGAACAAAGCTAAGAAGCCCCCTTGGATAACCCCTAGGCACACCATTTCTATTTGGGTTCCTAAGCGGTCAATGAAGGCCACCCCTAATGCTAGACAGATATGGGTGCCCAAGGCTAGCTTACAAGCCCAAATTACTTCACCTTCAGGTACTAGGATGAAGCAGCTTTCACAAGCACTCTTGGCCAACAACTCAGAATGTGACAAGATACCTACACCTCTCACTGTCCCCACTCCCATCAACCCCAGGAATGTCTGGAAATGGGTACCCACAAGGTCCCAAATACATCACACTCTCAGACCGAAATCTTCACCTGTCCTTAGCTCTAAGAGCTACGACTCCTGTATCAAAGTGTGGAGAATTAAACTGTGTGTTAAACCCCCTGACCCTATTCTGTAAATCCGTCCACACTAACACAGAAGCATTCCGAGCCCATTGCATCACCAAAGTATGCATCTAGGACGACAATGACCTCTAATCACCACTCACACATATCATAAACACCTCACCATTAACCACTGACCTCCGGAATTGTCATGTTAGTATTGTGAAGGGAACACCATTATATCTTGTTTCCTATGCAACACTAATGTGCCTTTCGTCTTCCAACAGATAAGCAACCTACTCTCATGGCAACAGCGGCAGGCACAAGCTCTCAGGCAGGATCTGGTGCTCCTATCAATTGGGATGCCATGCCAGTGGAAGCTCCACCAACAGCTAGGCCTGAAGAATTCTTGAATGTGCGAAGGATTCCTATTCCAGATCCACCCAGTGGACTAACCGAAAGAGTAAAAGGGCACTCCCATTGGTTCAATGAAATGCCAGGGGATTTGGGAGACGCAGATCACATATGGGAGTCCAAGATGGAGTGTGGAGGGGTTTGGTGGACCTTCCAATTCTTTTCAAGAGAATTTGAGACCTTACAGAATGCAGCTCCACTTCAGGATATCTGGCAAAAGGCAGGACTACAAGCTTACTTCAGTGCAGCTCTACCTAAACCTGACTTCCTCAGGTGCTACTACTTGATTGCTACGTTGAAACCTACCGGGGATAAAGATCATTCTGGCACTTTCTGGGTGCCCTCCTTATCCAATCTGGAGGAGATGAGGAAGTTTGAATTAAATGTAACGTTAATCAGGGAAGCCCTTCAAATGTATGGAACTCATGTGCCTTCGGATCGCGACCCTTTGATACCAGAATCAATGAAAAGCAATAGAGTCAAGAAGCTCAAAGAAATGTGCGCCCTCACCCCCAACATCGCCATACCTCTGCGGATGTGCCTCCAGCACTTCGCATTTCCCGCTCAGGACCGTTTCACTCAGCCTCACAAGAAGATATGGTACGGGTTGTATTTAGCAGAGACCGGAAGCTTGCCCATCAAGATGCCGGTATGGATCTTAGATCAGGTGTATGAGGCAGGCAAGCGGGGGGTGAGGAAGCCCACTTTACATGGGTGTTGTGCGTTGACGAGAATCATCTACAGATGTCTGGCATATGATGTGCCAGTTGCTCGAGCCCTAAAATATGCACACCTGGAGCTGTTCAAAGGGCGAAAGTCAGGGAGTCAGCCTGCAAAAAGAATGCGTGGATCCCTTTCACAGGTCATGATCCCTCCAGAAGCCACCGCCGAAGTCTCCACTAGAGAGGAAGCCCAGGTGGCACCTATCATAATCCATCTCCAGGAGTCTCAACCAAGAGAGGTGGTACAGCCCACTCCTTCTGCCCCTCCGCTACCTACCGATGCAGAATTTGCAGCGATGGCCACCTTCACCGAGGACCCAAATTTTGATTTTGAAACATTTCTGCAGACGGCTCATCTATCAGACAGTGAAGGTTGTCCTGACAATGTCGATCCGGGGGCATCAACCCAAAGAGAACATGCAAGAGGCGAGACAAGCAGTGTACAGGAGATAGGAGTGGCACAACTTCCTCAAAGACTAAGCACACAAGCTCAGGAGAAGGCACCAAGAGATAACCCGGAAGAGAGTGAAGACGAAGCCCCTGCATATACGGCACAGCTCAAACGGCTGTACCAAACAATCAAGCAGGTACAACGACGCCATAAAATGTCAGAAGAAGCAAATAGGGCCCTAGTAAACCAGATGTTACACTCAGAGCATATCGACCCCCAGTTTGTAGAATCGCTAAATCTTTTGGCGGACACCTGTGGCATCAGTGAAGCAATGAGAACCTTGGTCTATCAAGAGAACCCTGCTTATGATCAAAGAAGAATTGATACACGGCCGCGACAAGGAAAGATGATTCAGATGGAAGTATCTACCGCGTTAGCTACGTCCACATCAGAAGATGTTCACATGATTAGCCCTAGGCCCAATGATGAACCGGAGGACATTACGCATGCACCACCCCCCCCATCTTCTCCTATCCCACCCTCAGAGCCTCTCTCCACGTGTCTTTCTACACAACCATTCTCCTCCTATAGTGAGACCATTGTACACACCCCCGTGTCCACTTCCCTTCCTTCACCCTCATCCATCTCTGTCACTCAGATTTTTGAACCCCAATTAGGTCACCCTTCCTTTCCCCATGCCTTTGGACAACCATCTGTCACTAGTCAGACTCTTTCCACATCTTTACCCTCCACCCCTCCATTTCCTCCCTCCCAAACTCTACCTACCCCATCCCTTGTAACTGCCCCGGGCACCACACTAATCACCCAACCCTCCTTCTGGACCCAACTTGTAAACATTCTTCAACAGGTTGATGAACATAAGAAAAAGTCCCTCCCCCAAATTCACTTTCCCACATTCACGGCCACCACTATCACACCACCCACCGTCCCGGTGTTCACATTTCACGAATCACACTCTCTCATGTCCGATCCCATGGACATCTCACCATCCGCTGGATCACCCACCACCACTGTTCTCACAACACCATCACAGGTTATTACACTCACATCACCACTTCCACACACGGTAGGCACAACATCCACTTTTCCCATTCCCACTTCCCAACCCCCTGCATCTTCCACCCATACCCCCGCATCCACCTCATTTAGTCTTGCACTCGACACCATGCTCGAAGCTGCCACTCAGCTTAAGCAGGAGTATACATTATTGGAAGAAAATAACAAAGAACTTTGCACCCTCTCAGCAACACTCCAAGAGCGTGTCAACGCTTTGGAGTCCAGCCACACGGAGTCACAAAGCAAGATATCTGCCCTCGAACATGCAAATGCGCAACTCGCAGCGAGGCATATAGAAGAGAGCAAAGCCATGGAGGAACAGCTGCGAGATCAAATGGGCCGCAATGCAAGGCTTCAACGAAACATGGCTTTGCTACGACGACATCTGGCGGCAGCGCAAGAAGAGAACAGACGGCTTCAACAACAAAACCAAGAGAACCTCGAGGCTGCCATGGAGAACACCCCGGGAGCACCCATAGACCCGGCTAAATTTCAAGCTGTTCCCTCAGAAAGCATACAACAGATCTTGGAAACTTATGCCAATCTTTTAGAAGCACATGATCAGCTTGCCGACCAGCTGAAGGACCTACAGAGACCCCAAGAGTCTACACCACACCGACAGGAACCTAAAGAACTGACCAACGCTGCTACTTCAACCGAACCTGAACACTCAACGACCAACGACGTACTGGAGTTACGGCAACAGGTCGCAGAATTAAAATTGAAGTTGATGCAGTACGAACGACCTCCTTCCCCACCAGAGCAACCGTTAGAAGAAGAAGCAGTTACTATTCCAGTGGAGGAAGCATTCGACGACACCTACGAGCCTCAACCATTCCCAGGAGGACGCGTAACAGAAGAAGGTCAAGATACCTATGAGGAACCCCCATCGGCATGGATGAAACAGGTAGAGGAAATGGGGCAAACTCATCAGGAACGGATATCCACTCAGATGCTGGCAATGAAGGCCATTGAGGACACCATCCTTCACTCAGAGTACTTCAGGCACATTGCCCCTAGACGCCTTATCACTAGCTCAGAATTACAATACAAGCCCTATTTTGTATTGTTAGCTGACTACAATGCAGAAATCAAAAGGGTCACCAACAAGTGCCCAACATTTGCCACACAGTTCGAACCAGAAGATATACCAGAAGCGGCACGAAAAGGGGCCATATTCCAACCAACGTGGAGGCAGAAGTTACTCGAAACTTACCCAGAAATGCTTCGAACATGGGATCATGCCCCCATGCATTTGAAGTACAATCCGTGTTTTGGGCCAGTGCAAAGACGCAGATCATGGAAAGCTTTTGCCATCAAGGTTCAGAATAACGCAAACTGTAAAGAATGGCTCAATTACCCCGCTATCGCCCCCCCAACGGGTACTCCCACAGTGTCATACATGATTGCAACCATCAGACATTGGATACCACGCCTCCACCCTATGCCAGATGTGGCTGCCCAGATGATGCTCAAGATCTTCGATATGATGCAGGTCGTACTCAAAACTTTTCGCAATGTATGCCGTATTCAACCTCCTATTCCCGGGTTTATTAATGGTAACTACGACCTGCTATATGATATGAGCACAACCCCGAGCATACGAGTGGCTTACGCATGGCATGCACGCATAAGATATCTCCCTGCCTGCTACAAGCAAACATTCGACGATATGTTCACCACAGGGTTTTGGGAGGCACATTCAGAGGTATTCACACCACGGCCTACGCATTTACTCCATCTCTTCGCATGCGAGCAAACAATGCATTCCGAGCTTTACACGATGCCACAACCTGACATGCCTGGTATAGTTGATTGGGAGGCTTTGCAACGAGACCTGGTCAGAAGTTTAAGAATCAAAGAACAAGAATTGGCAACCGACCTCCTGCAGAAATACAGTGATCAAACTGTGGAAAAGAGGTCTGTCAGAGGTGACAGACCCTAGGGGGGGGAGAGTGTTGACAGTATACGGGAAGAAGCAAGTACGGACACACATGCAGATCTAGCACTGAGGCAACCCTTCATTTTTTTCAAAACCCTCACATCATTTTAAAGTGATTCTCATCACTACAAACCCTTGTAAATATCATTTCACCTTTTTGTAGCTCCATTTTGTACAAGCCGAGGAGTCCTCGAGCTTGGGGAGCCTTAGAAGTAGTTGCCTGTCAATTTTCATAATTTTTAGATCTCGTTTGGGCCCTCAAATAAGCCCTGGAACCTAATTTTTAACTAGGCCGGACACTAGGTCTGGACAGGGCCAAAGCTAGTCAAAAACTATAAATAGAGCTAGAGAGCTCATTTGTGGGGAGCTTCTTGTAGTTTTGAGCTTGTATGAGAACTTTGTTTCAATAGAAGTGATTCCATTGTCTTACTCTCTTTGTTCTTGCCGTGTGTGCGCGTGTGTGTGTATGTGTGTGCATGTTAGTGTGCTTCTCACTCACGCACTTGTGCCGTCACTTGCTCGAGGTCTTCATACCATCCTCATGTCTTCCCGGATTGACATTAAAGGAAGTGCTACTCGTCACTGAGCTACACAACGTGAGAAGATTCACCTCATAATTGTCAATCCGTGGAGACATGAGGACTAGTATGAAGACTATGAGCAAGTGAAGGCACAAGTGTGTGAGTGAGAAGCACACAAGCATGCACACAAGCATGCACACACATACACACACACGTGCAAACAAGGCAAGAACAAGGAGAGGAACAATGGAGTTCTTTGCATTATTCAAAAAGTCTCTTACATAAGCTCAATTCACAAACAATCTAACCTCAAAAATGAGCTCTCTAGCTCTTTTTATAGTTTTCTCACTAGCTTTGGCCTTGTCCAGACCTAGTGTCCGGCCTAGTTAAAAATTAGGTTCTAGAGCCTATTTGAAGGCTCAAACGGAGTCTAAAAATTATGAAAATTGGTATGTAGCTAATTCTAATACTCCTCAAGCTCGAGGACTCCTCGGCTTGAAAAAATGGAGTCTATTCTACCAAAAACGGGATTTACAATGTGTGTGTAGTGATAAAAATCACTTGAATTGGAAATACTTTAAGAGAAAAATTGATTGGGCCTTGTTGTCGTATTGTGCATGACTGCTCCGTTGTGCCTGTATACTCTTTATATGACTTGGAGTCCAACACTCCCCCCTTCCTAGCGTCTGTCGCCCCTGACAGACCTCTGTTCTATAGGGTGGTCGATGTAGTATTGGAGGACATTGGTGGCTAATTCATGTTCTCCTATCCTTAAGCCTCTTGCTAGGTCAGCTTCCAATGCATCCCAATTTATTGCACCGGGGACCTCTGGTTGCAGTGTGGTGTAGTACTTGGAGTACATGGCTTGTTCACAAGCAAAGAGATGGAGCAGGTGTGTTGGCTTTGGTGCGAAGATCTCCGAGTGATACTCCCAGAAACCTGATCTAAACATTTCTTCGAATGTCTGTTTATAACATGCAGGGAGGTATTTGATGCATGCATGCCAGGTGTAAGCCACACGAATACTGGGGGTGGTGCTCATGTCATACACCAAATCGTAATTTCCATTCGTAAACCCCGGTAGACGTACCTGTGGTGCGGCTGCATTTCTAAAGGTTTTCAGGACTACCTGCATCATATCTAAAATCTTAAGCATCATTTGAGCTGCCACATCTGGCATGGGCTTCAATCGTGGCATCCAATGTCGAATTGTTCCCATCATGTACGCTACTGACGGTGGTCCCTGTGGTGGCGCAATGTATGGATAATTAAGCCATTCCTTGCATTGTGCGTTATTCTGGACCTTTATGTTGAATGCTTTCCATGAGTGGCGTCGTGGAACAGGGCCATAGCATGGATTATAGAGGAGATGTAATGGCGCATTGTTCCAGGTGTGGAGCATTTCAGGATAGGTTTCAAGAAGTTTCTGCCGCCATGTTGGTTGATGGATCTTGCCTTTTTGCACCTCTAGAGGAAGGTCTTCGGGTTGAAATCGGGTTTCGAAGGAAGGTATCTTCCCTGTGACTCTCTCTATTTCTGCGTTATAATCTGCCAAAATGATATAGTAAGGCCTGTATTGGAGTTCGGATGAGAGGATAAGGCGTCTCGATGACAGGTTTTTGAAGTGATTGGATTGTAATACAGTTTCTTCGATGACTCTCATAGCCTGATTTTGCACGACGGTTCGCTCTTCATGTGAACTCCCGATTTCCTCCACTTGTCGTAGCCATGGGGGTCGTGGTGCTTCAAATGTGTCCTGACCTTCTTCCGTTTGTTGACCTCCTGGGAAGGGTTGTTGAATAGTTCCTATGCCCAAGGAAAAGATGGTTATACAAGACTTTAATTTGTTCAAATCCCTCGGAATCGGTCTACTTGGATTACCTAGAGCCCACAATTGTCTCTTAATGGATTCTTCTTATGTTTATGCACTAACTCATATACTCTCGATAGACGCACCAAAATAATAGGTCCTATACCCCACGAGGAAATGCCTTCTACGTACCTATACCTTGCCAAATTTATTTGTGCTCTGTCCTTTTGCCACACACCCCCTTTTACACCCTCCGTGCATTTGCACTAATTTAACACACAATCAAAACACATTTTTATTCAATTATTCCAATCGAGACCTCCTAGAGGATTACTCCATGTCGAACTCTAATGTTTACTTATGTGTTACTCCATTCTATAGAGTCACAGCATCAGTTTCTATCGATTCCATATCACTAGAGGATTAGAGAGAGAAAAAGAAAAGTCAATATGACAAAACACCGAAATAAGCCCAATCGATATGCGGCTATAGGTAAGTGCATGGCATTCGTTTCATAAGCCTTGTTAAAACAGCAAGTGATTTATGCTACTGTGTGTATCATAAATTGCGAGATAATACCTATTCAATGCTAAGCAAATCATATCAATTATTGTGCCTCCATTAGATATGTGTATGAGGGAAGATATACATGAAAGCAATTCAAACATGAACCAAACAGTTTGCACACAACAGTCAATTCAACTTGCTCACTTTTCCCAATTCCTAATCAATCGACAAACAATTCCCTTTTTGCCGCATAAAAGAACAAGAAAACATGTTCCTACACATGGAAACAAGATGAAGCTCTGTAAAACAAACAAGAGAATTTACAAGTATTTCTGGGAATGTCGTGAGGAAGTTGCCTTGTGGCAAGTAAATGGAGAATGGAATATCAACATCTAAACAAGTAATTAGTGCATTCCATATCTCATTTTCTCTTTTCAGGGAAGCTCGATGTATGATGAAGAGGGCAAGAGAGCGGCGATTAAGCAGAGAAGATGGGATATGAACAACATTTCAACAGGTGCTTTTTCTGGGAAGCTAAACTGATATAGTGAAGAGGGTTTGGGCTCACGTCTGTTGGAACTTGGAATCTAAAGCTTCGGGACTCCGGTATCATCCAGATCAGTTAAACGGCTTCGATGTTGACAAAGAAGCATATTGCTCTCTCTCTCTCTCTCTTAGCATAGCAGAACAGCAAAGTACACGATGAAGACCAGCGCAATATTTTCTTCTTTTCTTCACAAGTGTTAGCTAAAACAATAGAGCACACGTCCTTTACTGTTTCCTTCCAGCCGCTTCTTTCGGACTCCTGGCGATTGAAGTAGTCGCTTCCAACGTTGGAGTAAGTCATTCTGAATTGTTCCTGATTATGGTCCTCCATCCGTACAGCGCTCTAACTTTACGTCCACTGAAGAACGACAAATAGTTGGCGTTGGACACTGAGTCTTCCCTCTTCGGATCCAGTTCCCGCATCGTGACAATGCTTTGATACTGACTTTGCAGACTAGGCTGTGTTGTTTCACCCAATTCTCCGAGATTAGCTTGCCCTCCTGTTCGCCTAACGAAGCAGCTTCATACACGATTTCGTGGACGATAGAGCTGCAAAAAACAAGATCGTATCTCTTGCTTCCTCGAGTGTAATGCTCTTTTTTTTTGAAGCAGCCGTGGCAGTCCTTGGAGATACGGGTAGGAAGCAATGAGAGGCTCCCAGGCGGCGGACTCCCATCCCGCCATTCACGATAAGTTCGCCCCCCTCATCGATAAGATAAGATGAAGCCCTCCACAAAAAATATCCTCCATATTCCACATCTTGTGTACATGTCAATTAGAGCATTCCCAACCTCCACATCTAATTCACAACAAAGCTGGCGGGTACGAGCATGAACCACCTTTCCCAACTTTAACGCAGCAATGCTCGAACATGCTTTCAACATGCTAATGCAAGTAACTTTATCGAGTTCTAAACCACGAGCACAAATCTGTTCATATAGATACACTACATCTTGACCACGCCTATGGAGAACATAACCTGCAATCATTGTATTCCATGTGACAATATCATCTTTCTTTGATCCATCAAACACCTTAGCAGCATCCTCAATGCTTCCACAATTTGAATACATATGTATGAGTGAGCTAGCAATTACATCATCCAATTCAAAGCCAGTCCTGATAAGATAAGAATGAAGGGCTCTTCCTTGCATGACATTAACTGTTGTGGAGCATGCTTTCAAAATGATAACGAGAGTGCTCTGTCTGGCTTTATATTTTGGTGATGCATTTGACAAAATAATTCGAATGCTTGTTCACTGCTTCCCCACTCTGAATAGCCCTCCAACATTGCATTATATCTTATAAGGATTGCTTAGGACCCTTGACAAACACCTGCCCTGACTATGTAGCAATTTCCCATGAACAAGGGCACGTATGCTGGAGCATGCTTTCAGCATGCTCACAAAAGTGCAGGCATTTGGTTTGAATTTTTGCTGCATCATTTTTGTGTACAACTTGAGGGCCTCCTCTCCTTCCTCATGTTGTGCATATGCCCCAAGCATTGTACTCCACGTTACAACACTGTGGCTCGACACTTCATCAAAAACTTTTTGTGCATATGACTCAATGATGTGACTGTGAATCAGCTTTCCATATTGATGCATTAAATTGAAGAGCTCCAGTGCAGCAAGACTATTCCCTCCTTGAGCATAGCCTGCAATGATGGCACTCCAGGTTACTACAGCCCGCTGTGGTAGCATGTCGAAAACCTTGCATCCATCATCAAATTCATTCTTCAAGTACCTGAAATCAAACGCATTCTCCTGCCAAATAGAGCCACATTAGTGCATAAAAATCAACCATTTTTAGGGCTAACATACTTCCCTCTTCTTATTTGCGAAGTCCTCCTCGACAAGCCACTACATGCTCCAATAAAATCAAAACAGCCACGAAAATGTCAGTGTACACCTATTTTGCATACCTTCCCCTCGAGCCATCGTTCCAAGTGGACCTGCACTCATTGAAATTGTTAGTGCTCAAAAACTCATGAATACATACAAATCAACGACTTCCAAATGATCCAAAAACATGCACATATATGCGATTCCATTTCAGCCATGCATCAGTTTGCTCATACATTCCATTATGAAAAATGGTCTCAACCAAAATAACACATGCACGCCTTTCATGTTTTACACATGCAAATACCATTGCGGAAAACAGAAAAGAAAATACCGAAATAAACAACAACTGAAATGAATCCAATCGGAGATGCAAAAATACCCAAAATGCATACCCCATTATTTGCATCTACTATTCGCTATGTACGATCATTCCATAACTAGACACTTCCGAAGAATCCCCATCGTCGTCCCACAAAAGCCGTCGAGATTCGAGTACAAGTCGAAACCGGTATAAAACACCTTGGAGTGTCACACATACTAGAAAAACCCTTAGATAGATCACACAAGTTATAAAGCAAGACCGTTGCATTACCTCGCTAAAGCCTCATCCATAAGTACATATACAGTATCCGTGCCTTCAAGAATGTTGATTCAAAGTGAGATGATCTGTCACAAGCCAACACATACCAATCACACAAGCAAATAACATTCCCTTCCAGGCAATAATCGCCCTCTCCTCTCTCTCTCTCCCCCTCAGGAGTGGGGAATAACTTCATATGAAAAATTTTATTTTAATCACACGTTGGCCTACATTGTCACTGGATGCGATTCGTGGACCTGACCACCCGATCAGGTTGATTCCACCCATCTACCAATGCAATGCAGCGCACAACACACAAACACATAATGATAACACATAACATATATCAGCTAGCCCATAACGAAGCTGGATACGGCTCGTGGTCGTGACTACCCAGCCACGATGGCTCCACCTACCTACCAACCCGTTATGGCGCGTAGCTAAGACACAAACATATATATCCCAAGCCTATGGCGAAACTAGCTGCGGCTCGTGGTCCTAACCACCCGGCGAGGATAAATCCACCCACCTACTAGCCCACCATAGCGCATTGGTACGATCACAACAACACAATATTTTTTTCTTTTCTTTTCTTTTCTTTGTTTTTTTTTCATAGTTAATTAGTTCACCCAAGTCCTGAGAATTAGGGAGAGGAAGAAAGGGACTTTCCCACTTTTCCCACACATACATGCAAACATATACACTCTAGCCTTTGACAGATCAACCACCTCTTCACTCCATTCTCTCAATTACAGACACTACATATGTATTCATTGATTTGACCTTTCACTTGGTAACTACAGCCGGCTATACCTTAGTCCCTCGTATACCTATCCTTAGGTGTCCTAGAATGTGAGTCTCTGGGATGTCTCCTACAGTCTCACATCGTACTCGCATCCTGACAACTTCCCTAGGGCGAGTCAGGCTCAACTTCAGGAGCTCCGTCGTCACTTCCTAGCGTTAGCACATCTGCCCAAGCCCACGTGATATCGTTTTCCTCGTTAGGCATTTCCCTCGAAGGATCGAAATAGTAATATCGATCTCCCGCCCATCCTACATGTCGAGTCAGGTATTCCTCAAAACGCTCAATGTAAAATGCAACACCCAAACCCTGGTTTATAAAGCATACGAGCCAATGCGCTTCCTCCACATCATGGTTTGTCTGCAAGCTCTCAACCGATATCTCCATGCTTTCTAACGCTTGATCTAAAAAATACACGACAAGGTCGAACAGAGCGCTCTGGTATACTTGATCAACCATCGATCGCCTAGTCCTCAGTGATCCTGCATAGTAACACACTTGGTTTACCACTTTATGGAATTCCAGCAAACAAAAGTTAAATTGGATGAACAAGTAGAGAAAGGCCTTCTCACTTTGTTCTCGTACCCAATGTAGCTCAGTGATGAGTAACACCTCCTTTAATGTCAATCCGGGAAGACATGAGGATGGTATGAAGACCTCGAGCAAGTGACGGCACAAGTGCGTGAGTGAGAAGCACACTAACATGCACACACATACACACACACGCGCACACACAGCAAGAACAAAGAGAGTAAGACAATGGAATCACTTCTATTGCAACAAAGTTCTCATACAAGCTCAAAACTACAAGAAGCTGCTCAAAAATGAGCTCTCTAGCTCTATTTATAGTTTTTGACTAGCTTTGGCCCTGTCTAGACCTAGTGTCCGGCCTAGTTAAAAATTAGGGTCCAGGGCTTATTTGAGGGCTCAAACGAGATCTAAAAATTATGAAAATTGGCAGGCAACTACTTCTAAGGCTCCCCAAGCTCGAGGACTCCTCGGCTTGTACAAAATGGAGCTACAAAAAGGTGAAATGATATTTACAAGGGTTTTTAGTGATGAGAATCACTTTATAATGATGTAAGGGTTTTGAAAAAAAAATGAAGGGTTGCCTTAGTGCTAGATCTTCATGTGTGTCCGTAATTGCTTCTTCCCGTGTGCTGTCAACACTCTACCCCCCTAGCGTCTGTCGCCTCTGACAGACCTCTGCTCCATTGTTTGATCAATGTAGTTCTGCAGGAGGCCGGTTGCCACTTCTTGTTCCTTGATGCGTAGTCCCCGAACCAAGTCTCTCTGGAGGGCCTCCCAATTGATTGCACCCAGTATGTTCGGTTGTGGCGTTGTGTAGATTTCTGAGTGCATCGTTTGTTCGCATGCAAAGAGGTGTAACAAATGGGTGGGCCTTGGCGCGAATACCTCTGAGTGTGCTTCCCAGAACCCTGTGGTGAACATATCATCGAAAGTTTGCTTATAGCAGGCAGGGAGATATCTGATGCGTGCGTGCCATGCATAAGCAACGCGTATGCTCGGGGTGGTGCTCATATCATATAGCAGGTCATAATTACCATTGACAAACCCGGGAATCGGAGGCCGAATATGGCATACATTGCGGAAAGTTTTGAGCACCACTTGCATCATGTCGAATATCTTGAGCATCATCTGGGCAGCTACATCTGGCATGGGGTGGAGGCGTGGCATCCAATGTCTGATGGTTGCAATCATGTAAGATACTGTGGGGGTGCTGGTTGGGGGTGCAATGGCAGGGTAATTAAGCCATTCTCTACAGTTTACGTTGTTCTGAACCTTGATGGCGAAGGCTTTCCATGATCTTCTTCTTTGCACTGGCCCATAACAAGGGTTATACTTCAAATGCATGGGAGCGTGATCCCATGTTCTAAGCATTTCCGGATATGTTTCAAGTAATCTTTGCCTCCAAGTAGGTTGGAATATCGCCCCTTTTCTGGCCGCCTCTAGGATGTCCTCGGGCTCGAACTGTGTTGCGAACGAGGGGTACTTGTTGGTTATGCGTTTGATCTCAGCATTGTAGTCCGCCAACAATACAAAATAAGGTTTGTATTGTAACTCTGAGCTAGTTATCAACCGCCTAGGAGCCAAGTTCGAGAAATATTCAGATTTGAGTATGGTCTCCTCTATGGCTTTCATGGCTAGCATCTGAGTTGCAACACGCTCTTCGTGAGTGTGACCCATCTCCTCTACCTGCTTCATCCATGCTGACGGGGGTTCCTCATATGTATCCTGGCCTTCCTCCGTAATTCTGCCTCCTGGAAGGGGTTGAGGCTCATAATTATCTTCAAATGTCTCCTCCACTGGAATGACTACTGTTTCTTCTTCTATGGTTTGATCAGGTGGAGAGGGAGGTCGTTCATACTGTAACAACTTAATTTTTAGTTCTGCAACCTGTTGCCGTAGCTCAAGTACTTCATTGGTTACTGATAATTCCGGCTCCGGTGAGGTTGCAGCGGTGGTCATCTCTTTAGGTTCCTGTTGGTGTTGTGTAGGCACTTGGGCTTCCTGTAGATCTTTGACTTGGTCACTGAGCTGATCATGAGCTTCCAAGAGATTGGCATAAGCTTCCAATATTTGTTGTATGTTTTCTGAGGGGATGGCTTGGAATTTAGCAGGGTCGATGGGTGCACCTGGAGTATTTTCCATAGCTTCTTCGAGGTTGTCTTGATTTTGCTACTGTAGTCTTTTGTTTTCTTCTTGAGCAGCCGCTAAATGGCGTCGGAGTAGAGCCATGTTTCGTTGTAGTCTCGCATTGCGGCTCATTTGTTCTCTGAGTTGTTCCTCCATAGCTTTACCTGACTCTGCATACTTAGCTTCGAGTTCTGTCTTTGATTGTTGGAGGTCAGCCACCTGATGTTGTAGTGTTGTATTGCCTAGTTCCAAGGCATCGACTCGAGCCTGGAGTTGGGCCGAGAGATTGCACAGCTCGGTGTTATTTTCCTCTAATAGCTTATACTCTTGCTTAAGCTGAGTGGCGGCTTCAACCATGGTGTCTAGTGCATTACTAAATGATGTGGATGCATGGGTAGAGGTGGAACATGCAAACGGTCGGGAAATGGGGAAGGGAAAAGTGGATGATGTGCCTATGAGTGAAGTGAGTTGTGATGATGGTGGAATAGACGTGGCGGTGGGTGCTCCTGTGGATGGTGAAATGTCCATGGGATCGGACGTGAGAGTGTGTGATTCGTGAACTGTGAACACAGGGATGGTGGGTGGTGTAATAGTGGTGGCAGTGAACGTGGGGAAGTGGGGTTGGGAAAGGGACTTTTTATTATAATTATCCACCTGTTGGAGTATATTTACAAGGTTTGTCCAAAATGATGGTTGTGTGATTTGGGTTGAGCATGAGGCAGTTACAAAGGAAGTGGTGGATAGGGTTTGGGTGTGAGTGAATGGAAAAGGATGGGATGAGGTCTGGCTAGTGGCAAGAGGTTGTCCAAGGGTGGGGAGATGGGAAGGGTGACCCATTATGGTTTGATCGGTGCCCGGATGACCGGTGTGAGGTTTAGAAATTTGGGTGGAAGTGCTGGATGTGGGTAGAGGGAAGGATGTAAAAACGGAGGTGTGTACAAGAGTTTCATGATGGGTGGATATCGGTTGTTCAGAAGGGTTAGGGGGGAAGGGTTCTGAGGGTTGAATGGAAGGTGGCGGTGGAGATGGTACCTGCGTGATTACCTCTTGTTCGTTGGGGGGACTGGGGCTCCTCATGTGAACATCCTCTGAAATTATAGTAGGCAAGGCAGTAGATACTTCCATTTGAATCATTTTCCCGCGTCGTGGCCGTGTATCAATCCTTCGTTGATCATAGATAGGGTTTTCCTGATAGATCATTGTCCTCAATGCTTCCCCGATCCCACACATTTCTGCCAATAAATTCAATGATTCCACAAACTGTGAGTCGACATTCTCGGTTTGAAGCATCTGGTTCACTAGAGCTCTGTTCGCCTCTTCTGTCATCTTATGTCTTCTCTGTACCTGCTGGATTGTCTTATACAGTCGTCTGAGTTGTGCTGTGTAGGCAGGGGCCTCCTCTTCACTGTCTTCTGGTTCATTTCCTTGTGCACCTTCCGGAATTTGAGTGTTTGGGTCATGAGGATGTTGTGCCACTTCTTCCCCATGTATTCTGCTCGCCTCGCCCCGTGGCTGTTCTCTTTGGACGGATGCTCCCGGATCAACATTGTCAAGGGAATCTTCACTGTCTGATAGGGGGACCGTCTGCAGGAATCTTTCAAAATCAAAGTTTGGATCCTCTGTGAAGGTGGCCATAGTTGCAAACTCTGCATCGGTAGGTAGTGGAGGGGCGGACGGAACAGGTTGTACCACCTCCCTAGCTTGAACTCCTTGAAGATGGATCGTGAAAGGTGTGACCTGAGCTTCTGGTCGGGGAGAAGCTTCGGTTGTGGCTTCTTGAGGGATCGTTACCTGGGAGAGTGATCCACGCATTCGTTTTGCAGGCTGGCTCCCTGACTTCCGCCCTTTGAACAACTCCAGGTGTGCATACTTTAGGGCCCTTGCAACTGGCACATCATATGCAAGACATCTATAGATAATTCTGGTAAGTGCACAACAGCCATGTAAAGTGGGCTTCCTCACACCCCGCTTGCCTGCCTCATACACTTGGTCCAAGATCCATACAGGCATCTTGATGGGTAAGCTTCCAGTCTCTGCTAGATATAGCCCATACCATATTTTTTTGTGAGGTTGAGTGAAACGGTCCTGAGCGGGGAATGCGAAGTGTTGGAGGCACATCCGCAAAGGTATGGCGATGTTGGGGGTGAGGGCGCACATTTCTTTTAGCTTCTTGATTCTATTGCTTTTCATTGACTCAGGTATCAAGGGGTCGTGGTCAGAAGGTACATGCGTGCCATACATCTGAAGTGCTTCCCTGATTAAAGTAACATTCAATTCAAACTTCCTCATTTCCTCCAGATTTGACAAGGAGGGCACCCAGAATGTGCCTGAATGATCCTTATCCCCTGTCGGCTTCAGCGTGGCAATTAGGTAGTAGCACCTGAGGAAATCGGGTTCAGGCAGAGCTGCACTGAAATAAGTCTGTAATCCTGCCTTTTGCCAAATGTCTTGAAGTGGAGCTGCATTTTGCAATGCTTCGAATTCTCGTGAGAAGAACTGGAAGGTCCACCACACTCCTCCACATTCCATCTTGGACTCCCAGATATGATCCGCGTCTCCCAAATCTCCTGGCATCTCATTGAACCAGTGAGAATGCCCCTTTACTCTTTCGGTTAGGCCATTTGGTGGATCTGGAATAGGGATTCTCCGCACATTCACGAACTCCTCAGGCCGAGCTGTTGGTGGGGCCTCCACCGGCATGGCATCCCAATTGATTGGAGCACCAGAGCCTGCCTAAGAGCTTGTGCCTGCCGCGGTTGCCATGAGAGTAGGTTGCTTATCTGCTGGAAGAAGAAAGGCACATTAGTGTTGCATAGGAAACAGATGTGATGGTGTTCCCTGCACAATACTAACATGACAATCCCGGAGGTCAGTGGTTAGTGGTGAAGTGTTTGTGATAGGTGTGAGTGTTGATTAGAGGTTAGTGTCATCCTAGATGCATACTTTGGCTATGCAATGGGCTCAAAATGCTCCTGTGTTAGAGTGGATGAATTTACAGAATGGGGTCAGGGGGTTTAATACACAGTTTAATTCTCCAGACTTTGATAGAGGAGTCGTAGCTCTTAGAGCTAAAGACAGGTGAAGATTTCTGGATGAGAGTGTGATGTATTTGGGACCTTTTGGGTACCCATTTCCAGACATTCCTAGGGTTGATGGGAGTGGAGACAGTGAGTGGTGTAGGTATCTTTTCGTTTTCTGAGTTGTTGGCCACGAGTGCTTGTGAATGTTGCTTCCTCCTAGTGCCTGAAGGCGAAGTAATTTGGGCTTGTAAGCAGGCCTTGGGCACCCATATCTGTCTAGCATTAGGGATGGCCTTCATTGACCGCTTAGGAACCCAAATAGAAGTGGTATGCCTAGGGGTTATCCTAGAGGGCTTCTTCACTTTGTTCCTTGATGGTGAGGCTCGTTCCTTGTCTCCTTGAGAGTCTGCTATTAGAGTTGTGGGTCTTCCATCCTTGCGTATCCAGATCTGCTTTGCGCCACGAGATGCTCCATGTTGCACGGGTTGGCGCCCCTGCCTCTTGATCATCGGCCTCCTTTGTGTCGAGTGATGTTCGGTCTGCTCGTTTAGAATCTTCTTTGGATTGGTTAGGAACTCCTTATTAGCTCCTATACCTTCAGTACGATTGACAATCCTCTGCACCATAGAAGTTTGTACAAGAACAACATTGTTATCTTCATGTGGATTCCTGGAGGGACCAGGAGTTGGTGACTGTTCTATTGGTTTGAGTGCTTGATTTTCTAATTCAATCGTGAGACGGCTTTGGCCTACCCAAACCTGAAGAAGTCCACTTCTTAGGTTGATGTTGACTGCGTGATTATAGATCCAGTCTTGGCCTAAGACAAGAGGTTCGGTAAGATCCTCGTCTTCACACACTAGCACTTTTGCTGGCATGAGGACCTCTTGTAGGTAGAGGGGAAGATCCACCTCTCCCATGCAAGGGGTTTCAACACCTCCTAGTCCTATCAGATATGCTTCTAGGGGTTTTACCTCCAATTGCAGCTGCTTGCAATAAGAAAGCCGAACTGCACTTGTGGCTGCTCCTGAATCAATTAAAGCTCTCACACTTGTTGTGCTGTCTCTTTGTCCTATTTCTAGGGTCACAAAAGGTCGTCGATCCACTATCTTATGGGTGCGTTCACCTGAAGCCTCACACATGGCCATGTGATAGCCTGGAGACGCTTGAGTGTCAGTCATAGGCTGATCCCTCCCTTGTCTCCTCAACTTCATTCGTCTGATGCGCTCTAAGGCCTCTGCCTGTGCTTCTTCTCGAATTCGTTTTTCCTCCTCTTTACGTTGCTTAGCAGTATTGAGTCGACTTAGCATTTCCTCCGTGAGGGGTTCCTGATACAGCTTGACTCTGCATCCGCTAATATAGTTTGGGAGAACATCACCCTCTAAAGTGGCTAGTTGTACTGCTCCACTCGTGGAGATCCTATTGATGATCATAGGTCCGTAGCCTCTCTTTTCTAGCTTTCTTGCATGTTGTTTCAATGTGTAGACTAAAACTATATCTCTTGCTTTCAAGCCCTTATCTTTCACATGGGCATCAAAGTATGCCTTCTGTCTCTTCTTAGATGCATATATCCCTGCAGCTGCTCTCAGTCTTGTTTCTCCTAATCGTTCAAGGTCAAAAAGTCTAGAGGAGAGCTCATGACCTGTCCATTCGTGTTCTTGTGCTACTTTTAATGTAGGTATTAAGAAGTCCAACGGTAGCACTGCGTTTTGGCCAAAAACCATCTGAAAGGGGGTGGCTTGTAGTACCGTTTTGTAGGCGACTCGGTATGCCCAAACAACATGGTGTAGCTGTTTGTCCCAATCAGAGCGTTTGCTGTTCACTAATTTTGTCAATACATTGCATAGGATCTTATTGGTGCTTTCGGCTTGTCCATTTGCCTGGGGATGATATGGGGCAGACTTCTTATGCACTACCAAGAATTCTTGGAGCAGATTTTCAATAACTTCATTCAAGAAGTGAGTGCCTCTATCACTAACTAACTCTATGGGTAGCCCGTATCTTGTGAATACGTTCTCAAACAAGAATTTAGCAGTTGTCTGAGCATCGTTCTTCGTTGTGGCTTTTACCTCTACCCACTTGGTTAGATAATCCGTGGCAACGATGATATACTCAGCATGGGAACCCTTAGCTGGGGGGTTGATAGGACCTACAAAGTCTATTCCCCACTTAGAGAATGCACGTCCGCCCATCATAGGCTTCAGTGGCATCTCATCTCTGCATATAGGATACTGGGTTCGCTGGCAAATCTCACACCTCTTCACATAGGTATGTGCGTCCATGTGAAGGGTGGGCCACCAAAATCCTGCAAATAGAATTTCTTTGATCACCCTATCTGGACCAAAATGTCCTCCTGCTACACCCTGGTGAGCAGTTTCCAAGATCTTTAGATATTCATTCTCATGAACACATAGTCTCAGGTAACCATCTTTTCCGCGCTTGTATAGGTTATCACCAATGAGTGAGTAATCTAGGGCCTCTTGTTCTAGACTTCTTTGCCTCGTCAAGGTCATATCTTGAGGGAATGTCTTCGTCCTCAGAAACGCCACTAGTGGCTCGCTCCAATCTGGCACTAGAGACACGCGATAAAGGGTGGCATGTTCCACTGGTGGCTTAGTGCGACAAATTGGGCATTCCTTGCACATTCTATGGACTTTTGCTTCCATAGTTGGCCAGTACACTCCGAGTCTCTTCAATGTTTGCAGGGTTCGTTGTTTTGAGTAGTGTTGCTCTAATGCACCTACATGTGCTATTTGCAACCACTTCACGTGCTCGTCCTCTTCCACACAACAAGCCAAGATCCCTTGATCCGTGTGCTTGTACATACTTCCTGCCATGATGTGATACTTTTGGGCCTTTACCACCTCTCTATCCTGTGTGGCCATCACTGAGTGGTTAGGCCCGTAGGTTAGTACTGGCACTAATGGCTTAGCCCACTGCAGTACCACTTCCAAGTTAAACAAGTAAGCATCAGGTAAGTCATCTGACACTCCTTGTGGGGCTTCTCCTGATGTGAGCCTTGAGAGATGATCTGCTCTTAGGTGAGTTCTGCCCTTTCTCACTACTACCTCAAAGTCATACTCCATTAGTAAGAGAAACCATCTTACTAATCTGCCTGTATTACATGGCTTGTTTACTAGGTACAGTAGAGCTTGGTGATCAGTAAAAAATTTGAACTTATTTGCAAGCAAATAATGTCTAAATTTCTTAACTGCATACACCATGCCTAAGCCTTCTCTTTCAGTAGTGGTGTAATTTCGTTCAGCTGCATTCAATTGTCTACTGGCATAGGCAATTGGGAGATCCATATTACCTTCACCAGTAGGTTGTGCAAGTACACATCCAATAGCGTAATTGGATGCATCCACATGAACATGGAATGGCATGTTCCAATCTGGTGTGGTCAAGATTGGTGCTGAACATAATCTCCGTTTAAGCTCCTGGAAGGAATTCTCACACTCATCAGTCCACTCAAAGTTAGTCAGAAGCCCGTACATGGGCTTTGCAATGACAGCATACATGTGAATGAACCGGCGGTAGTACACACAATGCCCCATGAAAGCTTGTACTTCCTTGACATTCCTTGGCCTAGGTAGCTCTGCTATAGCTCTCACTTTCTCTTCGTCAGTAGATATGCCATTCTTTGACACTATGTGTCCTAGAATCTTGCCTTGCCTGACCATAAAAACGCACTTTTCTGGGTTCAGGCAGACTTGATATTCTCTACATTTGTCAAAGATTTGTCTGAGTTCGGGAATATGGGTTTGCCTAATGTTGGAATGAGCACAAAGATCATCAACATAGACTTCTAAGTTCTTCCTCAGGAACTCTTTAAACACATGGCACATCAGCCTTTGGAAGGTAGCGGGAGCATTGGTCAGCCCGAATGGCATTACCCTAAAAGCAAATATACCCCACTCTGTGGCAAAAGCCGTTTTATGCTGATCTTCTGGTGCAATGGCTACTTGATTGTAGCCCGAAAACCCATCTAGGAAGCTGTACACTTCCTTGCCCGCTACCCTTTCTAATAGATGCTCAGTGATAGGAAGTGGGTAGTGTTAAAGGCATGTTCTCATTTTGTAATTGATGAAGGTCCATTTGAAGGGTTGAGGAAGGGCTGAGTGGGAAAAGACTTAAAAGCCACATCTTTTTGTATAAATTGGGGGTTTAATGAAAAAAGGCGTTCTCTTTTGGTGTTCATTGCTAGAAATGGCATTCGATGTTTTTTTGTCGTGTATGTCTAACGTTTAGGCGTGGGTGTGGAGGCCTGCGTTCTGAGGTTGTAGCTATGGCGACCTCGACGCAGACCCTCCCTCTTCTCTCTCTTCGTTGTTGCAGGGAGACAACTCTCCTCTGTAACATTTGGCACCGGCCTAACAGACCCTCGATTGCCTCTACCGGCTGAAGTTCAACGCCAGGCATTGTCAGTGTTCCCCAAAGGCATAGCATCTCTGTTGCCTCTACCGCATTCTGGGGGAGCACTTGATATACTGATGGCATGTTCTTTTGGGGTTTCTGCCGTCCATGACAGTGCGTGTTTTATCGGACCGTCTTCTGATCGTGTGTTGTTCTCGTCATGTTGTTTTCTGCATTGATTGGCGGATGCTTTGCGACAATGAGCTGCCACATGCATCATTACTATGCTGCCATTCTTTCTCGTGTGGTTTGCGCTATTATGCACTTGTCACTGCACGTTGTTGACAATACGTTCTTCACATTGCTGTTTAATCACGTTTTCAATCGATAGGAGTAACTAGTTTGCTTGCACTCTATGTTGCGGCATCACATTGTTCTAGCCCTTCCTCCATCAAATACAGCTGTCTATTTATGCGTGATTACATTGCTCTAATGTTGGGATTTAGATATTTCTTGTGACGACCGGATGAGGTACCTTGGACGGACAGATTCTCCATGCCTATGTCTACCTAAGTACAATGCCAAGACACTTTCCGCCTTCCTTTTCTATTGTTACGAATACCTTTTGTGGAATTTGGGGCCTATCTAGATTCGTGATTGTTGCTGCACCTATCGGTCCTTCTATGCTCTTGGTTCAATCATTTGCAGCCTACTATTTACACAATCTCTATGAGACTACGACATTTTCTTGATGCTTATCGTTATTGTTCGCATGTTTCGTATGATTGCTCTTAGTTGTTTTTTGATGGACTTTCGCAATATTTTCTATCGCTGGGAATCCCTACTTATGGCGCGAAGATTGCATATGCAATACTATTTTTAAATATATATGACATGTTGGATCATATTTCTTTTTAGAGGGTATGAGCAATTGGTTTTGCTTCGCTCTGTTTTCAGTACAACTAGTGTCTACAGTTGTACTCCGGGCTTACTTGCGCAAGTTATGGCTGTTGTTTTCTTACCGATTGTATTTGCTGAATCCCTGTTATGTGAAATCGTGCCATTTCAATTAACTTGTAATCATATTTTCTTTCCTAACGGACTGTTCTCAATCCTACGCTCATCAGTTTACTTTGGAATCGATTGCATTTTGTCTCTTCAGTATGAGCATGTTGCGCTCTTGATATTTTGATATGATATCATAATGCTCAAAGATGAACGCTTCATTTATTTTATGATACTTAACGCATAAAAGCCTTTGTTCTTTTACTCCATGTGAGTCTTTCTAAGAGTTTGATCCATTGGTTATCTTCTCTATGGACAATGTGAACTCTGAATATAAATGAAGTTTGGATCTTACGATGAAGAAACGTTTACATCCTTTGACTTTTACCCTCATGATTTTCATAAACATAAGCTTTGTAATGCATAGAGATTGGCTGGTGATATGATGTAATTGATCCACCTTTGCACTTCATGTATGCATATAGGAGGGCAAGATCATGGGTTATGTGAGCGGTATTCGTGAACCTTGGATTAAGTTCCAGGCACTTCACTTTGCCTCTTACATTGCTCTTGGTCTTGGATATGTTATGAGCCTTACTTGCATTCCATACCATGGTCTAACCATGCACTTTGGTTTACAAGTATTGTTCATAAGGGTAGAGCATAAATGTGTGTGACATATAAATCTGGATTGAGAAGTTGCTATTTCATTGGTTACACATATGGCATTGGACTATTCTATTCCAAGAAAGGTACTACCACTCTGGCATTAGAAAATGTATATGAGGATTGTACATAGGTTGGGTCCTTATTTTTAGACTTTGGTTGGATTGGTGTTGGCCTTGATGTGAGGACTTGATTTGATTGATCTTGATGGAACCAGTGTCCGTGGGCATGAGTTATATAAACCCTATATCACATGAAAATTAGTATCCTATATTTTGGCTTGTTGCATGAAATATGGTCAGTCTGAATGAGGAAGTATGTAAGAGTGCGAGGTAGCGTTAAGTCGGCAGAAGCACTCCTTTGTGTTCTTTTCGGTAATGAGCGAGTGTGAGGTAGCGTTAAGTTGGCAGAAACACTCCATGTAGATAGTGAATGTGAGGTAGCGTTGATTCGGCAGAAGCATTCACTGTTTTTCTTTTTGTATGTTTTGAATGATGGATGTTGTCAGATATGGGATACATACCTTCATATGTGGAGGCTCGCAGATTGAAACACTTTTCAAAATTGAGGTATTCCTTTGGTTGTATAACATATTAAGGGGTTCCCAGCCTTTAAATGGTTCCCATGTAATTTTCATCTTGTGAGGGGGTTATCACTTATCAAGGGATGTGGTAGTTCAAGTCCACCGTGCGTGCCAGTGTTAAAGGCATGTTCTCATTTTGTAATTGATGAAGGTCCATTTGAAGGGTTGAGGAAGGGCTGAGTGGGAAAAGACTTAAAAGCCACATCTTTTTGTATAAATTGGGGGTTTAATGAAAAAAGGCGTTCTCTTTTGGTGTTCATTGCTAGAAATGGCATTCGATGTTTTTTTGTCTTGTATGTCTAACGTTTAGGCGTGGGTGTGGAGGCCTGCGTTCTGAGGTTGTAGCTATGGCGACCTCGACGCAGACCCTCCCTCTTCTCTCTCTTCGTTGTTGCAGGGAGACAACTCTCCTCTGTAACAGTAGCTATCTCTAATAGTGGCTGCATTAACCTTCTTCAAGTTAATGCACACTCGTAATTTGCCGTTCTTCTTGGGCACCACTACAATGGGGGATACACATTCAGTGTGCTCAATTTCATAGATAAATCCGGCTTCCACCAAGCGGTCTATCTCTTCTTTGATCTTAGCAGCATAGTTATCATTATATGTGTATGGCTTTTGCTTAGAGGGTTTAGCATCTGAGGTCATGGGGATAGTGTGTGAGCATATGTCAGGGTCCACACCTTTCAAATCCTTGTAACTCCAAGCAAATACATCTCTGTATTCTCTTAGCAAGGCTATTAATGCATGCTCTTCTTCCTCTGTTAGGTCATGGCCTATGTATGTGCATCTCTCCTCTCCTTCTTCTAGGGCCACTACTATTTTCTTGGTGGTTTCTTTGTTGTCATAGGCCTCCCCTGATTGTGCCTCTCGTTTAGGCATTCTTATCATGACTCTCCTGTCGTCTATTTCATACTTCTTAAAATTTTCTGGGACCTCAAACAAAGATTCTTCCTCTTCTGGTGAGACTTCTTTCTTCCTTCTTTTCTTTCCTCCGCATTTAGAAGCTACTTGTGTGGCTAACCTCACCTCAGTTGTAAGCTCTCCGTGCCTCTGGGGTTGGAATTCTATTTCATAGAAGTATTCTTCATCTGATGCAAAGGGTGGGTCCATAATGATTGACTCTAGATCGGAGTCACTTGCATCCTCAAATGCATCAGGGCTAGGTTCGCATTCTTCTAGAACTGCCTCTCCCATGATTGGCTCTATGAAGAAAACTGAAATGTCATAGCCATCCTCATCATAGTGGGGTGTCCATTGTTCCTCATTGATGGCTACAACCATGGTTGCTAGAATTTCTGCCCAGCCGTGGGGTTCCAATTCTTCATCAGGAAATACGACAGGTGCATAGGCTGGGTCTTGGATTGATCTATGGGTTTCTTTTGCACCTACCTCTCTGACTTTTTCTCTTTTCTCTTCTTCTACTGCCACTTTGCACATCCATAAGTGGGTGTCTTCATGCATCCACGAGGATCCGGATCCTATGGAATGCACAGACTCAGTCTCCTCTTTGGCTCTATGGATGGGATTCCACTGAATAGGTGGTACGTCTCTATGAGAGTAATCCTTAAGATTGACTTTGGTTGTGACACCTAGATGTTGCAAATACAAGGAATTGGTTCCCCAATCCTGTACCACTTGCAACTGCCGCAGAAATGGTCTTCCCAAAATCATTTCATAGGCATGATTTTTGCTAAAGTCACATATAGCAAATGTATGTTCAAACTCGACACCACAGGTGGTGAGAGTTATTCCTTCTAGCAATCCTAAGGGTCTCTCAATATGACCATCAGCCATCTGCAATTTCATTCTCGTTGGCCTGAGTGCTGGCTTGCCCCAACGCTTCCATAGGGAAGTGGTGGCAATTGCAACTCCTGCACCTGAGTCCAAAATTGCCTTGGTGGTATACTCTTGGTAGGTAATGGGAAGATAGGTGTTCCCTTCTTCACCTTCACACATATCTCCTATCTTATCCAAGGGTATCTCTGGCACTGTCCTATGTGATCCTACCTGGGAACGAGGTTTTGCTATCTCGGGCACTTGATTGGCTACATGTTTCCACACTTCTGGTCTAACCTTAAGCAGCTCTTCCAAAGTGAGATTGCACTGCACTTTGGTGTTCTTCACTACCTCTGTGTTCCTAGGTATGACTGAATCTTCGTTTCTCACCATGACTGTAGGCGCTCTCATACAGGTGGACTTTGCTTCCCATGGGCCTGTGAAATGGGGTAGTTCTTGTAAAGAATTAGACTCAAAGTCTAATCTTTCTTGAGATTGGGTACTCTCCTGCTCTCCATTAATGGAAGGAAGGTCTTGTGGGAATTGATCGTGTGAGTCATCCACCAGTTCAATGGGAGGAGGAACTTCACTCTCCTTAGCCCATTTGTCTTCTTGAATCTCGCGTAGGAATTCTGGTGTGAACCGATTCATAGAAGATGATGTGTCTGGCTCCGTAGAGTTAGGCACATAGGCTTCAGGCACATAGGCTTCCTGAGCAGGAATGCTTACTCTTTCACTTGCCTTGTCCCGGTGTTGAGAGGCGGGTTCCTTTTCTGATTGAGCAATCAGCTTCTCTATTCTTTCTAACAATCCATCAAAGTGCAATTGTGTCTTTGCTGAACTAGAGATGTTAAATAGGCGACTGGCTTCAAACATGGTCTGAGCTAATTCCACCATCTTAGCACAAATTTTGGTTCGTTCTAGCTCTAGTTCTGCTCTAGGGTAACACTTTTCATGATCAGTTACGTTTGGCCCTTCTTGGATTCTGGCCTGATATGCTCTAAGCATCATGTTTAGGTCCTCGGGAGTGGGATCGGCTAGGACGGATCCTACTCTGGGTGGTGGGTGGGTTAAGGGTGGTGTAGTGAAGGGTTGGGGAACGGAAGAAGGTGGATTGGCGGGTAAAGGGAGAGGTGGTGGAGGGTTGGTGTGAGAGTGGTTTTGAGATGCGAGTTCACTTATCTTCGCCTTGGTTTCTCTCAAGCTTTCTTCAAGTTTGCTCATCTTTTTTGCCCATTGCCTTTTCATTCTTTCACGACTATCCTTCCAGGCTCTAGTCCTCTTTTTGGTTATACTCTCTGTTTCACTCACCTCGGGGCTCTTTTCCTGGCCAACACCTTGGTTTTGTTGTAGTGCTTGGGCTCTTGTGATTACTTGCACAGGTGCAGTGGAAGTCACACTCCCTGTGGAGTCTACAACTAACCCCACAACATTGATAGGAGTGATTTTAGGCATGTTATTAGGGTTCTTTGGGCAATCTCGTAGGAGATGCTCTTTCCCGCAGTCTTGACAAAAACCCTGAATGTTTACTGGTTGAGGTTGTGTAGGGGCAGGCAGTGGACAATCACGTATAAGGTGATCCCCCTGACATCTGAAGCATGGTCCTCTAGGAAATGGGGGTCGTACCTGTCTAGGTTGAGGTCTAGAGTTGGGGTTTGTGTACATGACATTAGCATATTCAGGTTCCCCACTATTTTCACTTGGGTCCTCATAATAATATGACTCGTTATGCTCGGGTGACTGCATGTAATAAGCCTGTGGGCTATCAATATGTGTGGAGTCGAAACTATGGTCACTTGGATCACTATCTGATAGCAATGGGGTGATTGGGACTATGGCTCTGTTCGGATTTTCTTCAGCAGATGCATATCTCACCGGGATCACATTGGTTGGAGCAAGGGGTTGCTGCACTAGGACTGGTTGAGGTCTCTGCTGCCCTTGATAAGGTGGCTGATAAGTTTGCTGTGGTCTGTTGTATTGTTGTGGTGGGTACTGATTCTGGTATCTACCCTGTTGTGGATATGGCTGAGGGTAATTTTGCCTAACAGTTTGTTTGTTATATGGGCAGTCTTGTGCGGTGTGGTTTGTGTATCTGCGCTTTATGGTGCAGTACTGGCTACTAGGATTCGCCTGGGGTTGGGCCATAATGGGACATACGTTTGCCATATGGTCACCGCCACAGGTGTAACACCGCTTAACTGGGGCAAATCTCGGAATTTGTTTGCTAGAGACACCTAGTTTTTGAGCTACCTTCTCTGCAAGTTCCTCGATGGATGTGGATTGACCAGATGTCAGGTTACTAGAGCTATCAGAATCCTTATAGATTTTTGATAGTTCTAATTCCTCACCTAGATTGTCCTCAATGTCTATGCACATGCGCACGCACTCTTCTATCGTTCTGGGATCCTTCAGGTACACATATGACCTGAGCTTAGTGCTCAACAATCCATCTAAGAACAGTGCCACTTGCTTGGCTGGTGTGGGTAACTCCGGCATCGGGCATCTCTCCAGGTACTGCCTGAATCTTCTCCCAGCTAGTCTGACCGTCTCTTGAGGTGTTTGTTTGAAGCTATGAATCAGTGAGGAAGTGTTATGCCTGATTCCACTCTTAGAAAACTCAACAATAAATGCCTCTAAGAGCTGATCTATGTTTCTGAAATGCCTCTCGTTCAATGGTTGAAACCACGTAAGGGCAGTGTTCCTAAGGGTCAGACCGAAAGCATTATATTGTGTGAATAGTTCCTCTACCTGTTCAGCTTTCAATACTTGCCGAAATTCTGCCACATGGTCATAAGGGTCTCCAGTGCCATCGAAGTAATTCTTCATGGACTTCACCAGTTGAGTTGGTCGCAGGGTCCTAGTGTGTTCTCTCGGCCTTGGCAAAGGAAAATCGTCAGCATTCCTTTGATTCCATGGGGTTCTATGTCTCTCAGGTTCCATTCTATTCCTCTCCGTTCTCGTTCTTTCGCTTCCCAGGGAAGTGGCAAAACTTACCTCAGGTTTGTCTCTACTTCTATCTCTTTGAGCTCCATGAGCTTGGGAAGTCCCAGCTCCTTGGTGACCAAAGGAAACATTAGACCTTGGTTGGGGAAAAACAAATTCACCCTTCCATGTGTAGGCATGTCTGCCAGGCTCAGGGATCATGAAGATTCTCTCTGATGCATTGTCTAGGTAGGTTACTTGGCCTGGGCTATCAGGGTCTTAAAACTCATAGATTGTGAGGTCACTCACTTCCTGAGGTTGAGCAGATTTATATCTCCAAAAAGCCTCATCGGTTTCTCGGTTTAAGAGTAGATCTATGCTTTTATTATCCTGTGGAATCCACTCTGGAGTCATGATTCTGGTCAAGACAGATTTACCACGGGGAGTTCTTGGCTCTCTCTCTAAGTTCCCTTGCTCTATATCACCCATGTCGGTCTCAGCAATCACATTTCCAAACTCATCAGTTCTATCAGGAAGAGTGGTGACTACATATATAGTCCCCTCTTTATCTAAGTATGCTCCATTCTCAAACTTGACTACTGGGTGGTCTAATCCCTGGGGTTGATCGGGGTTCCTAATCTAGACCACCGATCTTCTCAAGCCATCTTCATAGATGCGAGCACCTAGACGATTAGTCCTGATGTATTCCAGTTGAGTCTTGTAAGGTCCTTCTGGCTTTTCTAGGTAAGCCAACCCTGAACTGCCTACTGGTCTCTCCATGTGATAGGACATCTCAGAATCACTTGTTTCTGATCTGGGAGTGTATGAGTAATCACTCAACTGCTGGGCCCAAGACCTGGCAGTGTGATTGACACTAGCTTCAGAAGATCTGAGGCTTTGTCTGTCTCGTCCTAAGTGTCTGCCTGATCTAAGGTTCATATGCCTGATTTATTTACCCCCTTGGACCTAAGCACACTCTCGTTGCAGGTTAATTTGCACCAATCACTTTGTTCTTTTGAGTTGAATATTATGTTTATGGTCTTGTCTGAAATCGCGTCGTCAGGAGTACTTAAGTGAATTTCTATACTTGATGAGTGATCGACTCCAGTTTACCTTTTGTCCCTTAGAGTTTTCGCACTTAAGACCTACTTAATTCTTGCACTTGGTTGATTAATACCCTTGGACTTGATTCGTGCCTAACGTTGCGCTAATTAATTACCACACCTAAGTCGTACTTAGCCTATGCTAGGAGTTGACAAAGGAGGGTTGAGAGATTTTCCAACCTCAATTAGCTGGTTGACCAGACTGCTATACAAGCCCAGGAAGCCTTCTCCCAAGCTTGGTACTCACCCTTGCTAGCTTGCTTTAGATTGCCTTGAGTGCTCACAATGTTCCTGCAAAAGATCACCTGTTAGTATAGCTCTTTTACCACAAGTAATTGAAAAACACACATCAATAATTTTAGTCCCCCTGGAGTAACTCATTGTACCCCCTGAATCTGAGGAGCACTTAGTTCCACCTAAAGGTCAACTTAAAAATGCATGTTCTAAAACTCCGCGTATGATTCTTACAAAAACCAGTCGAGGTCCACATAGGATTCTCAACGAGCTTCCCAACAAGACCAAAATCCCATCAATCGGAGTTCGTATGGTCAAGTTATGACCATTCAGGCACTAAAGGGTCAAAATAGGCTCTTGAGGTTCAGGAGATCCCTCTCTGGTTTCTAGGCCTTTTGCCCACTTCCAAGGTTCTAAAGTTATACCAAGGTGCCTAAAATTAAGCTCAACTATCCTTCCAATCACTCAAAAATAACACTAAATTTTCAGCCGTTAAAGGCCGTGTATCGCGATAAGTCGGGTCGGGGTGTCGCGATAGGTGGGGAGTGTCACGATAGGTGGGGAGTGTCGCGATAGCTCGAAGTATCGCGATAGCTCGTGAGGTGTCGCGATACTCCCAAGTGTCGCGATAGGCCGTGAGGTGTCGCGATAGCTCGTGAGGTGTCGCGATACTCCCAAGTGTCGCGATAGGCCGTGAGGTGTCGCGATAGCTCGTGAGGTATCGCGATAGGTCGTGAGGTGTCGCGATAGGGCGTGAGGTGTCGCGATAGCTCGTGAGGTGTCGCGATAGGTCGTGAGGTGTCGCGATACTCCCAAGTGTCGCGATAGGCCGTGAGGTGTCGCGATAGCTCATGAGGTGTCGCGATAGCTCGTGAGGTGTCGCGATAGCTCGTGAGGTGTCGCGATACCTCGAGGTATCGTGATAGCTCGGGATATGGTGAATTTTCCTGTTCTGTCTAGTGATCCTAGGAGCTCTAGGCCTGCGCAATGTCGTGGTGCACTCAGAATCGTGATTGGGTGAAATTTTCGGAGTGTCGCGATAGCTCGAGCTCAATGCCTCGGGGACTGTGCAGACAATTTCTGTACCTGCTGAGCTTGCTGGAGATGATGATGGAGCTGCAACCTGCAAGAAACATGCAAAAACACACAAAAACAAGCACACACACTCGCTCTCTCTCAAACTCGCACACAAAAAATGAGGGAAATGACAAGGAAGAGGGATTATGTAGTGGGGAAGGAGAAGGAGGTGGAGATGGAGAAGGAGGTGAAGATGGAGATGGAGATGGAGAAAAATCAGAAATTTACCAACTACTTACCATTCCAACGCGTTCTCTCTACGTCTTACCATCACACGCTCGTCCTCAAAGCTCGAATCCCCGGCAACGGCGCCAAAATTTGGTGTAGCTCAGTGATGAGTAACACCTCCTTTAATGTCAATCCGGGAAGACATGAGGATGGTATGAAGACCTCGAGCAAGTGACGGCACAAGTGCGTGAGTGAGAAGCACACTAACATGCACACACATACACACACGCGCACACACAGCAAGAACAAAGAGAGTAAGACAATGGAATCACTTCTATTGCAAAAAAGTTCTCATACAAGCTCAAAACTACAAGAAGCTGCTCAAAAATGAGCTCTCTAGCTCTATTTATAGTTTTTGACTAGCTTTGGCCCTGTCCAGACCTAGTGTCCGGCCTAGTTAAAAATTAGGGTCCAGGGCTTATTTGAGGGCTCAAACGAGATCTAAAAATTATGAAAATTGGCAGGCAACTACTTCTAAGGCTCCCCAAGCTCGAGGACTCCTCGGCTTGTACAAAATGGAGCTACAAAAAGGTGAAATGATATTTACAAGGGTTTTTAGTGATGAGAATCACTTTATAATGATGTAAGGGTTTTGAAAAAAAAATGAAGGGTTGCCTTAGTGCTAGATCTGCATGTGTGTCCGTACTTGCTTCTTCCCGTGTGCTGTCAACACCCAACCACACACCTCTCGTAAGAACATCCAAATCACACAAAAAAGTGCCATCATCCAACGGCTCACTCGAAGTCCTGTCCATGCACATTCACCTATTGATCCTCGTACGTTCTGCTCGCTACCCTGACATCTAATCCAATCAAACTTCCTTTGAATAACTCTGGTGCAAGGAATTGAACTCACAACCTCTTGGTTAGGAATGTGATGGGCTAACCACTTGCCCCAAAAGCCATGGTTGAGGATTACTTCCTAATCCTCTCTCTTAGGGTGTGGTTCAACCATCTCCTACCAGGATTATGTTACATTCTTCCCCCCTTGGTCGATCATTGTCCTCAATGATCTACTCTTGTATCCCTCTAGCCTCGGTGATCAGCCCCTTGAGCTCCCTAGATGCCCTTGAATTGATGTTCCTCAACCTCGCACAGTTTCTTGAACCTTGTTCGGAACCTTGGTCTCTTGAACCCTTGCTCTCAACCTTGGTGTCTTGAACCTTCTTGTTCGCAACCTTGGTGTCTCGAGCCCTTGTTCTCAACCTCAGTCTTGAACCTTGTTCTCACCCATGCTTGGTATCTTGAACACTCAATCAAGTGCCACCCAAGGATTCTCAAGGATTTCACACTTGCAAGCTAGCTCATTGGAAGGTTCGTTCCGAGAGCTTTCCAACGGTATATCACATGCCTCAATCCGACCTACGGATTGAGAGATACACCCCAATCATTGTAAGGTCCATCCTTGAAACCGACGCGCGCACTTTCCACAATTCCTACCCTTTCACATGATAGAGTGCCCAAGCGCCTTTTTTAGAGGCCATTGGATCATTCCACCTTGCCCAAGCCTACTTCCTAGGCTCTGATACCAATGCAAGGAATTGAACTCACAACCTCTTGGTTAGGAATGTGATGGGCTAACCACTTGCCCCAAAAGCCATGGTTGAGGATTACTTCCTAATCCTCTCTCTTAGGGTGTGGTTCAACCATCTCCTACCAGGATTATGTTACATCTGGCATGCTCGGCATGAGCCAATCCTGACTTCTTTAGGCGGTCGTCATTCCTACACGTATTCTTTGCATGAAGCACTTTACTCATTGTACTCTCTTTTGACGCATTTCTTGATGCAGGTTTTTTCTCCAATCCTTCATGTCTGAAAATCCTCTCTTTACCACCACCTTGGTTCTCCTTATCTCTTGCTTCCAAGAGGTTCTCCTTTCGATCAACTAATTCCTTGCTAGAACTGTCGTGATCCACACACCACTTTTCTCTCCCGGATCTACCCTTGCCCTCGTGCTCCCCCTTGCATGTACCCTTGCTCATGGCATTATGTACTCTCTTGGTGCTAGACAATAGCTGACTTTCTTGGTTCCTTGTCAACTTTTGATGATATCCTCGATCACCAGTTCTAAAAGAGCATTTTCTATTTTTCGAAGAGTATTCCCTCCTTGCATGAGGATCCACCACCTGGCTCATTTTCTTCTCCTTCTCCACTGGGTCGATGTGCATTGTATAGCACTCAGCCTCACCTGTACTTGCCAACCATCCTAGTAGTTCCTGATCGGAATCGTCTTTATAGAGCAATGGATTTGGATATTCTCCCATCTTCGTGTCTTGCTTTTTGGAGAGCTGCAAGTTGAACCCATCTTGAAGCAGATTCTTGTAGGTGTCCGTGTTCAAGGAAAACCTAGCTCGTGCAATCTCGTGCCTTGCTTTCTCCTTCTCTTTCTTTTCCATCTCATCGACTATTATTGTCTTCTTTTTGTTGCTCGAGGGTGTGGATACTTGTATTTGAATCCGATCAGACTTTGGCCCTATTGAAATAAAACCCGTGCGCCAGTCATGCACACATTCGGCTTGCACCAGCCATGGCCGTCCAAGTAGGATCGAGAAGGTCGCCTCTGAGGTCCTTGGTCTTACTATCAGATAATCAACTTTAAACTCTAGACCACCCACAACTGTACTTACATTCTTCAAAAGGCCCGCAGGCTTCACTTGTGTTTGATCTGCCATTCTCAAGGACATCGGCGTTTCTTCCATGTGGTTGAGGCCCAAAGCTTTCATCATGAACTCAGTCATAAGATTGACTGCGGCTCCACTATCTAACTGAGCACCAGGGACTGCATACCCTTTAATCTCGACTGTCACAGCTGGAGCATTCGAATCAATTTGCGTCGTAATACTTTGAATGATTCCTTGGACATCTTTATCTTGTCTATTTTTGTCTCGAGCTTTCCTTGGTTTCTTAATATATTCGTTGTAGAATTGTTTCCTATAAACAGGTGAACATTTCAGCAATGTACCAATGTCTAGCGTGACTTCCGTGTCAGCGAGCAACTTTACAATATCTACTTCTTCCGAACTTTGTCTTTCCTTTCTACACTTCGGGACTTTCAATCTTTCAGGGAATGGTGCTATGCCCGGCACAAACTCCTTGGTCACGGGTGGAAGAATCTCAATCTCTTCCCCATCCTCAAACTCTTGTTGCTCAACAAATCCTCCAACTTGGTTTTCTACCTCTTCACGCTCAGCGATCTTCTCTTGACTCCCTTCTTCACCTTGACCTCCTTGGTTCGTCTTTGAATACTCTTGAGTTCTTGTGACTACTGCCACAGTTGGATCTTTGTGTGGTTTCTTGACCTGGTAAGCATCCACAAAGTGCATTGACGAGCTAGAGCCTTCTTGAGGGTTCGGTGTCTTGAACACTACTCCGATTGTAGGAACGTGCTCTTGAGCTCTCGATGTGGAATGCATCTGAGTATCAACATAATTCGAGGACCCTATTGGTCCTTTTTCCTTGCCGGTGGCGGCTCTTTGTTTTGGACAATCTTCATCAAAGTGGCCCTCTCCACTATAGTACCTACATAGTGGAGTGTAATCAATTGGTTTCTTTTCGTTTGGACATCTAGATTGAGTATGGCCAAAGCCATGGCATCTCCAGCACTGGATTGGACCATCTCTTCTTTGATCACGTGCGGCTCCTCTTGGATAGTCTCCTCCTTGACCCTGAGCACCATATCCATAAGTTGGTCTGTTTTCCCAACGAGATGTAGGTGGGACACTTTGAGTGGGCAATCCCGTGTAAGGTCTCTCTCTTGTATCTCCCGATTTCATGGTCCTCTCTTCATAGGCTCTCTTGTTATAACATCGGTCCTCCGTGTGATTTGTTCTTCCACAAAAAGTACAACGCATCCTAGGTGGTGATCTATCTGTGAATACTCTCGAGACTGTAGGGCATTCTGAAGCCAGATGGACATAACCATGGCACTTTCCACACCATGTATTTGATCGAAACACTTGATTGGGGTTTGTAGTCACCTCGGGTTTTACTGTGTATGTTTCCTGGGTGATTGTGGCAGCTTTTATAGCTTGCGTGACCAACTCCAATATTCGTTCCTCAGTTAGCGCAGGCTTTACCTCGCCTGGCGTGCTAGTAGCAGCTACAAAAGCTGGAGTCGTCAATGCGGGACTTCCTTGGCCAAGATCTTTCATCGGTATGTTTCTTGGGCCTCCCATTGGCTCGTATAAGAGCTCTATCTTCCTTTGTTGGCATAATTGGACTTCCTCCCAAAGCCTCGCTTGTTCCTTAGCATCCATTAAAGTCGCAGGTCTTATCAGGCTGATATGCTGCTGCGCCGTTTGATCTCTCAATCCCGAAATGAATCTTCGTTTCAATGTCTCATCGTTCGGGGCATTCGCGCCCATCTTTCGTACCAACGTTTCCATTGTCTGAATGTAGTTATCAATGCTCTCATTGACTTCCTGTCACAAATAATCCATTTGTTGGGCCAATCTGTCTTGGAAGCCTTGTCGTCGAAACTTTGCCAAGAAGGCTTCCTTGAGCATCTGATAAGTTCCACGCTCTTGTGGTATCAGATTCCCATACCAATTGGCTGCCTCATCACGGAGAATAGCCAGAAAAATTCTCAACCTTTGATCCTGGTCAACTACGTCATTGGCCTCACAAGTAACCTCAAACAATTGGATAAAACTATCCGGATCTTCGTCCCAAGTACCTGAGAACTTGGTGAAGTCCCCCAAGTGAACTGAAATTCACTGAGCCATTTCGAACAGAGGTGTGATGTCGATATCACTTCGATCCCAGAAATTTAGTACACGTGGCTTCAGGATCCCTCCTTCAAACTGTCGCACTTGATTCGTGACTCTCCTACGGGAGTACACGTTTTTGGCTGATTTCTTCGAACCAATCGAAGTCCACTCACCTAGCGGTTCCCACCTTCTCCTTTCTCTTTCAAGGGCTCTTCTCTGAGCGCGTTCCTCTCTTTGAGTTTGTGTTGCTCCTGACGATGAGCTCCCCTCGCTCATGTACTAGATCTTGGGGTCCGCAAGCTCGGCCAACCTGTGGCGCTAGGCGAACCTATGGCACTCTCTTATAGAGACGTACCAAGCTTTTCCCGGCAAACGCACCAAAATGAATAGTTCCTATGCCCAAGGAAAAGATGGTTATACAAGACTTTAATTTGTTCAAATCCCTCGGAATCGGTCTACTTGGATTACCTAGAGCCCACAATTGTCTCTTAATGGATTCTTCTTATGTTTATGCTCTAACTCATATACTCCCGATAGATGCACCAAAATAATAGGTCCTATACCCCACGAGGAAATGCCTTCTACGTACCTATACCTTGCCAAATTTATTTGTGCTCTGTCCTTTTGCCACACACCCCCTTTTACACCCTCCGTGCATTTGCACTAATTTAACACACAATCAAAACACATTTTTATTCAATTATTCCAATCGAGACCTCCTAGAGGATTACTCCATGTCGAACTCTAATGTTTACTTATGTGTTACTCCATTCTATAGAGTCACAGCATCAGTTTCTATCGATTCCATATCACTAGAGGATTAGAGAGAGAAAAAGAAAAGTCAATATGACAAAACACCGAAATAAGCCCAATCGATATGCGGCTATAGGAAAGTGCATGGCATTCGTTTCATAAGCCTTGTTAAAACAGCAAGTGATTTATGCTACTGTGTGTATCATAAATTGCGAGATAATACCTATTCAATGCTAAGCAAATCATATCAATTATTGTGCCTCCATTAGATATGTGTATGAGGGAAGATATACATGAAAGCAATTCAAACATGAACCAAACAGTTTGCACACAACAGTCAATTCAACTTGCTCTCTTTTCCCAATTCCTAATCAATCGACAAACAATTCCCTTTTTGCCGCATAAAAGAACAAGAAAACATGTTCCTACACATGGAAACAAGATGAAGCTCTGTAAAACAAACAAGAGAATTTACAAGTATTTCTGGGAATGTCGTGAGGAAGTTGCCTTGTGGCAAGTAAATGGAGAATGGAATATCAACATCTAAACAAGTAATTAGTGCATTCCATACCTCATTTTCTCTTTCCAGGGAAGCTCGATGTATGATGAAGAGGGCAAGAGAGCGGCGATTAAGCAGAGAAGATGGGATATGAACGACATTTCAACAGGTGCTTTTCTGGGAAGCTAAACTGATATAGTGAAGAGGGTTTGGGCTCACGTCTGTTGGAACTTGGAATCTAAAGCTTCGGGACTCCGGTATCATCCAGATCAGTTAAACGGCTTCGATGTTGACAAAGAAGCATATTGCTCTCTCTCTCTCTCTCAGCACAGCAGAACAGCAAAGTACACCATGAAGATCAGCGCAATATTTTCTTCTTTTCTTCACAGGTGTTAGCTAAAACAACAGAGCACACGTCCTTTACTGTTTCCTTCCAGCCGCTTCTTTCGGACTCCTGGCGATTGAAGTAGTCGCTTCCAACGTTGGAGTAAGTCATTCTGAATTGTTCCTGATTATGGTCCTCCATCCGTACAGCGCTCTAACTTTACGTCCACTGAAGAACGAGAAATAGTTGGCATTGGACACTGAGTCTTCCCTCTTCGGATCCAGTTCCAGCATCGTGACAATGCTTTGATACTGACTTCGTAGACTAGGCTGCGTCGTTTCACCCAATTCTCCGAGATCAGCTTGCCCTCCTGTTCGCCTAACGAAGCAGCTTCATACACGATTTCGTGGACGATAGAGCTGCAAAAAACAAGATCGTATCTCTTGCTTCCTCGAGTGTAATGCTCTTTTTTTTTGAAGCAGCCGTGGCAGTCCTTGGAGATACGGGTAGGAAGCAATGAGAGTGTAACATAATCCTGGTAGGAGATGGTTGAACCACACCCTAAGAGAGAGGATTAGGAAGTAATCCTCAACCATGGCTTTTGGGGCAAGTGGTTAGCCCATCACATTCCTAACCAAGAGGTTGTGAGTTCAATCCCTTACATTGGTATCAGAGCCTAGGAAGTAGGCTTGGGCAAAGTGGAATGACCCAATGGCCTCTAAAAAAGGCGCTTGGGCACTCTATCATGTGAAAGGGTAGGATTTGTGGAAGGCGCGCGTCGATTTCAATGATGGACCTTACAATGATTGGGGTGTATCTCCCAATCCGTAGGTCGGATTGAGGCGTGTAATATACCGTTGGAAAGCTCTCGGAACGAACTTTCCAATGAGCTAGCTTGCAATGTGTGAATTCCTTGGGAATCCTTGGATGGAACTTGATTGAGTACATCCTGCCAGTCCCATAGCTGGTCAGGGTACATCCTGCCAGGGTACATCCAGGGTACATCCTACCAGTCCCATAGCTGGTCAGGGTACATTCCCGAGGGAGTTCAAGGGGGGAAGAATGTAACATAATCCTGGTAGGAGATGGTTGAACCACACCCTAAGAGAGAGGATTAGGAAGTAATCCTCAACCATGGCTTTTGGGGCAAGTGGTTAGCCCATCACATTCCTAACCAAGAGGTTGTGAGTTCAATCCCTTACAGAGAGGCTCCCAGGCGGCGGACTCCCATCCCGCCATTCACGATAAGTTCGCCCCCCTCGTCGATAAGATAAGATGAAGCCCTCCACAAAAAATATCCTCCATATTCCACATCTTGTGTACATGTCAATTAGAGCATTCCCAACCTCCACATCTAATTCACAACAAAGCTGGCGGGTACGAGCATGAACCACCTTTCCCAACTTTAACGCAGCAATGCTCGAACATGCTTTCAACATGCTAATGCAAGTAACTTTATCGAGTTCTAAACCACGAGCACAAATCTGTTCATATAGATACAGTGCATCTTGACCACGCCTATGGAGAACATAACCTGCAATCATTGTATTCCATGTGACAATATCATCTTTCTTTGATCCATCAAACACCTTAGCAGCATCCTCAATGCTTCCACAATTTGAATACATATGTATGAGTGAGCTAGCAATTACATCATCCAATTCACAGCCAGTCCTGATAAGATAAGAATGAAGGGCTCTTCCTTGCATGACATTAACTGTTGTGGAGCATGCTTTCAAAATGATAACGAGAGTGCTCTGTCTGGCTTTATATTTTGGTGATGCATTTGACAAAATAATTCGAATGCTTGTTCACTGCTTCCCCACTCTGAATAGCCCTCCAACATTGCATTATATCTTATAAGGCTTTGCTTAGGACCCTTCACAAACACCTGCCCTGACTATGTAGCAATTTCCCATGAACAAGGGCACGTATGCTAGAGCATGCTTTCAGCATGCTCACAAAAGTGCGAGCATTTGGTTTGAATTTTTGCTGCATCATTTTTGTGTACAACTTGAGGGCCTCCTCTCCTTCCTCATGTTGTGCATATGCCCCAAGCATTGTACTCCACGTTACAAAACTGTGGCTCGACACTTCATCAAAAACTTTTTGTGCATATGACTCAATGATGTGACTGTGAATCAGCTTTCCATATTGATGCATTAAATTGAAGAGCTCCAGTGCAGCAAGACTATTCCCTCCTTGAGCATAGCTTGCAATCATGGCACTCCAGGTTACTACAGCCCGCTATGGTAGCATGTTGAAAACCTTGCATCCATCATCAAATTAATTCTTCAAGTACCTGAAATCAAACGCATTTTCCTGCCAAATAGAGCCACATTAGTGCATAAAAATCAACCATTTTCAGGGCTAACAGTTGTGGATCGTATTCTTCTTCAAATGTTTGTTCCATAGGAATTTGTACTATTTCTTCGTCAGTGGGAGCCTCTGGAGGGGAAGGTGGTCTCTCATATTGTAGTAGACGTGCTTGCAATTCGGTGACCTATTTCTGGAGATCTTTTAAGGCCTCTGAGTCTGTGAGAAGTGAAGCCGCGGAGGAGGTGGTTTGAGAGGCAACTGTTGTTTCTTTTTGGTGTTTCTGCTTCAGTTGACCCAGTTCCTCTGATAGCTGGTCATGTGCTTCAAGCAGCATGGCATAGTCTTCCAATATGATCTTGATATTGTAGGGGGTCACCGCTTGAAACTTTGATGAGCTGACGGGTGCCCCTGGTGTGCTTTCGATGGCTGCTTCTAAGTTCTCTTGGTTCTGTTGCTGTAGGCGTCGATTCTCCTCGTGAGCAGCTGCAAGGTGTCTTCTAAGAAGTGCCATATTTCATTGAAGTCTTGAATTGTGTTCTAGTTGTGTTTTTAGATGGCCTTCTACCACTTGTATTGCTTCTTGGTCTGTATTCTGCAACTGTACTTCCAATACACTATGATCCTCTTGTAAAGTTTGGAATTGTGTATGGAGGTGAGCATTCTCCTCTTCTACTGCAGCAAGACAATTTTGTAGCACCTCCGAGTGCTCTTGCAGTCGTGCGTTATGTTGCTGGAGCTGATTGTACTCTGTCCTTAACTGTGATATACATGTGAGCATGGTGTCCAATGCATTTCCTATGGATGATGGTGTGGTTTGTACAATGGAGGATGCACGGGAAGGGGATTGGGGAAGGGGAAGAGTGAATGATGTGTCTAATGGAGATGTGTGTGTCGGTGAAATTGGTGGGGGGGGGTGGATGGGAGAAGGTGGAAGTGTGGGGGGTGGGGGAGGTGCCATGGGTGGTGAAATGTCCATACTTTCAGGAGTGGATGCGAGTGTGGGGTCTACCATATACATTGGAATGGTAGGTGGTGTGTGTGTGAAAGTGGTGAATAGATGAGAAGTGGGGTTGGGAGCTGAAAATAAAGGGAATGGTTGAGACCTGGGTTGAAAAGTTCTAGCAAGGAAGGCATGGAGGGATTGGAGAAGTGGAGAGATGGGGGTTGGGGGTTGAGGTTGTAGAGGTGGGGAGGTCATGAAAGGTGGTGTGGTAGTAGGGAAACCCATGAATATGGATCTAGAGTCAGGATGACCTATGGATGAGGGCATGGGGGATGGTTGTCCTAGGGCAGGCTCTATGAGCGATTCGGTGGATTGTGTAGTGATGGTGGTTGCTTCATAGATTGGGTTTTCAAAGGTGGAGAATAGGGTTGAACTAGAGTTGGGAGTACGGAAGATGAAGGTTTGTTCGGTGGGTTGAGTGGTCGAGGTGATCTCCATGGCTTCTGTTCTAGGAGGCGACGGTGGGGGTGTGGGTGGTAGTGGCTCGGTTGATTCATCATGGGTGACTGGGTGCTCTTGGCTAGCGGTTTATGCTGCTTGGGAGGTTGTGT
This sequence comes from Ceratopteris richardii, assembly GCA_020310875.1. Lineage (NCBI taxonomy): Eukaryota > Viridiplantae > Streptophyta > Polypodiopsida > Polypodiales > Pteridaceae > Ceratopteris > Ceratopteris richardii. The sequence continues at coordinate 9,781,042 of CM035413.1, read as the reverse complement.
CAATGGGTGCGGACGTAATAATCGGCCCTTCTGCCGTTGTAATGGGGATCTGGATGTTTTTACCTGACCGTGGTCGTGTTTGGAATCTTCGTGGATCATATTGAACTGGAGATCTCCTAATGGCGGTCCGAACTGCTTCTACTACCCCATATGTTTCTGCCATTAATAAGAGACCTTCACTATATTCTGAGTCAACTCTTGCTTCTTCCAAAAGCTGAGTCATGAGTACTCTACTACTCTGTTCGATGAGCAGTTGTTGCGAGCGCACTCGTTCCATGATTTGATATAGCCTTCGGAGTTCTGATGTATAAGTTGGGGCTTCAGTGGTCTCCTCTTCGTATGCTCCTTCTTCTTCTAGGTGTCCTTGTTGTTGACCTTGCTGATCGTCACTCCAATGTACATGGCGACCGTCTGTGGATTTTCTTCTTCTTTGTGAAGATGTGCCTTGTTCTTCTGTATCTGAATAAAACTCTACATCAAAGAGTTGTGTACTTTGTAAGAATGCTTCGAAGTCTTGGGGATCCATTCCTTCAGCATCTCCAGTTGTAGCAAATTCAAATTCAGATGGAGCAGGAGGAGCTGAAGGGGCAGCTTGTGTCGTAGTTTCAGATCCAGACCTAGGTATTCTAATGGTAAAGGGAGGTACAGTGGCCTCCCCTCGTGGCGATACGTCAGGAGTAGTCAAAACTTCACGTGTCTGGACACAAGGGATCCAACCCCTCATGCGCTTGGATTGATGTGTGGGCGTCTTGAGCTTCTTAAACATTTGTAATTGTGCCCAAGTTAAGGCACATTCAATGGGTACATCGTATGCTAAGCACCGGTAGATAATGCGTGTGATAGCACAGCAACCGTTCACCACTAATTTCCTAGAAGACCTTTTATTTGCTTCATACAACTGATCTATAATCCATACGGGAAGCTTAATTGGTAACGCACCTGTCTTCGCTAAGTAGAGAGCGAACCAAATTCTTTTGTGCGGTTGTGTGAAGCGGTCTTGACCGGGGAAAGCAAAATGTTGCATGCACATACGGAGAGGGATGCACACATTTGGTGTGAGTGCTGCCATGTCTTTAAGCTTCAGTAGTTTCCTATCCTTCATGTTAGTAGGAACGAGAGCATCCTTCTCAGAAGGTACATGTGTGTCGTGCATATTTAAAGCAGAGCTCACCAACTCCAAGGTAAGTTCAAACCTCTTTAACTCGTTGTTGCCCAGCAAGGAAGGAAGAACAAATGATCCTGGTTTTTCCTTTTTTGCATTAGCCTGTAATGTTGAGACCAGATAGTAGCATCGAAGGAGGTCTGGTTTGGGTAATGGTGCCTCGAAGTACTCAGCTAGCCCTGCACGTTGCCATATGTTCTGAAGATCATGTGTGTTTTGTAGAGTCTCAAACTCCTTGGAGAAGAATTGGAATCTGACCCAAGATCTGTCATACTCGCACTTAGACTCCCATATATACTTGGCCTCTCCTAATGGGCCTGGCATGCCATTGAACCAATGAGAATTGGCATGGACTCTTTCTGTGATCCCTGTGGGTGGATCCGGTACCGGGATCTGCTGAAGGTGTTGCAGCTCCACAGGTCGTTCAGTTGGTGGCACATCAACAGGTAGACTGTCCACATCAATTCCTATAGTAATTATTCCTGCCTGTGAGCTCGGACCTGTTGCTTCTACCATGAGAGTGCTTGTAGTTGCTGATGCTTATCTGCTAGAAGAAGAGAGAGGCACATTAGCATTGCATTGGAAACAGGATGTTATGGTGTTCCCTCCACAATACCAACATGACATTCCGAGTGGTTAGAGGTCAGTGGGTGAAGTGTTTGTTATGTGTGTACAATTGGGTTAGTAGGTTAGGGTTCACTCTAGATGCATACTTTGGTTGTGCAATGTTCTTAGAATGCACCTACATCAGAGGGAAAGGATTTACAGAGGTGGGTCAGGGGGTTTGATATGGGGTTTAGGTCTCCAAACTTTGATGCTGGAATCGTTGTTTTTATTGGCGATGATGTGTGAAGGTTTTCGGACTGGAGTGTGTTGGGTTTGGGGCCTTTTGGGTACCCATTTCCAAACATCCCGAGGCATGACCGAGAATGTGGTGGTGTGGAGTGTAGATGTTTGCCTTTGGATGGGATCCAATAGGACTCGTGAGTGTTGGTTTGATCTTGTTAATGGAGGTGAAGTTATTTGAGCTAGTAAGCAAGTCTTGGGCACCCATATGTGTCTAGCTCTTGGGACCGCCTTCATTGACTGCTTTGGAACCCAAATAGAAATGGTTTGTCTAGATTGATGTCTAGGGTACTCCTTCGCTGTAGTCCTCGACACTGTAGCTTGCTTGATGCCTCTTTGGAATCCTATCTCCAAAGCCGAGGGTTGTTCACCTTTGCGTATCCAGATCTGCTTCATGCCATGGGGTATTATGTATTGTACTGGTTGGTGTTCATTCTTCTTGGTCCTCGGGCTCCTCTGTATCTTGTAGGTTCTGGCTTGCTTTCCTCGAATTCTCTTTGGAAAAGAAGGGAACTCCTTGTTGACTTCTGTACCTTCATCATGAGTGGCAATCCTTTGCACCATAGAACTTTGGTCAAGAGTTGCATGGTTCATTTCAGGTGGACTCCTGGAAGGACCAGGATTCGGTGCCTCTTCTAGTGGCCTATGTGCTTGATTTTCTAACTCAATCGTTATGTGATTTTGGCCTACCCATGCCTGAAGAAGTCCACTTCTTAGGTTGAGGCTGACTGCATGATCATAGATCCAGTCTTGGACCAGGACAAGAGGTTTGGTAAGATCCTCGTCTTCACACACTAGCACTTTGACTACCATTAGCACCTCTTGAATGTAGAGGGGAAGTTCCACCTCACCAATGCAAGGGGTTTCCACACCTCCCAATCCTATGAGATATGCCTCTATAGGATTGATTTGTAATTGAAGCTCTTGGCAGTAAGAAAGTCAAACTGCACTAGTGGCGGCCCCTGAGTCAATTAAAGCTCTCACTGTCCTTACACTTTCTCCTTATCCTACTTCTAGGGTTACAAAAGGCCGTCGGTCGATTATTCTATGGGAATGTCCACCTGAAGCCTCGCACATGGCCATGGGATAGCCTAGAGGTTCTTGGGTGTCAGGCATAGGCTAGTCTCTACCTTGTCTCCTCAATTTCATTCATCGGATGCATTCTAAAGCTTCTGCCTATGCTTCTTCTCGAATTTGTTTATCTTCTTCTTTACGTTTCTTGGTAGTGTTGAGTCGATTTAGCATCTCTTATGTCAGGGGTTCTTGATATAACTTGACTCTGCATCCACTTATGTAACTTGGTAGAATATCACCCTCTAGAGTGGCTAGTTGAACTGCTCCACTTGTGGAGATCCTATTGATAATCATTGGCCCATAACCTCTCTTTTCTAACTTCCGTGCATGTTGCTTCAAGGTGTAGACTAGGACTAGGTCTCCTGCTTTCAAGCCCTTATCCTTCACGTGTGCATCGAAATATGCCTTTTGCCTCTTCTTGGCTGCATAAATTCCTGTTGCAGCCCTCAATCGAGTTTCACCTAATCGTTCAAGATCGAAGATTCTAGAGGACAACTCATGGCCTGTCCAATCATGCTCTTGTGCTACTTTCAAGGTTGGTATCAAAAAATCCAATGGTAGCACTGCATTCTGGCCAAAAACCATCTGAAAGGGCGTGGCTTGGAGTACCATTTTATAGGCAACTCTGTATGCCCAAACAGCATGGTGTAGCTATTTGTCCCAATCAGAGCGTTTGTTATTCACTAATTTGGTTAGCACATTGCATAGAATCTTATTTGTGCTTTCGGCTTGTCCATTAGCTTGTGGGTGATAGGGGGTAGACTTCTTGTGTATCACCAAGAACTCTTGAAGAAGATTTTCAATGACTTCATTCAAGAAGTGAGTCCCTCTATCACTTACTAGCTCTATAGGTAATCCATACCTGGTGAACACATTCTCAAACAAGAACTTAGTTGTTGTTTGTGCATCGTTCTTTGTTGTGGCTTTTACTTCTACCCACTTGGTTAGATAATCAGTGGCCACAATGATATACTCAGCATGTGAACCTTTAGCTGGGGGATTAATAGGACCAACAAAGTCTATTCCCTACTTAGAGAATGCACGTCCACCCATCATAGGTTTCAGTGGCATCTCATCCTTGCGTATAGGGTACTGAGTTCTCTGACAAACATCACACCGTTTCACATAGGTATGTGCATCCATGTGAAGGGTCGGCCACTTGAAGCCTACAAATAGTACTCCCTTGATCACCCGATCTGGTCCAAAGTGTCCTCTTGCTACACCTTGGTGAGCTGCTTCCAATATCTTGAGATATTCGCTCTCATGGACACATAGTCTCAGGTAACCATCTTTACCACGCTTCTATAGATTATCACCAATGAGTGAGTAATCTAGGGCTTCTTGTTCTAGACTTCTTCGTCTGGCCAGTGTCATATCTTGAGGGAATGTTCTCGTCCTCAGGAAGTCTACTAATGGTTCACTCCAATCTGGCACTATGGACACTTGATAAAGAGTGGCATGTTCCACAGGTGGTTTAGTGCAACAGATTGGGCATTCTTTACACATCTTATGTACATCAGCTTCCATAGTAGGCCAATGCACTCCGAGTCTCCTTAGTGTCTGTAGGGTTCGTTGTTTTCAGTAGTGTTGCTCTAATGCACCTACGTGTGCCAACTGCAACCATTTAGCGTACTCATCCTCTTCCACACAACAAGCCAATATCCCTTGATCTGTCTGTTTGTACATACTTCCTGCCATGATATGGTACTTCTGGGCTTTTACTACCTCTCTATCTTGAGTGTTTATGACTGGGTGATTAAGCTCGTAGGTCAGTACTGGCACTAATGGCTTAGCCCACTGAGGTACAACTTCCAGATTAAACAAGTAAGCATTAGGAAGGTCATCTGATACTCCTTGTGGGGCTTCTCCCGATGTGAGCCTAGAGAGATGGTCTGCTCTCAAGTGAGTCTTTCCTTTTCTTACCACAACCTCAAAGTCGTATTCCATTAGCAAGAGAAACCATCTTACTAATATACCGGTATTGCATGGTTTGTTTACCAAGTACAACAGGGCCTGATGATCAGTAAAAAATTTAAACTTATTTGCAAGCAAATAGTGTCTAAACTTTTTAACTGCATATACCATGCCTAATCCTTCTCGCTCAGTGGTCGTATAGTTTCATTCAACTGCATTCAACTGTCTACTTGCATAGGCAATTGGGAGATCCATATTACCTTCGCCCGTAGGTTGTGCGAGTACACATCCAATAGCATAATTGGATGCATCCATGTGAACATGAAAGGGTTTATTCCAATCTGGTGTAGTCAAGATTGGTGCTGAGCATAATCACCGTTTGAGCTCATTGAAAGAGTTCTCACATTCCTCAGTCCACTCAAAGTTTGTTAGAAGTCCGTACAGAGGCTTTGCAATGATGGCATACATGTGAATGAAACGTCGGTAATAACCACAATGCCCCATGAAAGCTTGCACTTCCTTGACATTCTTTGGCCTAGGTAACTCGGCTATGGCTCTTACTTTCTCTTCATCGGTGGATATGCCATTCTTTGACACTATGTGTCCTAGAATCTTGCCTTGCCTGACCATGAAAACGCACTTTTCTGGGTTCAGGCAGACTTGATATTCTCTACATTTGTGAAAAATTTGTCTGAGTTCAGGAATATGGGTTTGTCTAATGTTGGAATGGGCCCAAAGATCATCAACATATACTTCTAAGTTCTTCCTCAGGAACTCTTTAAATACATGGCACATCAGCCTCTGGAAGGTAGCGGGTGCATTGGTAAGCCCGAATGGCATTACCCTAAAAGCGAATATGCCCCACTCTGTGGCAAAAGCCGTCTTATGCTGATCCTCTGGTGCAATGGCTACTTGATTGTAGCCAGAGAACCCATCTAGGAAGCTGTACACTTCCTTGCCAGCTACCCTTTCTAATAAATGCTCCGTGATTGGAAGTGGATAACTATCTCTGATAGTCGCTGCGTTAACCTTCTTCAAGTTAATGCATATGCATAATTTACCATTCTTTTTGGGCACCACTACAATGGGGTGATCTATGGGTATTTTCGTACTTTTTATTGTGATCCTACTTGAGAATGGGAATTAGCAACTTCCTATAGATGATTTGCTACATGCTTCCAATCTATTTTGACTTTAATTAGTTCTTCTAAAGTAAGGTGGCACTGCACTTTAGTGTTCTTAACTATTTCTTTGTTGTTGGGGAGAACATATTCTTCATTTCTGATCATTATCATAGGAGCTCTTGTTTGAGTAGACTTTGATTCCCATGGGCCTATGAAATGAGGCAATCTTTCTAAAGAATTAGATTTGATGTACTCGTTGCAAAAGGACTGTGGAATATTCTGTAGGGTGTTGAAAAACATCCTATTACACCTTGAAATACAATTACTCAAGGTGATGCAGATGGTGTTGAAGATGATGATATTCTTCAATTTTGTGTTTGTGATGTGGTTCTTGTTGCACCTGCTATAGAGCAACTTTGTTGGGATGGCATTAATGCTCAAGCACATGCATTAATAGCCTTGTCTGTCAAACATGCCATTATTCCTCACATTTGCTCCTACAAAATAGCAAAGGATGTGTGGGGTACACTTACCACTTTCTACCATGCAAGGAATGAGGATCGTGTTGCTTACCTCTGAAAATAGTTGGAGAGCGAGCACATGAATGAAGGAGATTCCACGCATAGTTTTTTGACAAAGATCAAAGATTTGAAGGAGCAGTTGAGTTCTATCGATGAAGTCTTGCCTCACAATTCACTTATGTAGAGTGTTTTGAATTGTCTTCCAGATTCATATTAGAGTTTTGCTTTTTCTCTTTGATTGATGATGAACGGCAATCCAAATGCCTTAATGTTTGAGGACTCAGACTCTCTTCTATTGTAGGAAGATCGGTCTAGGAAAGATAGGTCCATTATAAGTGTTGCACCTCAAGCTTTCCTAGCTAGTCAAAAGGGCAAAGGTATATGGAGCTCATCTAGTAGTAATCAAAACTCTACTAATTCTGCACAATCAAAGAAGGATGATAGAGACAAGAAAAAAATAGAAAAGAAAAAATTGTTTTGCAAATAATGTAAAGGAAATGATCATGTCATAAAGAGTTTTCCAAAACTAGTTGCAAAAGAGGCAAAGAAAAAAGACGCTAGAATGGATGTTGCAGAAGTCTCTACACCCAAATCAGAGTCTGTAAATCTTGTGTAGAATGAAGTATGGTCATTTACTATTGTTTGCAGTTATGACCCATCTTCTCATGAACAGTGTATGTTTACAGAAGACTTAGATATTTGGTATTTTGATAATGGGTCAACCAAACATGTTACCTCACAACACAGTTTCTTCACTTCACTTGCACCTTCCCTATAGGGAATATTGTCACATGCTCCAACAACGCCTCTTATCCTATCATGGGAGTTGGTAAGAGCATTCTGACTACTACTAATGGTCATTCTTTTACATTGTCGAATGCTTTATTTGTGCCACGGATTAAGAAAAATATGTTATCAGTTTCAACATTAGCCAAGATCAGCTTAGTTGTGAACTTTGTTGATGACAGATGTACAGTCCATGATCTGTCAAATGGGATGTCATTATTGCTTCTAGAATTTTATTTCATGGGGTGTATAAGCTTATAGATTATGAACAATCTCTCAATGATTTAGCATGTGCAATTCAAGATTCTCATGCTATGTCATGTGCAAAGCTTTGGCATGTACATTTTGGTCACTTGAATTTTGCTAATTTGTTATGCCTGCAGAAATCTCAAATGGTGTCCTCTCTGTCCAAACTTGAGGCACCTGGTAAACATGTTTCTGAATGCTATATTTTGGGCAAAATGTATCATTCCTCCTTCCCAAAGGATGGTTCAGTACGAGCTGCTCAGAAATTGCAACATGTTCACAATGATGTTTGTGGTCCTGTGCAAACACCTTCTTTTGGGAACTATCTTTACTTCAAGACTTTAATTGATGATTTTTCCAATCATGCATGGGTACATCCATTGAAAACAAAGTCTGAAGTGTTTATGTGCTTCAAACAGTTTCTCGTTTTGGCTGAAAATCTATTAGCATGTAAAATGGGCACCCTCCATTTTGATTAAGGGGGGATATATGTCTTCTGATTTTAATGCATTTTTGGCTGAAAATGGGATTAAACATCAGTGTACAATGTTGTATACACCTCAACAGAATGGAGTTGCTAAAAGGAAGAATAGTTCACTCATGGAGATGGCAAGGTGTATGGTCAAGAGTCAAGCTTTACCACATAGTTTCTAGATTAAGGTTCTTATGTGTGCAACATATGTACTTAACAGGTTTCCCACTAAATCATTGTAGTCTATCAATCAATATGAGGCTTGGCATGGTTGCAAGCCATCTATTGCTCACCTACATGTCTTTGGTTGTTTGGCATATGCATTAATGCCTCAACAACAAAGCATGAAATCAGATGATAAAGCAATGAAATGTATTTTTGTTGGGTACAGTTCTGAAAGCAAAGGTTATGGTCTATATCATCCATAGACTAAATGCATTTTGGTTAGCCTTGATGTTGTTCTTGTGGAAGATGTTATTCATCCATTACTTTTGTTGGCGATTACTTCAGATCTAGTACTATTGTTGCGGAATTACTTTCACACTGAAGGTGGGTTTCGCGACAAGGCTTGAAATCTGTCAGGCCTGCGGAAATTGCCGCACCACCAAAGTAGAGTGCTAAACTAGAGTGATTCACTTCTACTCAGATATCGCCAAAGATGGTCGTCGCGGCAAGGCTTGAACCTTGTCAGGCCTGCGGAAATTGCCACGCCACCAAAATAGAGAACTAAGCTAAAGTGATATAGAACACCTCTGTTATCAGCAGTAGCTTAGCGGGATTACTGTCGCTTAACTGTGTTAAACTATGACTTAAATTCCACCGGAACTTCACCGGACTGTCACTGATACGTCACCAAAATTGTACCGGAATTGCACCGTAATGAACTTTAGTTCTGTTTATAATAACTTCAAGCGAACATACATGAAGTAAGCAAGTGTCGCACAGCTTCCTTAACTTACTGGACTCTTTCTGAAGTTTAAAGAAAAACTCCACCAGTTCAAATGACCTCTTTCCGGTCAGATTTTGTACTGTGTGTGGATATCTTTCCCACCGGAAACTTTGATCAACTGAAAGTAGAGATGTCTAGCTACAGAGTGAGCTAGTTCTCACACAAAACTTCGAATTCTACTGCGAGATATACTTCATTGTTCTACCAAAAATTACTCGTTTACTGTAAGAACTGTAACTGACTGAAAATGGGTTTACTGAGAAAGCGTTAACTGTTGACTAACTTTAACTGCAACATAAACATACTCTGTTTCTTCCATATACAAACAGTACACACAAACGTCCACATGAACATGTGTTTTCTATTAGAGAAGATGTGTACAAGTGAGCTTGGTCTCTTCTTGCTCAAGCTACAGAAACTCTCTTATACTGAGTAGTTTCTTATTGCCATCTCTCTTAGATGAATACCCAAGTTCTCAGGCTTCTGTTATTCATCTATACATACGTGATCTCTGGCGTCTTCTTCGTAACTAACCTCTCAGTCTATCATTCTATTCAGCATCTCTTCGCAGAACTCTCTCTCTCTTTCTCGGCGGGTGGTCCACTTTCTTCTTCTAATGCTTGGTGTATATATACATTTTCTCGGCGCCCCTCCACGCTCCTATTTTTAATGTGAGCGTTACGCGCACACCGCGGTTTATTGCTCTGTGCAACAGAACAAGGATTACGACCACCACATACTAGAGAGAGATGACTCTCCTCCCAACCTTATGCCTGTATATATAGCTGCTTGAACTAATGAGGACCACAAATGTAACTAGAGTCCACAAGTGCATGTGCAATCTCCTCCACTCCTTTCATATCCACCACTAGAGTCTAGTAGTGGCTGGAGTGATCTCGACCACTGCTTTAGTACCTTCCACTAGAGTCCACTAGTGGTTGTTGTACTCACCTCTTGAGTTAAGTCCACTCGACTCAAGTTAACTCACGTTAACTTGAGTTAGAAGGTTCTAGAGCTCTTTGGGCAAAACCCTCTTCCCATGCTCCCCATGGGAGTTGAACCCAAGACCTCTTCCTTCACAACCATGAGACTTAACCACTAGGCTAAGTGGATTACTTGAATATGAGAGCACATGACTTATGCTTGAGTCTACTCTTGAGATCTTTGGTCCTACAGACGAGTGACCAAACGGTATCCGATTTCAGATCTGTCTGAAGCCATCGGATCCCTAGATCATAGACTTACTTTATTACATTCTTCCCCCCTTGGGAAAGATTTTCGTCCTCGAAAATAAAGCTATATATAGAACTGTAGGCAACCCCCGAGCCTCATGTTCTAAAACTGGAAGAACATGGTCATGTTCTAGAACTGGAAGAACATGTCTCATCTCGATGGTGGCATCCCTGCCCAAATGATTCAAAACACTATCCAGGTTTGCACTTTGATAAACAGGACAAAGTACAAACTAGTGAAGAATAAGGAGGGTGGATCTAATGACATCCCTGGCTAATTCACAGTTTCTGGATGTGCGATCGAGGCACAAACATGTGAACTAGGTGGATTCAAATTACTAGTCCATTTCAAGGCATAACTGGTGCATGGGCTTAGTAATGAAGGTGGGATTCTTATCCCTCGCAAGACTTTGAGAATTCTTGATTCACTTGAATTTGATTTGAAGAACTTGAAGTTTGGTTGTCCCATACATCTAACTTTAGATGTCTATTCAAGGGTTTACGTTGATCCAACAGTTACTTGATTTTTCACCCGACTAGAGGACTACTCTGTCCCAATGAGTTGAAAAAATCCCATGTAGACTGTAGAAGAAAGTTTACCATTTTGGTGGAATCAACCATACTAACTTCACCAATTCAAATTCAAAATGAAAATTGTCCAACTTAGGACCCTTTTCTCAAAGACTTTAACTGAAAGTTCTTGGGAATCTAATGAGCAATTCCTTACTTCTTTATTCTAGAGTATACTGGACTCTAGGAAATGATTTATGCTAGAACTTAAAGCAAACTCAAATGAATAAGTCCACTTAGACTTATCACCTTTTGAAGATTGAAAAGGTTCTTGTACATAACATCTATCTAGGATGTACAAGTTAGTTATTTTATTCTAACCGGCTAACCCTGGTCTTTTGAAAAAGGAATCAGATACCATATCTGAATCAATTCCAAAAGATTTGGAAAGCGGAAAGAGATAACTAAGACTTTGTACAACCAATTCAAACTTCGCACATACATAAACTTGCTATGAGTCAAAGACTAGATGACTCAGGACTTGTTACTTTTCAAAGATCTATTTCAACAAGATATTGAAGCATGTTCTTTATCTTTAAGAGAAATAAGCTGGATTCTCAAAAAGATTCAAAGAAAATAAAAAACATCATCCAACCACAAGATACTAGTGTGGTAACCAACATCAGTGTGTCGACCCACTGAGGTTCTGTCGATGAGTTTCGTATTCAAATAATGCTTCACTTGAGACTAAGTTCAGGTCACATTCAGTCTTTTCGACTCCTAATCGTGAATGCAATTCTTGTGCATTTCTTTGAGTCTCAAAGAGTGAATTTATCAAGTTACACTAGGAACTTGATACTTGACTTAGTCAATTAAATCTTTAGTTGAAAAGATCAACTCAAAATCAAAGTCCAACTTCTTTCAGAAATTTATCAAATATTTCTGATCAATAACACTTAAACTTGAAGTGTTCTATGAAGATCTTGGAAGTTACTTACTTCATATCGTCAGTTACCTTGATCTTGAAGTCATCTTGAAGTATCGTAAGATACTATTTTCATCCTTTATGAATTAAACTTTTCTTGAAGTCTTAATTCCTTTGAAGATGAAACCTAACTTCAAAATCCAAACTAGGACTAAAAGATAATTATCATCCCACGGTCCGATGTCCCATACCATCTTTCCTACATCAATCTGAGTATAAAATTTGGTGTCCCATACCACCCTATTTTATATTCACATTAATGTGTGGGTGATTCTTATCCTAAAGTTTAAACATCTCTTGATAGAGTACCTTATTTCTTCAATTCTTTTACAAGAATTGGAAGTTGCAGGCATTACCTCTAACTAGATTTTCCTAGGTTTTGATTCCTTCGCATGATCACCTCTTAATCATGTGCTTTGCCTTGGAAACTTGAAAACCTCTTGACAGAATATCAATTCTTCTTTACTGGGGTTGTCAAATGAAAACCAATCAGAATTCCAAGTTCTTGAATTTCTCAAATTCAAGTTCAATTGGTTATTCTTGACCAATTGTGTAGCGACAAGAGCTTTTGACTTCTTGTCTTTAGATTCCTTCTTTATTATTGCTTTAGGTACCTATCTCGGCCGAGACTTTTTACAGGAATCTCTCTACTGCTTAAGTCTGAGCATCCGCTTATGCTTTCTGGATTTGTACCAAAATCCCTTTAAGGATAGGCAAACACTTATGTTTTACCTTCCACAGACTTAAGTACCGTCTTCACGGTTGCAGACTACATACTTGGAATTACTTCACTCTGTTCAGACTTGGAACAGCTTACTTTTTCACAATTTTCCATTCGATAAATGGAACTTGAGTGAATTATTCCTAATGAAATTTTACTGCCAATACTTGGGCAATCTACAGAGTAGTTCTAATCGCACGTTCTTGGACAATCATGGCCAAGTTTGATCAAATCTGGTTGATCCTTGTGACAAAATAAAGAATTAGTCTTTATCTTTTAAGATCTCTTAAACTATCTTAAGCTTCTTTGCTTACCTGCAGGATTTTTAGAGATCTTTCCCTCAACTTAAGTCCAAGCATTTTCTAGTGCTTTTCAGATTCCAAAGCTAAGAATCAATGATATACCTTTAGGTTATATCACTATTTGGACTTAAATACCAAACCTGGTGGTTAGGGATTTGCTGGGAACTACTTACTATATAACTTTTCTTGAAAGATGCTAGTCTTTTTTTTTGTTTTTTTTTTTCAAGAACTTTTTGATTCCTATCAAATAATACTAGGCTATAACTTGAAGCAGATGATTCATCGTGGAATCTTTTGCTTTCCAGTTCAATGATTCATCTTGGAATCTTCTCCTTTACTGGAAAGATCTTCAAAAGGAATTCTAGACTTTTGGATAAGACCAAGACTTAAGGCTTTGCTTGTCCAAAAGATAATTCTCATTTAACTAGTGAAATAGTTAATTAAACTCTTTCATTAGCTTATCTTTAGGAAATAGCTTAATTCCAAAGATTACTTGGCTTGGATCTCTTGTTTAAGCTTTTCTTATCTTAAAAAACCACCAAGCATACTTTTCTTATCTTTAGAAAAGTGCTTTAACAAAGTCTCCATATTTGAAAACTTTCCACAAGCAAATAATGCTTGAAATTATTTACTTAATCTTATAAAAGATATTCTTGATTTTTATAAGATTCAAGGCTATACCTCTTGAAGTTTAATTTTTAGGAAAGAACTTGTTTCCTAAATTGTCTTTAGGAAATATCATGATTTCCTAAGATATCTCTGTTTCAAAAATGAAAATGATTTGAATCATTTCATTAATTGTCATGTCTTTAGGAAATTACTTGATTCCTAAAGATCAACTAATATGGGTCTCTCATTTTTAAGCCTTGAATTAGCTTAAATAGAATCAAGCAAGTTTCCTTGAAAAGTTTCCGCGTCGATTGAAGACCTTGCATCATGCCTTGAGATGCATTTCTGGAAACTAACATCTATGAATACTAGAGTTCCAGGGATTCTAGAAGTTCAATACTTCTACTTATTTTCATCAATATTTGATGAATAATAAAGTATTAAATCTCCTAAAAATATTTTGGAACTTACAAGTTTCAACAGAAACTTCCTTACTTGGATGCATGAACATGAACATCCAAAAACAACTAAATCCTCGATAGTTGCTAAGAGTATCTCGGTTTCTTCCCAAACTTAAACTGAGCATGCATGTTGGAAAGTAACTCTATGAATACTTACTTTTCAACTTGCTTTCTTTTCCTCAAAAAGACTCCTACTAAGTGGTTCCTATGTATCACTGTTTAGGAAAAAATAGACTAGATACTTAGTTGCATGATGGTTAAGATCCTTGCAACTAGGTAATTTTCTATATTTTCCACCTAGCTAAGTCAAGAAAAAGAAAGGAATGAAAGTATACGTATTCAACTACTTATCATAACAACATGCGTATGCTCATGCATCTACTTGCATGCAAATGCATGTTCATGTATGCAAATGCCCATTCTTGGATGCAAATGCATGTGAGTACATGCCATTCTCCTTTCATATGCTAAACATAAATCAAGCAATTTCTTGAGCTTGAAACATATATGTGTGCGTCCAATCATCCATGCACAAACAATCTTTCCTCTACCTTACAAAAGGTTATATACATGTGCACATACTTGAGTGCATACTATTCCTTTTGGAAGCAAGAAAACAAATGTGCAAGGTGCCTAAAAACATTCTTTTGAAAGGAGAAATGCAACAACAATCATTTCTTTTGTAGTTGCATACCAAACATTTCAATATGTTTGTGCTTTTGCATTTCAATATATTTATTTTCTCTTTTTTAGCTTTCATTAATTTGCATTATTCTTTCATAAAATGCATCCTACATGAAAGCATGGAGAAAACAAATATTGAAATGAAGACAACTTGGAAAATACTTATCTTCCAATTAGCTACGTCCTTCCATTGACCTCTAGAAAAGCCATTCTCCTTCCTTGTGCCTTTGCTCACCAAAGATATACTCTCAAGCTTGGTTTGACTTCGATCACCAAAGGCCTCCGTAACTCAGATCGTCTGCAGCGCCGAATTGTGACTAAAATGTTCTACAACAGAATGAAATCACGAACGGCGCTCGTCGTCGTGGATAGAGGAGTGCCTTCTAGTTGGGGGGACAGGGGCTCGATACCCTGGCCAACAGCAGAGGTTGGAAATACTTTTGCTCCTTCAACCTTCTTCTGCACTAAAAGTATATGGTACTGGTTGTCGTAGAATTCATGAACGCTTCTGTACTTCGTGGATAGGCGCCTGATCTTCCACGACGAGGTCAGAGGATCGAATCCCGCGGACGTATAACCAGAGATAATTCACCTTTGTAATTGCCCTTTTTTTGCGCCTTATATAGAGCTCGATGACAGCGTCAATCTTTAATAAAACAACTAACGTGCATCTCTTGCACATGATCCCGCCGTGGGCGCGTGGATAGGTCGCCGCCCTTCCAAATTGCTGGTGCGAGTTCGAGTCCCGTCGGCAGCAGGCGTTCGGGAATTCTTTTGGTCTTGCTCTAGATGAAAGCTTTTCGGCGCCAGAATTTCGCATTAGAGAAATTTCTGTAGCAGCATTGGGAGTGATCGCCCGTGGTCTTGTTGGGTAGACGATGGCGCTCTTGTTGGGGGGGCGAGGGATCAAATCCCCCCGGCAGCATACTACAGAAGGCTACTTTTTGGTAATATGCTCTTGTGCTAAGCCACAAGATCGAGCAAAGCCACGAGGACGAATTCGGCACGCTTCTCCACACAATTGCGAGCAAAAATTCGTAGAAGAGTTTATGCATGCCAAAAGACTCATGAGCAAGAAGCTAATGGAGAGACATATGATAAAGCCCACTCCAAGGTCACCATGAGAACTTGGCTCTGATACCAATGCAACAGAACAAGGATTACGACCACCACATACTAGAGAGAGATGACTCTCCTCCCAACCTTATGCCTGTATATATAGCTGCTTGAACTAATGAGGACCACAAATGTAACTAGAGTCCACAAGTGCATGTGCAATCTCCTCCACTCCTTTCATATCCACCACTAGAGTCTAGTAGTGGCTTGAGTGATCTCGACCACTGCTTTAGTACCTTCCACTAGAGTCCACTAGTGGTTGTTGTACTCACCTCTTGAGTTAAGTCCACTCGACTCAAGTTAACTCACGTTAACTTGAGTTAGAAGGTTCTAGAGCTCTTTGGGCAAAACCCTCTTCCCATGCTCCCCATGGGAGTTGAACCCAAGACCTCTTCCTTCACAACCATGAGACTTAACCACTAGGCTAAGTGGATTACTTGAATATGAGAGCACATGACTTATGCTTGAGTCTACTCTTGAGATCTTTGGTCCTACAGACGAGTGACCAAACGGTATCCGATTTCAGATCTGTCTGAAGCCATCGGATCCCTAGATCATAGACTTACTTTATTACACTCTGATAGCTCTGTTACTCTGTTAATGCGCTCACCGCGTACTGACAATGCATACTGCGCGCCTGAAATTTTGATTTCCTGAAGATTCGTCTTCTCCTTCTTTTTCTTTTTATGTCCGTTCGTCAAATTCGTGAGTGATTCCTCAAGAGCTCCCCCTCAATCACTAATTTGACTTCTTTCGGTCTTTCATATATCTTTCTTTCTTTTATACCTGCCATTTCTTTGAATCTGCTTGTCTTTGTTCCATCCAAGCTTTTTGTCAATATATCTGCTATCTGATCTTTCGTAGGAGTGTAGACGATTTCTATCTCCTTCTCCATTACCTTTTCCCTCAGGAAATGATACTGAATTTCTATGTGTTTTGTTCTTGCGTGAAACACCGGATTCGCTGCAAGATATAGAGAGCTCATATTGTCTCCATGTATAATTGGTATACCTTGATCAATACTCATGCTTTTAAGCAAGGTCTGCATCCATATCACCTCTTTCGCTGCTTCTACCAGTCCTTTGTATTCTGCTTCTGTTGATGATAAGGCTACTGTGTGTTGCTTCTTACAACACCAGCTTACCAGCTTATCTCCTAGGTATATCATATACCCGTGTGTTGATCTTCTGTCATCTTGACTTCCTGCCCAGTCTGAGTCGCTAAATGCTTTCAGCTTTATGTCTGATGTAAAAGGATAATATAATCCTTCCTTTATAGTTCTTTTGATATATCTAAGAACTCTTTGTCCTGCAACCCAATGTTGATCTGTCGGACAATGCATAAACTGTGAAAGAACTCCCACCGGATAGCTGAGATCCGGTCTTGTTAGCATAGCGTAGATTAAGCTTCCTACTAACGATTGATACTTCTTCATATCTTTGAACTCTGTACCATCATATTTGCTAAGTTTATGATTTACTTCAAGCGGTGTTGAAGCTTCTCTACAATTCTCCATATTAAACTTCTTCAGTAAGTTTAGGAGATATCCTGTTTGCGAAACATATACACCATGATCTGTATATGTGATTTCCATACCTAGAAAGTATGATAACTTTCCCAGGTCACTGATTTTGAATTCCTTTTCGAGCAGTTTCTTCACTTCTCGGATTCCTTCATCTGAGGTTCCTGTAATTATTATGTCATCTACATAGATACAAATGTAAATCATTCCTTCTTCTGTCCTTTTGATGAGTAGACTTGCATCTGCCTTCGAGCTTTGGTATCCAAGTTCATTGAGATACTTCACAAGTCTGTAGTTCCAAGCTCTTGGAGCTTGCTTTAGTCCATAAAGTGCTTTCCTTAACCTGCAAACAAAATTTGGGTATCTGGAACTTGTAAAACCTTCCGGTTGTTCCATATAGACTTCATCTGATATATATCCATTCAGGAATGCATTCTTTATATCTAGCTGACTTAGCTTCCATCCTTTTGATGCTGCTATGGCAATCACTGTTCTTATGGTTGACATCTTTGCCACCGGACTGAACGTCTCATCATAGTCTATGCCATGCGTCTGAGTATAGCCCTTGATAAACAGTCTTGCTTTATTTCTGGCTATCCTTCCATCTGCAAGTTTCTTTATTTTGAACACCCATTTATTTCCGATCACTTTCTTACCGTTCGGTTTAGGAACAAGCTCCCATGTCTTGTTCTCTTCTAGTGCGGTGAATTCTTCTTCCATTGCTTCTTGCCATTGCTTCTTACCCTTGGCTTCATCATAGCTCTGAGGCTCATCCTCATCTTTAACCATATATGCATAATCTTGTTGAGTTATATACGATGTATCATACGAGTATCTTTCCGGTTGTCTTCTTACTCTGTTTGACCTTCTTAGTTCATATTCTTCATGTGTATCTGAGTACACGTCTTCATCTTCGTTCCTTATACCGGATCCGGTCCTAGACGTACTTGCCTCTTCATCTTTGTTTACCTGTACAATTGATTTTCCTTTCTCCCTTCTTTTTATCTCTTCTTCAAATTCTTCAGCTGTATGACTCTGATCTGCATACCAGCTCTTCTGTTCATCAAATGTTACATCTCTGGAAACAGTAAAATGTTTGGTTAGAGGACTCCATAACCTGTAACCCATCTGCTTTTCATCATATCCGACGAATACATATTTCTCTGCTTTCGGTTCAAGCTTATGTCTAAGTTGAGACGGTACATAAGCATACGCTACTGATCCAAACACTTTGCAGTGATCAAGTGTTGGCTTCTTTCCCCACCAAGCTTCGTAAGGGGTCATTCCTTCTAAGGCTGTACATGGTAATCTGTTTACCAAGTATGTAGCTGTATTTACGGCTTCAGCCCAAAGATAATCGGGACAATTCTTTTCTTTCAGCATAGCTCGTGCAAACTCGACTAGAGTTCGGTTTCTCCTTTCTGCTACACCGTTTTGTTGTGGTGTATACCTGCAGGTTATTTCTCTCTTAATACCTGCGTTCCAAAGATAGTCATTGAATTCTCGGGAGAAGTATTCTCCCCCTCCATCAGACCTCAGTCTTTTAAGCTTTCGACCTGTGAGTCTTTCAGCATATGCGTGAAAGTGTCTGAAGGCTCCAAATACTTCTGTTTTCTCTTTCAAAACATAAAGGGTTATCCATCTTGTTGCATCATCAATGAATAAGACATAGTACCTCGATCCGCTGATTGATCCTTCTTTTGTTGGTCCCCATACATCTGTATGTATGAGTTCTAGCACACCGTCATGTTTGAATCCTTTCTTCTGGAAAGGTAACCTGTGGGCTTTTCCCATCTGACAAGCTTCGCATTTGTGAATCATATGTTGGTTCTGTACGTTCGGTAATCCCAGTACGGATTGATTCGCTATCATAGCTTTGATTCCTTTTTCGTGAAAATGACCTAGTCTCTTATGCCAGAGGTCAAGTTCTGTAATCACCTTTTCATCATGTGTGAGCAACGCTTGGCCAATGTTCCCTTGTACTCTTAACGTAAAGAGTCTCCCTTCTTTCTTACCAGAGACGATCTGATAACATCCGTTCTTGGGATCTTCTACAAATACTCCTTTGTTTGTAAATCTGACCTGAAAACCTTTTTCGACTATCTGTCCTACACTGATCAGATTTTTTGGTATGGTTGGAACATACAGAACATTGGTTAGCAAATCTGCTCCACTTTTGCATTTCACTTTTCCAATTGATTGAACTTTGTGTCTTGTATTGTCACCTGTTTGAACAGTGTGACTAGAACTACCCTTTTCTAGTTCTGACATTAGTTCTATATTTCCTGACAAGTGATTTGAACATCCAGAGTCAATGTAAAATACCTTTAGATCTTCGTTATCAGATGTGCTGATTGAGTTCATCATCAACGATGTATGACTTTCATTCTGCGTGTCGTTTGCGTAGTTGTTGTAGGTGGTGTTGTAGGATTGATTCTGTCCCCAACTTCTCGATCCACCTCTACCGTAGCCTCCTCTTTGGTTTTGTCTTCCTCTTTGAAAATTATTCTGATTCCTTCCGCTACTGCCTCTGCTATTGTTGTTCTGGTTTAGATTTGATCTCTGTTGGTTGTGCCAACAGTCATGCGCCAGATGATTACTTAGTCCACAAATCCAGCAAGCTTTCTTGTTGGTATTCTGACTACTTCTTCCTTTTGCTCTTCCTCTACCAGTGCCTTTACCTCTTGCGTAATAGGCCTGAGAACTCGACTCTTCTTCGTCTTTTCACTTGCCTTTGTCTTTCTTCTTGTTCTTCATGTACATTGCAGAGCTTTGTCCTTTGTCTGCGTCTCCTTTCAGGTCTTGCTCATATGTGAGCATCAAACCAAGCAACTGATTTAAATCTGGTACAAAATGATTTAAGGAAAGTTCAGTTGATAGTACGAAAGGTTTCCACCTTTCATCTCCTCTCAAACCTGTTAGCAGTTGCGCTATCAATCTGTGATCTTTGACATCTTCATTTATGGATCCAAGACTATCTGCTAGATCCTTCATTTTTGTGACGTAATCACTAATGCTTTGACTCGGCTTCTTTTTGAGGGTTGTGAACTCGGACCATAAGCTAGCCTTTCTAGCTTTCGTAGTATTCTGGAAGTGGTCTTCCAATGCGCTCCATATGTCCTCTGCTTTCTCCAGACCTCTAATGTGCGGTAGTAGATGATCTGAAACAGTATTGTAGATGTAGGCTCTTGCCGTTGCATCTTTCTTCTGCCACAACTTCAAGGCTTCTATCTCTTCCTTTTCTGGTTGGCTATCATCTTCGAAAGTCGGCTTCTTTTCTTCTCCGGTCACATACATCATTAAGTCCTTACTCATAAGTAAGGCTTCCATGCGCATTACCCATGCGGGATAATTATCTCTGTCCAGTTTATCAATTTGGACGTGATCTGCCATGATAGGGAATACTCTGGGCTCTAATACCAAATGTTGCGGATGTGTGGTGTATTTCCTTGGCTCTGATACCAATTGTTGGCGATTACTTCAGATCTAGTACTATTGTTGCGGAATTACTTTCACACTGAAGGTGGGTTTCGCGACAAGGCTTGAACTCTGTCAGGCCTGCGGAAATTGCCGCGCCACCAAAGTAGAGTGCTAAACTAGAGTGATTCACTTCTACTCAGATATCGCCAAAGATGGTCGTCGCGGCCAGGCTTGAACCTTGTCAGGCCTGCGGAAATTGCCACGCCACCAAAATAGACAACTAAGCTAAAGTGATATAGAACACCTCTGTTATCAGCAGTAGCTTAGCGGGATTACTGTCGCTTAACTGTGTTAAACTATGACTTAAATTCCACCGGAACTTCACCGGACTGTCACTGATACGTCACTGAAATTGTATCGGAATTGCATCGTAATGAACTTCAGTTCTGTTTATAATAACTTCAAGCGAACATACATGAAGTAAGGAAGTGTCGCACAGCTTCCTTAACTTACTGGACTCTTTCTGAAGTTTAAAGAAAAACTCCACCAGTTCAAATGACCTCTTTCCGGTCAGATTTTGTACTGTGTGTGGATATCTTTCCCACCGGAAACTTTGATCAACTGAAAGTAGAGATGTCTAGCTACAGAGTGAGCTAGTTCTCACACAAAACTTCGAATTCTACTGCGAGATATACTTTGTTGTTCTACCAAAAATTACTCGTTTACTGTAAGAACTGTAACTGACTGAAAATGGGTTTACTGAGAAAGCGTTAACTGTTGATTAACTTTAACTGCAACATAAACATACTCTGTTTCTTCCATATACAAACAGTACACACAAACGTCCACATGAACATGTGTTTTCTATTAGAGAAGATGTGTACAAGTGAGCTTGGTCTCTTCTTGCTCAAGCTACAGAAACTCTCTTATACTGAGTAGTTTCTTATTGCCATCTCTCTTAGATGAATACCCGAGTTCTCAGGCTTCTGTTATTCATCTATACATACGCGATCTCTGGCGTCTTCTTCGTAACTAACCTCTCAGTCTATCATTCTATTCAGCATCTCTTCACAGAACTCTCTCTCTTTCTCGGTGGGTGGTCCACTTTCTTCTTCTAATGCTTGGTGTATATATACATTTTCTCGGCGCCCCTCCACGCTCCTATTTTTAATGTGAGCGTTACGCGCACACCGCGGTTTATTGCTCTGATAGCTCTGTTACTCTGTTAATGCGCTCACCGCGTACTGACAATGCATACTGCGCGCCTGAAATTTTGATTTCCTGAAGATTCGTCTTCTCCTTCTTTTTCTTTTTATGTCCGTTCGTCAAATTCGTGAGTGATTCCTCAACAACTTTCATGTACTAAGGAGACATCAAATAGCTCCAAAGATGTGTATGACACTTTGCTGCCTCTTTTTATAGGTGGACAATCTAGTGTTGGTGCAAATGAGGTGATTTCTCAACCTTTACAGGTTTCACATGATGATGTAGATCATCCCATTCCTGGTGCAAATTTACATGATGCACTTACTGATGAGCAAACTGACATATAGGAGGTAAAAATTATGCCTGAATGGTTGGTATAGACCTTGTGGGATAACAAATTAGCTGCACCTCTCTCATATCATACTCGTTCAGGTTCTCATCATGCTTCTTTTGCATCAAATTACTATTATATGGCTGCCTCTAGTCTTTGTGATAAGAATGAGCCTATTTCATTTGATGAAGCACAAAATTATGAAACTTGGATGGTTGCTATGCAATCAGAATATGATATTATTACAAAAAATGCATAAGCCTAATGGAGTAATTGATAGGTATAAGGCTAGGCATGTTGCAAAAAGTTATGCTCAAGAAAGAGGCATTGATTTTGATGAGACCTTTGCACCTACATGTTAAATGACTACTATTTGTAGCATCTCTGCACTTGCAACTCATCATGTTTGGAACGTACATCACTTGGACATTAAAACTACATTTGTGAATGGTGATTTGCATGAAGCAGTGTATGTTTTTAGCCCCATTGTTTTGTGTAGAAATGGCATGAAAACAAAGTGTGCAGGTTGAAAAAGGCATTATATGGTTTCAAGAAAGCACCACGTGCTTGGTATGGAAAGATACATGCCTACTTGATTGCACATGGTTTTGTGAATAATCAAACTGAGAGTACCTTATACATTAAGCATGTAAATGATGTGCTTCTAATCATTGTTGACTATGTTGATGACATGTTGCTCACTAGTCCTAATGAGAAGCATATTGTTAATTTCAAGGCTGATTTGCATGCCTCATTTGAGATATGAGATTTGGGGCATTTGCTTCATTATTTGGGCATTCAGTTTATGCACGTTGATGGCGGACTAGCTTTGTGTCAAACAAAACATATTGACACATTATTGTAGTGTTTTGGCCTTGAAGTATGCAAACATGTTTCCACTCCTATAGAGATATGTTTATGGTTGAGTCTTCATGATGCTAGAGATGCATTTGATGTTGTTCTCCATCAGCATGTTGTTGGATGCTTGATTTACTTATGCATTACTCAACCAGATATTTAGTTTGCTATCTCACAGATGAGTAGGTTTATGAATTTCCTAGGTGTCAAGCATTGGTAGGTGGTTAAGTGCATCTCTTGGCTACTTGAGTGGTACCCTACTACTTGGATTGTTTTATCCCAAGGGGTGATCACTACCACCAGATTTACATGCTTTTTTTTATTGTAATGGGGATGGTTGCTATGACACTCATGTGTCCACCATTGGTTTTTGCTTCATGCTTGGTAGCTCATGTATATCTTGGTTGAGCAAGAAGCAGCCTAATGTGGCCACTTCTAGTTCAGAGGTTGATTATAGGGCAACTTTCACAACGATTGTTGAGTGTGTGTGTGTGTGGCTAAGATGCCTTATGGTTGTTTTGGGTGTTGGTCAGTCTTGTGCCACCACCATCTTCACTGATAGTCATAGCGCATTGGAAGTTGCAAGGAACCATGTGTTCCATGTTCGCACTAAGCACATTGAGGTGCATTATCATTATGTCAGGGAGAGGTTCTCTGCTAGAGAGATCAGTTTGGCATATGTGCCTACACAGGAGAACATTTTAGACCTTTTCACAAAGGCTCTGCCTAGGGAGAAGTTTGAAGCTTTCCGCAAAGCTTTAGGCTTACTTCCTTTTGTGGATTGATTCCACATAGCTTGGAACTTCCTTATACATGAGTGTCACCTCCTTGTTCAACACATCACTCCCAAGGGGGATTTTTTGATATATTTAGGTAGAGATGTGTGTGAAAACACTAAGATGACTAGGGAACTTTTTTCCCTCTTTAGAAGGTTTTGGCCCCGACTTGTATATACGCATACAACCCTAGAGGGTCACCTATCTTTTGTACATTCTCTTGTTACTACATTCAGTATTGTGTGTTGTGTTCCAAGCTTCTTCTTCTTCCTTGTGATGTTTGGATGCTTCTACAGACCTCAAACTCCAACAATCACCTCCATATGTGTAGCAACATTTCACGGTGACCATTCTTTGAGCTTGTCTATTCTAAACTTCTAACTTTTGAGCCACTTGTTCTACCAATTTATCTATTGATGTTGTGGGTTTGGATGTGATACTAGTGGAACAATCTGAATCCTTGTAGAGTTTAGCGAGTTCGAGTTCATCATCCAAGTTTTCCTCAATATCAATAAACATTGCTCTAAAGTACAGGGATCTTTCTAGTAGACATACGATGTTAGTTTTCTACTCAATAGACCCTCTAAGAACAAACCTATTTAGCTTGAGTAGGTAACTCACTGATGGGGCATCTCTCAATGTATTTCTTAAACCTAATACGATAGTTTCTTATGGTGTCTATTTGAAACTATAGATCAAAGTCGATGTGTTATCTCTGATTCCAATCTTGGAAAATTCAGCAATGAAAGTGTTCAATATTCGGGTGACATTCCTAAACTAATTTTGACATAATGGTTGAAACCAAATTAAGGTTATATTCTTCAAGGTAATCCCAAATGCCTCATATTGAATGAAAAAATTCTCTACTTGTTCTGCTCTCAATACTTTCTTAGATTTCGCTACATGGTCATAGGGATCTCTTGTGCCATCAAAAATATTCTTCATGGTTTTCACTAACTCATTATGCCTCAAGATTCTAGGATGCTCTCTTGGTCTTGGTAGGTGAAATTCATCCATGCCTCTCTGATTCCTATCCCCTCTAGATCTTTGTCATTCGGTTCTATCTATGTCCAGGCTTGATATTTCTCTCCCTAATTGATTTTCCTCTAGGAATTCTAGGTTCTCTCTCTTTGCTCTCATGTTCAAGATCCCCTGTTTCAAACTTAGGTATGACCAATCCAAATTCAACCATCCTATCAAGCAATTTGGTAACCACATACATGGTACCTTGCTTATCTATGTAGGACCCTTCTTCAAACTTGACCACGAGGTGATCAATTCCAAATGGTTGCACTATATTTCTCAAATGGATCATCAATCTTCTTAAACCATCATCATAGATGTGTGCACCTAAGTGATTGGTTCAAATGTATTCAAGCTGATTCTTACAAGGTCCTTTTGGGGTCTCTAGATATGCTAACCTTGAACTACCAACCAGTCTTTCCATGCTAACAATGTTGGAGTTTGAGGTCTAAGGAAGCACACAAATGGCACAAGGAAGAAGAAGAAGCTTGGAGCACAACACATAATACTGAATGTATTACCAAGTGAATGTACAAAGATAAGTAACCTATTAGGGTTATAGGCATATATGCAAGCCAGGGAGAAAAACCTCCTAAAGAGGAAAAAAGTGCCCCAATGGTCCTACGTGTGTTCACACACATCATTACCAAAATATATCAACAAATCCCCCTTGGGAGTGATGTAGTGAACAAGGAGCTCACATTCATGTATAAGGAAGTGCGAAGCTATGTAGAAGCATGCCAATGCACATACACATACACTAATACACACACACATTGTAGAGACAAGAGAGAAGAAATGGAAGGTGAGGAATAAGCTCTACTACTCAAGAACACTCTTATAAGTGCTCACACAAGCTACAATCTCTTACAAGCTAACCTCAAAAATGAGCTCTCTAGCTCTTTTTATAGTTTCTAGACTAGCTTTGACCGGTTTCGAACTTAGTGTCCAGCATAGTTAAAAATTCGGTTCTAAGGGTCATTTGGAGGTCCAAATGAGTTCTAAAAGTAACCAAAATTGTTATAATTGTTCTACTTAAGCTCCTCAAGCTCGAGGATTCCTTGGCTTGCACAAAATGGAGCTGCTTGATACAAAATTGGGTATTCCATGGTACATATATTACAAGAGTGATAAAAAATATTGTTTGAAGTTTGAATTAAGTATTGTAAAACATATTTTGTTGAAAAAATGAACACATTTGGCCCCTCCTGACTTATTGCATTCCCCTTTTATATGCTACTATGTGCCTGTTGTGTTGTCAACACCCCCTCCCTCTCACATCTGTCATCCCCGATAGATCCTTGTTGTAGGATACTAGTGATGTATGTTTGCAAAAGGTTGTGGGTGAGTGTTTTTCTGAGATATGAATACCTTATGCTAGATCTGTGAATTATGGGTAATTTAGCAAGTATTGGCACTCCTTATTATTTTGTACCTTGATAGCAACCGTTGTCCAGGGTCGGTGGAAAGGTACAAGGCCATTATATGGGTTGTATTTAAGGTGCAGGGGAGCCTTGTTCCATGTGTATAACATTTCAAGATACTCTTGTAATAGTTCCTTGCACTAGTTAGGTTGAAAAATTTTGCCTTTTTGACCCTCTAAAGGTAGATCTTCAAGTTCGAGTTGTGTGGCATGTGTGGGTTTCTTCCCCCTAGCCTTCTCAATTGCTGGATGATACTCAGCCCTATACAAAAAGTATGGCTTGTATTGGAATTTGTTAATAGAGATATATCATGGTGGCACTAACTGTATGAAATAGGGTGATTGAAGTATCTTTTCCTCAATTAGTGCCATTGCATGTAGTTGTGCTTCTACCCTTGCTAAATGAGTTTGTCCAAACTCCTCTACAGATTTCATCCATGCAGGGGTGGCGAGCTCAAATGTATCCTGGCCATCTTCAGTGATGCTTCCACCTAGGGTAGGTTGGGGTTCATATTCTTCTTTGAATGTTGCCTCCACAGTGATGGGGATGGTTTCTTCATCTATCGAGACTTCACGCAGGGAATCAGGCTTGGGAACCTCTAAAGGATCTGGAAGTTGAGTTGGAGCTCCAAGACATGTGCCCTTAATGTAGTTAATTCCTTTGTTATCTCTAGTGACATAACTTCTTGATTTATTGATTGTTGCACCAGTGCTTGTAGAGGTAAGGTGGCACTATCACTTTTCAATAGCTAATATTCCTCATTTAGTCTATCATAATCCTCTAGTAGATGTGCATGGTCCTCTAATACAATTTGCATTATTTCGGATGGAACTGACTTGAATCGACTTTGACTAATGGATTCATTCAGCTTGTGCATTGCTGCTTCAAAATTCTCTCTGTTTTGTTCTTGTAAGTGTTGAGTTTCCTCCTTGGATGCCGCCAAATGTCACCATAGGAGTCCCATATTTTGTGTCAATGTTGCATTCCTAACGATTTGGACTCATAGGTGTTCTTCGGCCTCTATAATAGCTTCTTTTGTTTTCTGTTCCAATTCTAGCTCCATGGAGTGGTAGGCCTTGCGGAGCTCTTGATGATGTGCATTGAGAGAGGCATTCTCAATGGTTAAGGAGTTTAAGTTGGCCTATAGTTGCATTGTTGTCTGTTGCAGTGCCTAATAGTTATGTCCTAATGCTGCGAACTCTTCACGTACTTGGTGCATATAGGCAAACATCCGGTGAAATGCATTATCGACAATAGATGATGATAATAGTGAAGTAGTGCTAGATGATGAAGGAGGTGCAATAAGTGATGCAGGGGGAAAGAGAAACGGGTGAGGGATCGTGGATGTTATGGTGATGGTTGAAGAATGTGTGGTGGTGAGAGAGTGTAATGGGGTGATGGATGTGAGTGGTGGTGTTTTGGGTGGTGAGATGTCCATGTCACTAGAAGTGTGATCAAGTGAAGTAATAGTGAAGGCTGGTGTGATTGTGGGTGGGTGTGTGGGTGTAAATACAGGGTTTACAAACATGGATGAATATATTACATGTTAAGCTTCACAGATTGATTGATGTAGAGGGGAAGACAGTGGTAATGTACTAGGAGTGGGATGTGATACGGGTGAAAAAGCCATGGGTTGATGAAATGGTAGGATGGGTTGTTGAGGAAGGGGAAAGGAAGAAATGGAAGGGGTGAGGAAAGGATTAGGAGGAACGAGGGAAACAATCATTGAGGTAATGGGTGTAAAGGGTTCAGTGGGAGTTTTGGACACTAGATGTACTATAGCTTCAAATGTAGCACTCGATGTGGGTTGGGCTAAAGGGGGTGAGCTAGGTTGTATTGGGGAAGTTGAATATACAGGAGAAGGAAGGGTTTCGACAGATGTAGAGGTGATTTCCACAGTGGTTGTGGGTATGGATGTCAAGGGTTGTGGAGGGGAGTTGATGATAATAGTTTCTTCAGCTAGTGGCGACTCAGAAACTAGTTGTGCTTCTTCATGGTGATGGGAGGATTGGGTGTCTATTGGTACATGGATATATTGGCCTGGCTTTGACATTAAGCAGATTTGTCGAGGGTCGAATTGAGGCAGTGGTTTTCTCTTTAATAAATGAAGTGCATCTACTATACCTACTAACTTGATTAGTTCATTGAAACCTTCCATGAAGGAAGCTTCAAACCCTCCGCTGGCCAGTTCTTGTTCTATAATTTCCTTGCTCTACTGTTCGAAGATCCATCTACTCACCCACACAGCTTGCATATTGTGATACAACTTTTGAATGGCAATTGTGTGTGCGGAGGCATCTGATGTGTCTTCTTCTCTTGTACTGGTATCACCCTGAGCTTTAGTCTATTGCTCTTAATGTTCGTGTTGGTCATCATCTTGGGACTCTTGACTATGTTGGCTTTCTTCATCGTCACCTTCCTCATCATTAGTTATTGTTTGGTCTTCCTCTTCTGAGCTTGATACTACTTGTTCACATCCTTCATTAGGTGGTGAGGTGGGATAGCTTGGTTGTTCATATTCTTGTGAGAAGAATTGTGCCTCTGAGAATTGAAACTCATTAGAAAATGCATCTTGCATTTCAAAATTGAATGTTGTGTTAACACTAGTTTGGTACCAAAACTAGACATTTAAGTGATCTTTTTTGGCAATTTTCCAAAAAATCACACACCATCTACAAAGAGAATTTGAGAAAATCCCTTAACACACATATTAACTATAATTCAAGGGTTAATGAAAAATTATGACGTACATTGAATCATGTTTTTTGTTCATGTTAATAGCCTCTCAACATGCTATGGTAGTGAACAAGATGAAAATTCCTAATCAAATGTAATTTTTATCAAAATAAAAAATCCATTCATATGAAAGAAAAAATTACACGCATTCCTTGAAAATATAGCACATAGTATGAACCTCAAAATCACTTAGAAAAATCATTCCCAAATCAAATAAAATCAATTATTATGACTTGTACACCGAAAATGGCAAGTAGTTCTACACATGGTTCAAACCAGCTTATGCAAATCCACAAAGGTGTACAAATATGCCACCAATCACAAGTTATGGAGACACCAACCAAGCTATACACATTTAAAATCAACTACTATGAATCTAGCTACAAAAAACAAAAACTAAAGCCTACATATATGACTCAAAAGAATTTATGGACATCATCCAAGACGTAAATGTTCATGTAACCAACCAAAAAATGTGTGACATAACAAACCAAGTTCTACACATAGAATGCTAAATAATTTATAGACATCCACCAAAATTTTCACATCTTTGGACACATCCAAGACTCTTTAGTTCTGTGGGCATCAACCAAATTCTATAAATACAATCATGAATAGTTTGTGGACACATAACAAAGCACGTACATTTATGGAAGAAATCCAATTTCCTCACATGAACCAAGAAAATAAGACATCAAATAAGCTATACACATAAGGGAACTACCAATATGTGAAAATGGACCAAGTTTTTCACATCTATGTACACCAAACAAAGTAAATATATGTGTGGATATGGACCAATATATCCACATATAAATATTAACATCCAACTGAAATAATGCCAACTTATAGACATTTAGCTTGATATCAAATAAAACAAACTAGTTCCTACCAAGAAACAACATTCACATACATAGAATCAAATGAAAATATAGTTTTAACATATTTGGTAAGAATACTTTTTTGGTACTTTGGTATATGCATAATCACACAGTCCCATGCACACATCCACACATATTCAAAATAATACCCAAAAGTCTTTGATATAATCTTCAATATCATAAAAATGATAATGATCACTTGAAAACATTTCATGATTTCCATCATGGATGCCATCTTCTTTTTTTCAAATGAAATATGTATGCCAATTTTTTCATTCTCCTCACAATCACCATTGCCTATCACATATTCTTTGACAAGATTAAGAATGACCACATGGCATGAAAGCATGTTTTGAAAGTTTTAATACATAGAACAGCATTTTAAAAATTAGTATTTTGCATCATAAGGTTTTATTCTATCTTTGGAACTATGTTCGTTTATGAACATGGAAATATATGATTTGCCAACTCAAGATGAAAGTCAACACCAAATGCAATGGCTATTAGTTCAAAGTGGAGACCTTCTAACTTTGAATAAAAATGTTCATTTAATTAGCATAAAGGTTATCCATTAAGATCTTGCCAATTCTCTTAAATCTCACTTACATACAAATTATAGAGAGCCATTCCTCAAAAGCTGCAATAAATGGCAATGATCTAGAGAAGACAAGTTTTGAGTCCATGTTTTCCACTTCTCAAGAGATCCCCAAAAATTTTCTCTACGTTGCCAAAATCCATCAATATATTTCTCTTTCCTAAAACGTATCCAATTTGTCAAAAACAAATTAATTGAATTATTTATTCAATTATTCTAAACATGAATTTTTAAAAATTCCCATTTTTTTCTTCATTTAGTAACCCACATGAAGTTGAAAAATGTTAAAGATTATATTTTTTTCTCTAAAATTACATGATGTAGCTTAGCAAATCCAAGTGGATATGCCATCAAAGCCTCAAGCAAGTTAGTGTAAAAGTAGGACACTTAAGTGTCCCATGACACTCAAGTGTCCTAGTATAGAACTACTATTACAATCTTCATGATTGCACAACAACCATGGATGACTCTCTTTCATGCCCATCTTTGTTGTGCCAAATACAATTGTTCCTAAATCTAGTTAGCAAAATCAATAGTTTGGGGCCCCGTATTCGCTAAGTATAGCCCAAACCAAATACGTTTCTGTGGTATTGTAAAATGGTCCTGAGTCGGGAAGGTGAAGTGCTGCATACATATGCATAATGGTTTTGACAACTCAAGTGTAATAGAAAAAATATCTACCCACTTGAGAACATCCCATCTTTTCATTGGCTCTCGCATGAGTCTCTCCCTTTCCCTCAGAGTATGTGTGTCATGGATCTTGAGTGTGGCTCTGATAAAATCAGCCAAGAGATAAAACTTCTTGAAAGGGGGATCTCCAACTAGTGAGGGCAAAATGAATGTCCCTGGTAACTCCTTCCTAACAGGGGGTTGCATCATGGTTACCAAATAGTAACACCGATAAAAGTCAAGCTTGGCAAGGGGAGCGTTAAAGTATTCTGTAAATCTCGCTCACCCATATTGGTTGTAACTCCTTGGAATTTTGAAGGGCTTCAAATTTTTGGGAGAAGAATTGGTATCTTCCCCACATGTCATCACTAAAGCATAACATTGCATCATAGATGTGGTTTGCATCAGCCAAAGGTCCTGCTAATCCTTGGAACCCATGTGAGTTATTGTGTACTTTCTCAGTCCTTCCGAGGGGAGGATCATCAATCGGCATTGGCCCCATAAAATCTAGAAATTCTGGTGGTTTCATTGTAAGGTAGGGCTTAGCCAATAAGTTCTCAAGATTTAATGCTTGCATGCTAGTGCTAGCCTCGAAAGTTCCTTCGGTTTGCATGGTGATCTGAATGTGTGTGTAGATAATCTACTACAAAAGGATAACACATTAGTATGGAAATTAATCATGATCCCAATAAAGTGAGACCGCAATCCCCTTCCATTATTAAACGATGTGTAACCCATGTAGCCATGTGTTTTGATGTGGATGACGTAATGCTCTTCTAGTAGCTAATGCAGGTCGCTAGACATCCTACATGCTCTCGAATAGTGCATACATTGCTTTTCATGAGACTTCATTACAATTGATATTGTATTAGTGGGGATGAGTTTATGCAAGGTTTAGTTGTGGTTGAATTAGTACAAGGGTTAGTCATGAGAGGTGTTACGTTGTACAAAGGATTGTGTGGAGGTTTCTAGACGCATTTAGGCATCCACTTTCTAAGAGTTGGTGTGTGGATAGGTTTCTTCGGCTGAGGTCCAAGGGATGAATCTAGCAGTGGTAGCATCCATGAGTGGAGTGATTTTGGAGGGATGTGTGTTACATGGCTTGGGCGTTGAGCTATAAGAGAAGCCTTGGGTACCCAGAATCTGTGTGGGGTTGGCTCGGTTTGTTAGGTACTTCTTAGCGACCCAAAATTATCAAGTTCTCATCGATGGAGAAGAAGGTTGAGGGGATGTTGGACATTGAGTCTGATTCTGCTTTGGCTTCTTCCCACCACAGTTTGCACTATTGGATAGGGCCGATACTTTTTGACCTTTTGGAATCCATACTTGCTTTGTGCCAGTTTCTTTGAAATGTTGATGCGGCCTGCACCCTGGGGTCATCTTGGATTGTCGTAGGTTTCGGTTCCTAAGGGGTGGTTGACTTTTTTGTGTTGGTGACGTCGCGGCAAAGGCCCGAACCTTGTCAAGCCTGCGGAATTCGCCGCGTCACAGTAGGGTTGCTAAGCTAGAGTGAAATTAGAACACCTCTATAATCAGTAGTAGCTCAGCATAGTTACTGTCACTCAACATATAAGACTGCGTTTTGAATTTACTGGAAAAAATCACACTGGAGCTTCACCGGACTGTCACCATAATTATACTGAAATGTTACCGGAATCAATTGCAATTCAGTTTGTAATTGCTTCAAGTCTATAAGGAAGTGATGCGTGAACTTCCTCCACTGATTGAACTGTTTCTGAAGTTTAAAGGAAAAACTTCACCAGATCAGAATGCCTCTTTCCGGTTAGACTTTGTACTGTATGTACATATCCATTTCACTAAAATCTTTGATGAACTGATAGTAGAGATGTCTAGCTATAAGATAAGCTATCTCTCATACAAAGCTTTAATTTATTCTGTGAGATATACTTTGTTGTTCTACTGGAAAACACGTTTACTGAGAAAACTGTAACTGACCAAAAAATACGTTTTCTAAGAAAGTACCGGTGAAACACGTTTACTGAAAGAACTGTAGCTGTTAACTAACTTTATACCGTAACAAGAAAATATTCAGATTTCTTCACATATGAAGAATGCGTGCAAAACTTCCACATGAACATGTGTTTTCTATTAGAGACGATGTGTACAAACTAGCTTGGTCTCTTCCTGCTCAAGCTATGGAAACTCTCCTACACTTAGTAGTTTCTTCTTACCATCTCTTTCAGATGAATACCTAAAATTTCAGGTTTTTGTTATTCATCTTTACATACGCGATCTCTGGCGTCTTCTAAACCTATTCTTGATTTCACTATGTGCTCTTCTTACGCACACTCATGCTTGCTCATGCTCGTGCTCTACCCTATTTTTCTGTTCTCGTCTCTCTTTATATACAGTTTTGATCCAGTGTAACAAACTCTAACAAACTCTGATTCTGGAAGATTCTACGCTATACATTACGGTCGTGAATTTGTCCCTTCACTAAGGCTTTGATTTTCTAAATACTTTGATTCTGCTTCTCTTTATCTTTCTTTGTCTTTATGTCTGTCTATATGTCAAATTCATGAGTGATTCTTCAACAGCTCCCCCTCAATCACTAATTTGACTCTTCCTGTCTTTTATATATTTTTCTTTCTTTTATACCTGCCATTTCTTTGAATCTGTTTGTCTTTGTTCCATCCAAGCTCTTTGTCAAAATATCTGCAATCTGATCTTTTGTTGGAGTGTATACTATTTCTATCTCCTTCTCC
>CM035413.1:9137161-9142161 GCA_020310875.1 Ceratopteris richardii | reverse complement strand
TTGCTTTTTGCTAACTTGACTTATTGACCTAGCTGATTTTGAGTTTGGACCCCTAAAAATATTCATGCGCCATTTTAGGCTGAATTAGGGTTTGACTTTTCTCCCAACTCCGACCTGTGATGAAGAAATGAAGCATACCACTAGATAGCTCTCGCCAAGCTCTATCTATCTAGCCTAAAAAAGTTTTACCCAAATTGTACAAAAAATGCTAAGTCCAAAATGTGAATTTGCTGGAAGTGGACCAGATGTACATTGACTTCCAACAATCCCTCCTTCAATGTCATATTGGTACAAGCTTCAGTAATCTGCACATCTTCTCATGACTATCTCTAGTCAATGCTTTGGTAAATATATCTTCAACATTCTCACTAGAAGGAATATAAACCAGTTCAATGTGCTTCTTTGCTATCTGCTCTCGAATATAGTGGTAGTGAACCTCTATATGCTTTGTCCTTGCATGATGCACTGGATTCTTTGCTATAGCTATTGCACTCTGGCTATCTGAAAATATCTGAATGGGTTCATGTACTCTTACATCTAGACAACTGAAAATCTTCTGCAACCAAATTGACTCCAAAGTAGCTGTAAATGCTGCACGATATTTAGCTTCACACGATGAAGTTGCAATAGTGGGTTGTCTCTTCGAAAGCCATGAGATAAGACAATTTCTAAGATAAAAACAAAAACCACTTGTACTTCTTCTTGTGTCTCTATCACCTGCCCAATCAGAATCTGAAAATCCTTTTAGTAATAAATGTGTAGATTTTGAAAATACCATAGCATAATTTGAAGTTCCCTTCAAATATCTGAAGATATGCTTTACTGCTTTCCAATGTAACGTTGTCGGATTCTGCATGAACTGTGATACTTGAGAAATTGCAAACTGTATATCAAGACGTGTATTACAAAGATATATCAAGCACCCAACTGCTTGACAATATAAAGTAACATCAAATGATTCTTCATCTTCTACTATTTGTAAAGATGCATTCTAATCCATAGGTGTTTGCATAGGTTTAGAATCAGTCATCGGAAACCTTTCCAATAGTTTCTCAATGTACTTCTGTTGTGTCATATAGATACACTCATCCTTAAACAGAAACTGAATCCCAAGATAATAATGCAAGATTCCTAAATCATTCACATCAAATGTTTGCTTCAACTGTTCTTTGAACATCTGCAAATCTTCATCTCTGGGACCTGTGACTATAATATCATCCACATAAATGATTGCTATAATCATCATACCTGTTTCAGCTTTGACATAAAGAGTTGGAGCTGCATCTGAGTTATGGAAACCAATGGATAAAAGATATGTGTGTATCTTTTCATACCATGCTCTACGTGCCTGTTTTAATCCTTACAAAGCTTTTATAAGCTTACATACCAAATGTTCTTTACCTGTCTCTTCAAAACCTTCTGGCTGCTGAATATATACATCTTCATGTAAATCACCATTTAGAAAAGCAGTCTTTATGTCAAGTTGATATATATGCCAACCAAAATGTGCTCCTAAAGCAAGTATTGACCTAATAACTATCATCCTAGACATAGGAGCGAATGTCTCATCATAATCAATACCTTTTTGTTGTGCATATCCTTTGACAACTAATCTTGCTTTGTACCTGTCAATAGTACCATCTGCTTTCCATTTGATTTTGAAGATCCATTTTATACCTATAGCTTTCTTTCCCTTTGGTAACTCACATAGCTGCCAAGTTTGATTCTTATGAATGGAATACATCTCTTCTTGCATAGATTTTCTCCAAATAGGAATGTTAAGTGCATCTTTAACACATGCAGGTTCATCTTCAACTGTTGTAAGTGCTAAAATATCATGAATCTCAAAGTCTTCAGTGATTTTTTTGTTGTTGTTGTCTAGTCTTACTCCTTGTTCTTCCTATTATTCCCTATATATGATGCCAAGTGGTATCCATCTAGGCTATGCCATCTAGAATAGTTATCCATGTATGTCAATTGACTATGTTTCCTTCTAATTTCCAAAAGCACGACTCCATGTGGGTATTCTTGTCAACACCCCATAGTCCCTCATACTATGAGAATCTCTTTGAAGGTTTGTTACTTTCACTGACTAAAGAGATTCCTATCATATGTGCCCCTAGTCTCCATTAAGTAAGTTATGAGACTCTAATTTAAGATATCATGGTCTACATTCATGTAGAAATAAATAAGTTAATCTCCCATCACCTAGATAAAAGCCATGGATATCAAATGATACCCCCAAACTTAAGGAATGTGTATGCTACTCTTTTATTTTTTTAAGTTTCTTTCAAAATTAGCATACCATGAATAACATTGCAATGATGCATCGGAGTGAATATGCATGCTGTTTCTTTCTTTTCTTAAAGGAAGATGAGTGAATCTTTCACAAATGCTAAAATAAAGAGAAATTCAAACATTCCTACCATTCACCTTCCTATACATGCATATGCACTAAACTATGCAAAAAAAGATGAGAGAAATAAAAAAATGAAGGGTGAAGGAAGCTTCCCTGAGAGGATCCAATGATCCTATTTATTTTCCATGTCATAAGAGAAGGTTTGCCAACTTTCCACATTCATGGATGCCTTACATTGTACTTGCATTACTTGCATTACTTGCATCTGCATCTCCTGTCCTCTTTCTCTCTCAAAAGCAAATATATTTCCCCTCAACATTGGGGTTGAATATGAATGTTACAATGGCGCTAAGAAGTGCAAGTATTCATGTACAAGAGTCCCTAAGGCAGGAACATATGCCAAATATACAAAATTATAAAATGAAGTAGGTTTTTCCTACTTTTAGGAGCTAAAAATGATACATATGATGATTTTAAACTTCCAAAAGTTTGCTGGTTTTTTCTTCACCAGGTCCGGAAACGGAATTTGACATATCTGGTTGGCATCGGCATACTTTGGAAAGCAAGAAAATGATCAAAATGTTTCAAAAGCCACTTTGAAATCAAGCCAAAAGCTTTCAGCCACTTGCAAATTCTTGATTTTCATATTTTCTAAATCTTAGTCAAACTTGCAAACACCACAAAAAACATGCTTCTCAAGTAGATGAATGCAAAATGGCAAAGTTATGTGTCCCGAAAGGTTAGGTAGAGGTCCTGACAAAATCTTCAGTGTGCTGCAAAAAAATTCAAATTTTTATGGAAACCAAATATTTTTGCATAGATGTGTACTCTTGCTCTTTGAAATGAGCCATATACATCCAAAATGGAGTTCGGATGAGAGAGAGATGGCCAAGAGCGAAAATGGTGGAAGGGGGGAATTTGAGGAGTGCAAATCCTCCTCCTTTACAATTTATGGAATTTTTTGACTCTACATAGGAGTCCATATAGAATACTACATGTTTCCATGATTTTCCTCCAAATTCCTTGCCTAATCTACCTTCCTTTGCTTCTCCCAAAATGGTAACTTGCATAGGTTAGCACCTGAAAAATGTCAACTACGGCAGAAAGGGGTTTTTGGAGAGGCCGTAGACTTCATTTCCTCTGCATTTGAGGAGTTTTTTTTTGATTGTTCATAAAAATATATTTCCCATACTTCCTAGACATATCATTTTCCTCCAAAAATGGTTTGCTAATCCTCTTCATTTGTTTGTCCCAAAATGAGGATTAGCCAAGACATTTTGACACCTCATACCTGTGTGTATATGTGAAGAGGCTATGTGATGCTCTCCTTTTTCTCACGCAAAGCTACAGAAAAACTCCAACTGCTCCCTAAGATATCCCATATATGATGATTATCTGCCTTTTGTGCTGCATAAAGAGCGTTTTCAATGCTTCACTTCCTCACAATTGGGGTGAGGGGTCTGCGTGGGCAGTTGCCAGTCATGGGTTTGTGAGATGGGGGAAGTCCGTATGTAAAGAGGCCCCTATTCACTCCCTTTGTGCACCTCCTCGCGAGCAGGAGTTGCTGTACAGGTCGCCAATTGGAAGGGCTCTGATACCAGTGATAAATCATCCCTTTGGCCATCGCCTCCAACCTGATAACTTCGCATACAGATGGGATAGACACACGTCCGATGCATTCTCTTTTCTGTAACATGAGACTCACAATGAAGCACCCTCGTTAGTCCTCTACCGAAATAGGCAAGGACTTCTAGCCTTGTCATGTGGCAGCCATGCTATCAACCCCTTAAGGGTGTATTCCCACCACCCTTGTCTTATAATGTGACACATACACTTTTGAAGTGGTTCATAAGTGAGTCTTGCCAGGCACATAAGAGTGCATGAGAATGTGACAAGAGATATTAAACAGACTGAGTTCCATGTAAAATCTTCTGAAAGATTGTTTGGCTGCCTTTTAAGACTTTTATGAGAAAGGGAAACTCTCCTAGTAATGCAGAGTTTTTTTCATACATGTCAGTTATGGGCTCTCTCAGCAATCGATTAATTGAATCCAAGTGCAGTATTTGGGTTCTTTCTCAGGTCATAGTCAGTTCAGCCTCTTATGTCAGATGAGCCCTCCCTCTTTATTTGTACTTGTTATCATTCCATGTCTTGAAAGTATATTGCACCTAAGCCATATTCCTATCTCCAGCTTTATGCCACTGGCATATTTTGTTCTTCATTCTCAATAAAAGATCATCCTACTGCTTCTGGTGGTCTTCTGTTGTTGATTTTTCTCATGGAGTACATCAACATGTTGGAGAAGTTTTATTTCGTGCATACTGCTGTTCTTCATCATCAGGTCAGATTAGCGAGTAATGTTGAATTATTTTCATGTTAAGTTCATTGGAATCGACTGAGGTCATGAAGTCAGATGCTTTAATTTCTCGTTGGAATTGGCTCAGGTCATGGAGTCAGATGCTTTAATTAATCGTATCATTGAGTTTGTACTTCATTGTTTTTTTTCTCTCTTGTTATTCTAAGATAATGAGTACTACTTTAAATACATTTATGACTGGGCTGAACTTTGAAGAAGTGGATGACCCATCTTTGCATAGTTCCATCAAACTGTTTGGTATGGAAAGTAAATACAACATTATAT